>JAAAWK010000679.1:0-313354 GCA_022496015.1 Hordeum marinum
TAAGTTCAAAAAATGAAATCCCTTTCGTAACATATGAGTTTTCGTCTAAACCCTGATACTTCGAAAGAGATTGTCCATTCTTGCACACGAAGTGCCTGCAGTTTTTGCCGTAACCCTCTCAACTTTTGACACATGCTATGCGGGTGAAATGATGATACCATGCCAACTTTCAACCTTTCAAGTTCATTTGTAGTGCTTTTCAATTTCAGGTCATTTCAGGTCATTTAGCTCAAAAAATCAGTAAATGCATGAAAATACCAAATAATCGGAAAGGGTTGAAATTGATGATGTGGCTTTGAATGGTTCATTTTGAACACACAAAAGTCTGGAGTCCAAATAAGTTCAAAAAACTGAAATCCCTATGTAACAGATGAATTTTCGTCTGAAACTGATACTTCGAAAGAGATTGTCCATTTTGCATTGGAAGTGCATCCAGTTTTTGTCGTAACCCTCTCACCTTTTTGACATGTTTGTGGTGAAATGATGATACCGTGCCAACTTTAACCTTTTCAGAGTTCATTTGTAGTGCTTTTCAATTTCATGGTCATTTAGCTCAAAAAAATCAGTAAATGCATGAAAATACCAAATAAATCGGAAAGGGTTGAAATTGATGATGTGGCTTTGAATGGTTCATTTTGAACACAAAAAGTCTGGAGTCCAAATAAGTTCAAAAACTGAAATCCCTATGTAACAGATGAATTTTCGTCTGAAACCCTGATACTTTGAAAGAGATTGTCCATTTTGCATTGGAAGTGCATCCAGTTTTTGTCGTAACCCTCTCACCTTTTTCGCACATGTTCGTGGTGAAATGATGATACCGTGCCAACTTTATACCTTTTCAGAGTTCATTTGTAGTGCTTTTCAATTTCAGGGTCATTTAGCTCAAAAAAATCAGTAAATGCATTACAAATACCAAATGAAGTCAGAAAGGGTTGAAAATTCATGATGTGGCTTTGAATGGTTCATTTTGAACACACAAAAAGTATGGAGTCCAAATAAGTTCAAAAAATGAAATCCCTTTCGTAACTATGAGTTTTCGTCTAAAACCCTTGATACTTCGAACAGATAGTCCATTTTGCACACGAAGTGCCTGCAGTTTTTGCCATAACACTCTGAACTTTTTACACATGCTATGCGGGTGAAATGTTGATACCATGCGAACTTTCAACCTTTTCAGAGTTCATTGTAGTGTTTTTAGTTTCAGGGTCATTTAGCTCAAAAAATCAGTAAATGCATGACAAATACCAAATGAAGTCAAAAAGGGTTGAAAATTCATGATGTGGCTTTGAATGGTTAATTTTGAACACACACAAAGTCTGGAGTCCAAATAAGTTCAAAAGGATGAAATCCCTTTCGTAACATATGAGTTCTCGTCTGAAACCCTCACACTTCGAAGAGATTGTCCATTTTGCACACGAAATGCATCCAGTTTTTGCCTTAACCGTCTCTACTTTTTAGACATGCTATGTGAGTTTAATGATGATACCATGCCAACTTTCAACCTTTTCAGAGTTCATTTGTAGTGCTTTTCAATTCCATGGTCGTTTAGCTCAAAAAAAATCAGTAAATGCGTGAAAAACCCAAATGAAGTCCAAAAGGGTTGAAAATTTATGATGTGGCTTTGAATGGTTCATTTCGGACACAAAAAAATTCTGAGTCCAAATAAGTTCAAAAAATGAAATCCCTTTATAACAGATGAGTTTTCATCTGAAACCCTCATACTTCGAAAGAGATTGTCCACTTTGCACACAATGTGCATCCAGTTTTTGTCGTAGCCCTCTTAATTTTTAGCACATGCTATGTGGGTGAAATGATGAAACCATGCCAACCTTGAACCTTTTTAGAGTTCATGTGTAGTGCTTTTCAATTTCAGGGTCATTTAGCTCAAAAAAATCATTGAATGCATGAAAAACCAAATGAAGTCAGAAAGATTAAAAACTGATGATGTAGCTTTGAATGGTTCATTTTGAAACACTAAAAGTCCGGAGTCGAAATAAGTTCAAAATAATTAAATCCCTTTGTAACAGATGAATTTTCGTCTGAAACCCTGATACTTCGAAAGAGATTGTCCATCTGCACAGGAAGCGCATCCGGTTTTTGTCGTAACCCTCTCAACTTTTTAGCTCATGCTAGTGGTGAAAATGATGATACCATGCCAACTTTCAACTTTTTTAGAGTTCATTTGTAGGGCTTTTCAATTTCAGGGTCATTTAGGTCAAAAATTCAGTAAATGCATGACAATAACAAATGAAGTTAGAAAGCATGGAAATTCATGATGTGGCTTTGAATGGTTCATTTTGAACACACAAAAAGTATGGAGTCCCAAATAAGTTCAAAAAAATGAAATCCCTTTCGTAACATATGAGTTTTCGTATAAAACCCTGATACTTCGAAAGAGATTGTCCATTCTGCACACGAAGTGCCTGCAGTTTTTTGCCGTAACCCTCTCAACTTTTGACACCTGCTATGCGGGTGAAATGATGATACCAATGCCAACTTTCAACCTTTTCAGAGTTCATTGTAGTGCTTTTAAATTTCATGGTCATTTAGCTCAAAAAAATCAGTAAATGCAGGAAAATACCAAATAAAGTCGGAAAGGGTTGAAATTGATGATGTGGCTTTGAATGGTTCATTTTGAACACACAAAAAGTCTGGAGTCCAAATAAGTTCAAAAACTGAAATCCCTATGTAACAGATGAATTTTCGTCTGAAACCCTGATAGTTCGAAAGAGATTGTCCATTTTGGCATTGGAAGTGCATCCAGTTTTTGTCGTAACCCTCTCACCTTTTTGGCACATGTTATGTGGTGAAATGATGATACCGTGCCAACTTTAAACCTTTTCAGAGTTCATTTGTAGTGCTTTTCAATTTCAGGGTCATTTAGCTCAAAAAAAATCTGTAAATGCATTACAAATACCAAATGAAGTCAGAAACGGTTGAAAATTCATGATGTGGCTTTGAATGGTTCATTTTGAACACACAAAAAGTATGGAGTCCAAATAAGTTCAAAAAAATGAAATCCCTTTCGTAACATATGAATTTTCGTCTAAAACCCTGATACTTCGAACGAGATTGTCCATTTTGCACACGAAGTGCCTGCAGTTTTTGCCCTAACACTCTCAACTTTTACACATGCTATGCGGGTGAAATGTTGATGCCATGCGAACTTTCAACCTTTTCAGAGTTCATTTGTAGTGTTTTTCAGTTTCAGGGTCATTTAGCTCAAAAAATCAGTAAATGCATGACAAATACCAAATGAAGTTAAAAAGGGTTGAAAATTCATGATGTGGCTTTGAATGGTTAATTTTGAACACACACAAAGTCTGGAGTCCAAATAAGTTCAAAAGGATGAAATCCCTTTCGTAACATATGAGTTCTCGTCTGAAACCCTCACACTTCGAAAGAGATTGTCCATTTTGCACACGAAATGCATCCAGTTTTTGCCTTAACCGTCTCTACTTTTTACACATGCTATGTGAGTTTAATGATGATACCATGCCAACTTTCAACCTTTTCAGAGTTCATTTGTAGTGCTTTTCAATTCCATGGTCGTTTAGCTCAAAAAAATCAGTAAATGCTGTGAAAAATTCCAAATGAAGTCCGAAAGGGTTGAAAATTTATGATGTGGCTTTGAATGGTTCATTTCGGACACACAAAAAGTCTGAGTCCCAAATAAGTTCAAAAAATGAAATCCCTTTATAACAGATGAGTTTTCATCCGATACCCTCATACTTCGAAAGAGATTGTCCATTTTGCACACAATGTGCATCCAGTTTTTGTCGTAACCCTCTTAAATTTTTAGCACATGCTATGTGAGTTTAATGATGATACCAAGCCAACTTTCAACCTTTTCAGAGTTCATTTGTAGTGCTTTTCAATTTCAGGGTCATTTAGCCCAAAAAAAATAAGTAAATGCGTACCAAATGAAGTCCAAAAGGGTTGAAAATTGATGATGTGGCTTTGAATGGTTCATTTTGAACATACAAACAGTATGGAGTCCAAATAAGTTCAAAAAATGAAATCCCTTTCGTAACATATGAGTTTTCGTATAAAACCCTGATACTTCGAAAGAGATTGTCCATTCTGCACACGAAGTGCCTGCAGTTTTTTGCCGTAACCCTCTCAACTTTGACACATGCTATGCGGGTGAAATGATGATACCATGCCAACTTTCAACCTTTTCAAAATTCATTTGTAGTGCTTTTCAATTTCATGGTCATTTAGCTCAAATAAATCAGTAAATGCATGAAAATACCAAATAAAGTCGGAAAGGGTTGAAATTGATGAGGTGGCTTTGAATGGTTCATTTTGAAACACACAAAAAGTCTGGAGTCAAAATAAGTTCAAAAAACTGAAATCCCTATGTAACAGATGAATTTTCGTCTGAAACTGTGATACTTCGAAAGAGATTGTCCATTTTGCATTGGAAGTGCATCCAGTTTTTGTCGTAACCCTCTCACCTTTTTGGCACATGTTATGTGGTGAAATGATGATACCGTGCCAACTTTAAACCTTTTCAGAGTTCATTTGTAGTGCTTTTCAATTTCATGGTCATTTAGCTCAAAAAAATCAGTAAATGCATGAAAATACCAAATAAATTCGGAAAGGGTTGAAATTGATGATGTGGCTTTGAATGGTTCATTTTGAACACAGAAAAAGTCTGGAGTCCAAATAAGTTCAACAAACTGAAATCCCTATGTAACAGATGAATTTTCGTCTGAAACCCTGATACTTCGAAAGAGATTGTCCATTTTGCCCACGAAGTGCCTGTAGTTTTTTCCCTAACACTCTCAACTTTTTACACATGCTATGCGGGTGAAATGTTGATACCATGTGAACTTTCAACCTTTTCAGAGTTCATTTGTAGTGTTTTTCAGTTTCAGGGTCATTTAGCTCAAAAAATCAGTAAATGCATGACAAATACCAAATGAAGTCAAAAAGGGTTGAAAATTCATGATGTGGCTTTGAATGGTTAATTTTGAACACACACAAAGTCTGGAGTCCAAATAAGTTCAAAAGGATGAAATCCCTTTCGTAACATATGAGTTCTCGTCTGAAACCCTCACACTTCGAAAGAGATTGTCCATTTTGCACACGAAATGCATCCAGTTTTTGCCTTAACCGTCTCTACTTTTTAGACATGCTATGTGAGTTTAATGATGATACCATGCCAACTTTCAACCTTTCAGAGTTCATTTGTAGTGCTTTCAATTCCATGGTCGTTTAGCTCAAAAAAAATCAGTAATATGCGTGAAAAATTCCAAACGAAGTCCAAAAGGGTTGAAAATTTATGATGTGGCTTTGAATGGTTCATTTCGGACACAAAAAAATTCTGAGTCCAAATAGTTCAAAAAATGAAATCCCTTTATAACAGATGGTTTTCATCCGA
Source organism: Hordeum marinum (assembly GCA_022496015.1). Taxonomy (NCBI): domain Eukaryota; kingdom Viridiplantae; phylum Streptophyta; class Magnoliopsida; order Poales; family Poaceae; genus Hordeum; species Hordeum marinum. The sequence goes on from JAAAWK010000679.1 coordinate 5,390, forward strand.
AACCCTCATACTTCGAAAGAGATTGTCCATTTTGCACACAATGTGCATCCAGTTTTGTCGTAACCCTCTTAAATTTTTAGCACATGCTATGTGGGTGAAATGATGAAACCATGCCAACCTTGAACCCTTTTAGAGTTCATTTGTAGTGCTTTTTCAATTTCAGGGTCATTTAGCTCAAAAAAATCACTGAATGCATGAAAAATACCAAATGAAGTCAGAAAGGATTAAAAACTGATGATGTAGCTTTGAATGGTTCATTTTGAACACAGTAAAAGTCCGGAGTCGAAATAAGTTCAAAATAATTAAATCCCTTGTAACAGATGAATTTTCGTCTGAAACCCCGATACTTCGAAAGAGATTGTCCATTTTGCACAGGAAGGGCATCCGGTTTGTGTCGTAACCCTCTCAACTTTTTAGCTCATGCTATGTGGTGAAAATGATGATACCATGCCAACTTTCAACTTTTTTAGAGTTCATTTGTAGGGCTTTTCAATTTCAGGGGCATTTAGCTCAAAAAATCAGTAAATTCATGACAAATAACAAATGAAGTTAGAAAGCGTTGAAAATTCATGATGATGGCTTTGAATGGTTCATTTTGAACACACAAAAAGTATGGAGTCCAAATAAGTTCAAAAAAATGAAATCCCTTTCGTAACATATGAGTTTTCGTCTAAAACCCTCATACTTCGAAAGAGATTGTCCATTCTGCACACGAAGTGCCTACAGTTTTTTGCCGTAACCCTCTCAACTTTTGACACATGCTATGCGGGTGAAATGATGATACCATGCCAACTTTCAACCTTTTAAGCATTCATTTGTAGTGCTTTTCAATTTCATGGTCATTTAGCTCAAAAAAAATCAGTAAATGCATGAAAATACCAAATAAAGTCGGAAAGGGTTGAAATTGATGAGGTGGCTTTGAATGGTTCATTTGAACACACAAAAAGTCTGGAGTCCAAATACGTTCAAAAAACTGAAATCCCTATGTAACAGATGAATTTTCGTCTGAAACCCTGATACTTCGAAAGAGATTGACCATTTGCATTGGAAGTGCATCCAGTTTTTGTCGTAAACCCTCTCTCCTTTTGGCACATGTTATGTGGTGAAATGATGATACCGTGCCAACTTTAAGCCTTTTCAGAGTTCATTTGTAGTGCTTTTCAATTTCAGGGTCATTTAGCTCAAAAAAATCAGTAAATGCATTACAAATACCAAATGAAGTCAGAAAGGGTTGAAAATTCATGATGTGGCTTTGAATGGTTCATTTTGAACACACTAAAAAGTATGGAGTCCAAATAAGTTCAAAAAAATGAAATCCCTTTCGTAACATATGAGTTTTCGTCTAAAACCCTAATACTTCAAACGAGATTGTCCATTTTGCACACGAAGTGCCTGCAGTTTTTGCCCTAACACTCTCAACTTTTACACATGCTATGCGGGTGAAATGTTGATACCATGCGAACTTTCAACCTTTTCAGAGTTCATTTGTAGTGTTTTTCAGTTTCAGGGTCATTTAGCCCAAAAAATCAATAAATGCATGAAAAATACAAAATGAAGTCAAAAAGGGTTGAAAATTCATGATGTGGCTTTGAATGGTTAATTTCGAACACACACAAAGTCTGGAGTCCAAATAAGTTCAAAAGGATGAAATCCCTTTCGTAACATATGAGTTCTCGTCTGAAACCCTCACACTTCGAAAGAGATTGTTCATTTTGCACACGAAATGCATCCAGTTTTTGCCTTAACCGTCTCTACTTTTTACACATGCTATGTGAGTTTAATGATGATACCATGCCAACTTTCATCCTTTTCAGAGTTCATTTGTAGTGCTTTTCAATTCCATGGTCGTTTAGCTCAAAAAAAAATCAGTAAATGCGTGAAAAATTCCAAATGAAGTCCGAAAGGGTTGAAAATTTATGATGTGGCTTTGAATGGTTCATTTCGGACACACAAAAATTCTGATTCCAAATAAGTTCAAAAAATGAAATCCCTTTATAACAGATGAGTTTTCATCCGAAACCCTCATACTTCGAAAGAGATTGTCCATTTTGCACACAATGTGCATCCAGTTTTTGTCGTAACCCTCTTACATTTTTAGCACATGCTATGTGGGTGAAATGATGAAACCATGCCAACTTTCAACCTTTTTAGAGTTCATGTGTAGTGCTTTTCAATTTCAGGGTCATATAGCTCAAAAAAAATCATTGAATGCATGAAAAATACCAAATGAAGTCAGAAAGGATTAAAAACTGATGATGTAGCTTTGAATGGTTCATTTTGAACACAGTAAAAGTCCGGAGTCGAAATAAGTTCAAAATAATTAAATCCCTTTGTAACAGATGAATTTTCGTCTGAAACCCTGATACTTCGAAAGAGATTGTCCATTTTGCACAGGAAGCGCATCCGGTTTTTGTCGTAACCCTCTCAACTTTTTAGCTCATGCTATGTGGTGAAAATGATGATACCATGCCAACTTTCAACTTTTTTAGAGTTCATTTGTCGGGCTTTTCAATTTCAGGGTCATTTAGCTCAAAAAATCAGTAAATGCATGACAAATAACAAATGAAGTTAGAAAGCGTTGAAAATTCATGATGTGGCTTTGAATGGTTCATTTTGAACACACAAAAATTATGGAGTCCAAATAAGTTCAAAAAATGAAATCCCTTTCGTAACATATGAGTTTTCGTCTAAAACCCTGATACTTCGAAAGAGATTGTCCATTCTGCACACGAAGTGCCTACAGTTTTTGCCGTAACCCTCTCAACTTTTGACACATGCTATGCGGGTGAAATGATGATACCATGCCAACTTTCAACCTTTTCAGAGTTCATTTGTAGTGCTTTTCAATTTCATGGTCATTTAGCTCAAAAAAAATCAGTAAATGCATGAAAATACCAAATAAAGTCGGAAAGGGTTGAAATTAATGAGGTGGCTTTGAATGGTTCATTTTGAACACACAAAAAGTCTGGAGTCCAAATAAGTTCAAAAAACTGAAATCCCTATGTAACAGATGAATTTTCGTCTGAAACCCTGATACTTCGAAAGAGATTGTCCATTTTGCATTGGAAGTGCATCCAGTTTTTGTCGTAACCCTCTCACCTATTCGGCAGATGTTATTTGGTGAAATGATGATACCGTGCCAACTTTAAACCTTTTCAGAGTTATTTGTAGTGCTTTTCAATTTCAGGGTCATTTAGCTAAAAAAAATTAGTAAATGCATTACAAATACCAAATGAAGTCAGAAAGGGTTGAAAATTCATGATGTGGCTTTGAATGGTTCATTTTGAACACACAAAAAGTATGGAGTCCAAATAAGTTCAAAAAAATTAAATCCCTTTCCTAACATATGAGTTTTCGTCTAAAACCCTGATACTTCGAACGAGATTGTCCATTTTGCACACGAAGTGCCTGCAGTTTTTTGCCCTAACACTCTCAACTTTTTACACATGCTATGCGGGTGAAATGTTGATACCATGCGAACTTTCAACCTTTTCAGAGTTCGTTTGTAGTGTTTTTCAGTTTCAGGGTCATTTAGCTCAAAAAAATCAGTAAATGCATGAAAAATACAAAATGAAGTGAAAAAGGGTTGAAAATTCATGATGTGGCTTTGAATGGTTAATTTTGAACACACACAAAGTCTGGAGTCCAAATAAGTTCAAAAGGATGAAATCCCTTTCGTAACATATGAGTTCTCGTCTGAAACCCTCACACTTCGAAAGAGATTGTTCATTTTGCACACGAAATGCATCCAGTTTTTGCCTTAACCGTCTCTACTTTTTACACATGCTATGTGAGTTTAATGATGATACCATGCCAACTTTCATCCTTTCCAGAGTTCATTTGTAGTGCTTTTCAATTCCATGGTCGTTTTAGCTCAAAAAAAAATCAGTAAATGCGAGAAAAAATTCCAAATTAAGTCCGAAAGGGTTGAAAATTTATGATGTGGCATTTGAATGGTTCATTCCGGACAGCACAAAAAGTCTGAGTCCAAATAAGTTCAAAAAATGAAATCCCTTTATAACAGATGAGTTTTCATCCGAAACCCGTCATACTTCGAAAGAGATTGTCCATTTTGCACACAATGTGCATCCAGTTTTTGTCGTAACCCTCTTAAATTTTTAGCACATGCTATGTGGGTGAAATGATGAAACCATGCCAACTTTCAACCTTTTTAGAGTTCATGTGTAGTGCTTTTCAATTTCAGGGTCATTTAGCTCAAAAAAATCATTGAATGCATGAAAAATACCAAATGAAGTCAGAAAGGATTAAAAACTGATGATGTAGCTTTGAATGGTTCATTTTGAACATAGTAAAAGTCCGGAGTCGAAATAAGTTCAAAATAATTAAATCCCTTTGTAACAGATGAATTTTCGTCTGAAACCCTGATACTTCGAAAGAGATTGTCCATTTTGCACAGGAAGCGCATCCGGTTTTTGTCGTAACCCTCTCAACTTTTTAGCTCATGCTATGTGGTGAAAATGATGATACCATGCCAACTTTCAACTTTTTTAGAGTTCATTTGTAGGGCTTTTCAATTTCAGGGTCATTTAGCTCAAAAAATCAGTAAATGCATGACAAATAACAAATGAAGTTAGAAAGCGTTGAAAATTCATGATGTGGCTTTGAATAGTTCATTTTGAACACACAAAAAGTATGGAGTCCAAATAAGTTCAAAAAATGAAATCCCTTTCGTAACATATGAGTTTTCGTCTAAAACCCTATACTTCGAAAGAGATTGTCCATTCTGCACACGAAGTGCCTGCAGTTTTTGCCGTAACCCTCTCAACTTTTGACACATGCTATGCGGGTGAAATGATGATACCATGCCAACTTTCAACCTTTTCAGAGTTCATTTGTAGTGCTTTTCAATTTCATGGTCATTTAGCTCAAAAAAATCAGTAAATGCATGAAAATACCAAATAAAGTCAGGAAAGGGTTGAAATTGATGAGGTGGCTTTGAATGGTTCATTTTGAACACACAAAAGTCTGGTAGTCCAAATAAGTTCAAAAAAACTGAAATCCCTATGTAACAGATGAATTTTCGTCTGAAACCCTGATAGCTTCGAAAGAGATTGTCCATTTTGCATTGGAAGTGCATCCAGTTTTTGTCGTAACCCTCTCACCTTTTTGGCACATGTTATGTGGTGAAATGATGATACCGTGCCAACTTTAAACCTTTTCAGAGTTCATTTGTAGTGCTTTTCAATTTCAGGGTCATTTAGCTCAAAAAAAATCAGTAAATGCATTACAAATACCAAATGAAGTCAGAAAGGGTTGAAAATTCATGATGTGGCTTTGAATGGTTCATTTTGAACACACAAAAAGTATGGAGTCCAAATAAGTTCAAAAAAATTAAATCCCTTTCCTAACATATGAGTTTTTCGTCTAAAACCCTGATACGTCGAACGAGATTGTCCATTTTGCACACGAAGTGCCTGCAGTTTTTGCCCTAACACTCTCAACTTTTTACACATGCTATGCGGGTGAAATGTTGATACCATGCGAACTTTCAACCTTTTCAGAGTTCATTTGTAGTGTTTTTCAGTTCAGGGTCATTTAGCTCAAAAAAATCAGTAAATGCATGACAATACAAAATGAAGTGAAAAAGGGTTGAAAATTCATGATGTGGCTTTGAATGGTTAATTTTGAACACACACAGAGTCTGGAGTCCAAATAGTTCAAAAGGATGAAATCCCTTTCGTAACATATGAGTTCTCGTCTGAAACCCTCACACTTCGAAAGAGATTGTCATTTTGCACACGAAATGCATCCAGTTTTTGCCTTAACCGTCTCTACTTTTTACACATGCTATGTGAGTTTAATGATGATACCATGCCAACTTTCGTCCTTTTCAGAGTTCATTTGTAGTGCTTTTCAATTCCATGGTCGTTTAGCTCAAAAAAAAATCAGTAAATGCGAGAAAAATTCCAAATTAAGTCCGAAAGGGTTGAAAATTTATGATGTGGCTTTGAATGGTTCATTTCGGACGCACAAAAAGTCTGAGTCCAAATAAGTTCAAAAAATGAATCCTTCATAACAGATGAGTTTTCATCCGAAACCCGTATACTTCGAAAGAGATTGTCCATTTTGCACACAATGTGCATCCAGTTTTTGTCGTAACCCTCTTAAATTTTTAGCACATGCTATGTGGGTGAAAATGATGAAACCATGCCAACTTTCAACCTTTTTAGAGTTCATGTGTAGTGCTTTTCAATTTCAGGGTCATTTAGCTCAAAAAAATCATTGATGCATGAAAAATACCAAATGAAGTCAGAAAGGATTAAAAACTGATGATGTAGCTTTGAATGGTTCATTTTGAACACAGTAAAAGTCCAGAGTCGAAATAAGTTCAAAATAATTAAATCCCTTTGTAACAGATGAATTTTCGTCTGAAACCCTCATACTTCGAAAGAGATTGTCCATTTTGCACAGGAAGCGCATCCGGATTTTTGTCGTAACCCTCTCAACTTTTTAGCTCATGCTATGTGGTGAAAATGATGATACCATGCCAACTTTCAACTTTTTTAGAGTTCATTTGTAGGGCTTTTCAATTTTCAGGGTCATTTAGCTCAAAAAAATCAGTAAATGCATGACAAATAACAAATGAAGTTAGAAAGCGTTGAAAATTCATGATGTGGCTTTGAATGGTTCATTTTGAACACACAAAAATTATGGAGTCCAAATAAGTTCAAAAAATGAAATCCCTTTCGTAACATATGAGTTTTCGTCTAAAACCCTGATACTTCGAAAGAGATTGTCCATTCTGCACACGAAGTGCCTGCAGTTTTGCCGTAACCCTCTCAACTTTGACACATGCTATGTCGGGTGAAATGATGATACCATGCCAACTTTCAACCTTTTCAGAGTTCATTTGTAGTGCTTTTTCAATTTCATGGTCATTTAGCTCAAAAAAAATCAGTAAATGCATGAAAATACCAAATAAAGTCGGAACGGGTTGAAATTGATGAGGTGGCTTTGAATGGTTCATTTTGAACACACAAAAAAGTCTGGAGTCCAAATAAGTTCAAAAACTGAAATCCCTATGTAACAGATGAATTTTCGTCTGAAACCCTATACTTCTAAAGAGATTGTCCATTTGCATTGGAAGTGCATCCAGTTTTTGTCGTAACCCTCTCACCTTTTTGGGCACATGTTATGTGGTGAAATGATGATACCGTGCCAACTTTAAACCTTTTCAGAGTTCATTTGTAGTGCTTTTCAATTTCAGGGTCATTTAGCTAAAAAATCAGTAAATGCATTACAAATACCAAATAAAGTCAGAAAGGGTTGAAATTCATGATGTGGCTTTGAATGGTTCATTTTAACACACAAAAAGTATGGAGTCCAAATAAGTGCAAAAAAATGAAATCCCTTTCGTAACATATGAGTTTTCGTCTAAAACCCTCGATACTTCGAAACGAGAGTATCCATTTTGCACACGAAGTGCCTGCAGTTTTTGCTCTAACACTCTCAACTTTTTACACATGCTATGCGGGTGAAATGTTGATACCATGCGAACTTTCCAACCTTTTCAGAGTTCATTTGTAGTGTTTTTCAGTTTCAGGGTCATTTAGCCCAAAAAATCAGTAAATGCATGAAAAATACAAAATGAAGTCAAAAAGGGGTTGAAATTCATGATGTGGCTTTGAATGGTTAATCTTGAACACACACAAAGTCTGGAGTCCAAATTCAAAAGGATGAAATCCCTTTCGTAACATATGAGTTCTCGTCTGAAACCCTCACACTTCGAAAGAGATTAGTCCATTTTGCACACGAAATGCATCCAGTTTTTGCCTTAACCGTCTCTACTTTTTACACATGCTATGTGAGTTAATGATGATACCATGCCAACTTTCATACCTTTTCAGAGTTCATTTGTAGTGCTTTTCAATTCCATGGTCGTTTAGCTCAAAAAAATCAGTAAATGCGTGAAAAATTCCAAATGAAGTCCGAAAGGGTTGAAAATTTATGATGTGGCTTTGAATGGTTCATTTCGGACACACAAAAAGTCTGATTCCAAATAAGTTCAAAAAATGAAATCCCTTTATAACAGATGAGTTTTCATCCGAAACCCTCATACTTCGAAAGAGATTGTCCATTTTGCACACATGTGCATCCAGTTTTTGTCGTAACCCTCTTAATTTTTAGCACATGCCTATGTGGGTGAAATGATGAAACCATGCCAACCTTTCAACCTTTTTAGAGTTCATGTGTAGTGCTTTTCGAATTTCAGGGTCATTTAGCTCAAAAAAATCATTGAATGCATGAAAAATACCACATGAAGACAAAAGGATTAAAAACTGATGATGTAGCTTTGAATGGTTCATTTTGAACACACTAAAAGTCCGGAGTCGAAATAAGTTCAAAATAATTAAATCCCTTTGTAAGCAGATGAATTTTCGTCTGAAAACCCTGATACTTTCGAAAGAGATTGTCCATTTTGCACAGGAAGCGCATCCGAGTTTTTGTCGTAATCCCTCTCAACGTTTTAGCTCATGCTATGTGGTGAAAATGATGATACCATGCCAACTTTCAACTTTTTTAGAGTTCATTTGTAGGGCTTTTTCAATTTCAGGGTCATTTAGCTCAAAAAATCAGTAAATGCATGACAAATAACAAATGAAGTTAGAAAGCGTTGAAAATTCATGATGTGGCTTTGAATGGTTCATTCTGAACACACAAAAATTATGGAGTCCAAATAAGTTCAAAAAATGAAATCCCTTTCGTAACATATGAGTTTTCGTCTAAACCCTGATACTTCGAAAGAGATTGTCCATTCTAGCACACGAAGTGCCTGCATTTTTGCCGTAACCCTCATCAACGTTTGACACATGCTATGTGCGGGTGAAATGATGATACCATGCCAACTTTCAACCTTTTTCAGAGTTCATTTGTAGTGCTTTTCAATTCATGGTCATTTAGCTCAAAAAAATCAGTAAATGCAGAAAATACCAAATAAAGTCAGAAAAGGGGTTGAAAGTGATGAGGTGGCCTTTGAATGGTTCATTTGAACACACAAAAAGTCCTGGAGTCCAAATAAGTTCAAAAAACTGAAATCCCTATGTACAGATGATTTTCGTCTGAAACCCTGATACTTCGAAGAGATTGTCCATTTTGCATTGAAGTGCATCCAGTTTTGTCGTAACCCTCTCACCGTTTTGGCAGATGTTATGTGGTGAAATGATGATACCGGCCAACTTTAAACCTTTTCAGAGTTCATTTGTATGCTTTCAATTTCAGGGTCATTAGCTAAAAAATTCAGTAATGCATTACAAATAACGCAAATGAAGTCAGAAAGGGTTGAAAATTCATGATGTGGCTTTGAATGGTTCATTTTGAACAGCACAAAAAGTATGGAGTCCAAATAAGTTCAAAAAATTAAATCCCTTTCGTAACATATGAGTTTTTCGTCCAAAACCCTGATACTTATTCGAACGAGATTGTCCATTTTGCACACGAAGTGCCTGCCAGTTTTTTCCCCTAACACTCTCAACTTTTTACAACATGGCTATGCGGGTGAAATGTTGATACCATGCGACTTTCAACCTTTTCAGAGTTCGTTTGTAGTGTTTTCAGTTTCAGGTCAATTTAGCTCAAAAATCAGGTAATGCATGAAAATACAAAATTGAAGTCAAAAAAGGGTTGAAAATTCATGATGTGGCTTTGAATGGTTAATTTTGAACACCACAAGTCTGGAGTCCAAATAAGTTCAAAAGGATGAAATCCCTTGCGTAACATATTAGTTCTCGTCTGAAACCCTCACACTTCGAAAGAGATTGTTCCATTTTGCACACGAAATGCATCCAGTTTTTGCCTTAACCGTCTCTACTTTTTACACATGCTACGTGAGTTTAATGATGATACCATGCCGAACTTTCAACCTTTTCAGAGTTCATTTGTAGTGCTTTTTCAATTCCATGGTCGTTTAGCTCAAAAAAAATCAGTAAATGCGATGAAAAATTCCAAATGAAGTCCGAAAGGGTTGAAAATTTATGATGTGGCTTTGAATGGTTCATTTCGGACACACAAAAGTCTGAGTCCAAATAAGTTCAAAAAATGAAATCCCTTTATAACTAGATGAGTTTTCATCCGAAACCCTCATACTTCGAAAGAGATTGTCCATTTTGCACACAATGTGCATCCAGTTTTTGTCGTAACCCTCTTAATTTTTAGCACATGCTATGTGGGTGAATGATGAAACCATGCCAACCTTTCAACCTTTGTAGAGTTCATGTGTAGTGCTTTTCAGATTTCAGGGTCATTTAGCTCAAAAAAATCATTGAATGCATGAAAAATACCAAATGAAGTCAGAACGGATTAAAACTGATGATGTAGCTTTGAATGGTTCATTTTGAACACAGTAAAAGTCCGGAGTCGAAATAAGTTCAAAATAATTAAATCCCTTTGTAACAGATGAATTTTTCGTCTGAAACCCTGATACTTCGAAAGAGATTGTCCATTTTGCACAGGAAGCGCATCCGGTTTTTGTCGTAACCCTCTCAACTTTTTAGCTCATGCTATGTGGTGAAATGATGATACCATGCCAACTTTCAAACTTTTTTAGAGTTCATTTGTAGGGCTTGTCAATTTCAGGGTCATTTAGCTCAAAAAATCAGTAAATGCATGACAAATAACAAATGAAGTTAGAAAGCAGTTGAAAATTCATGATGTGGCTTTGAATGGTTCATTTTGAAACACACAAAAAGTATGGAGTCCAAATAAGTTCAAAAATGAAATCCCTTTCGTAACATATGAGTTTTCGTCTAAAACCCTGATACTTCGAAAGAGATTGATCCATTCTGCACACGAAGTGCCTGCAGTTTTTGCCGTAACCCTCTCAACTTTGACACATGCTAATTGCGGGTGAAATGATGATACCATGCCAACTTTCAACCTTTTCAGAGTTCATTTGTAGTGCTTTTCAATTTCATGGTCATTTAGCTCAAAAAATCAGTAAATGCATGAAAATACCAAATAAAGTCGGAAAGGGTTGAAATTGATGAGGTGGCTTTGAATGGTTCATTTTAAACACACAAAAAGTCTGGAGTCCAAATAAGTTCAAAAAACTGAAATCACTATGTAACAGATGAATTTTGGTCTGAAACACTGATACTTCGAAAGAGATTGTCCATTTTGCATTGGAAGTGCATCCAGTTTTTGTCGTAACCCTCTCACCTTTTTGGCAGATGTTATGTGGTGAAATGATGATACCGTGCCAACTTTAAACCTTTTCAGAGTTCATTTGTAGGGCTTCTTCAATTTCAGGGTCATTTAGCTAAAAAAAATTAGTAAATGCATTACAAATACCAAATGAAGTCAGAAAGGGTGTGAAAATTCATGATGTGGCTTTGAAATGGTTCATTTTGAACACACAAAAAGTATGGAGTCCAAATAAGTTCAAAAAAATTAAATCCCTTTCGTAACATATGAGTTTTCGTCTAAACCCTGATACTTTCGAACGAGATTGTCCATTTTGCACACGAAGTGCCTGCAGTTTTTTGCCCTAACACTCTCAACTTTTTACACATGCTATGGGCGGGTGAAATGTTGATACCATGCGGACTTTCAACCTTTCAGAGTTCGTTTGTAGTGTTTTTCAGTTTCAGGGTCATTTAGCTCAAAAAAATCAGTAATGCATGAAAAATACAAAATGAAGTCAAAAAGGGTTGAAAATTCATGATGTGGCTTTGAATGGTTAATTTTGAACACACACAAAGTCTGGAGTCCAAATAAGTTCAAAAGGATGAAATCCCTTTCGTAACATATGAGTTCTCGTCTGAAACCCTCACACTTCGAAAGAGATTGTTCATTTTGCACCCAAAATGCATCCAGTTTTTGCCTTAACCGTCTCTACTTTTTACACATGCTACGTGAGTTTAATGATGATACCATGCCAACTTTCATCCTTTTCAGAGTTCATTTGTAGTGCTTTTCAATTCCATGGTCGTTTAGCTCAAAAAAAATCAGTAAATGCGAGAAAAATACCAAATGAAGTCCGAAAGGGTTGAAAATTTATGATGTGGCTTTGAATGGTTCATTTCGGACACACAAAAAGTCTGAGTCCAAATAAGTTCAAAAAATGAAATCCCTTTATAACCCTGATACTTCGAACGAGATTGTCCATTTTGCACACAATGTGCATCCAGTTTTTGTCGTAACCCTCTTAAATTTTTAGCACATGCTATGTGGGTGAAATTATGACACCATGCCAACCTTCAACCTTTTTAGAGTTCATTTGTAGTGCTTTTCAATTTAAGGGTCATTTAGCTCAAAAAAATCATTGAATGCATGAAAAATACCAAATGAAGTCAGAAAGGGTTAAAAACTGATGATGTAGCTTTGAATGGTTCATTTTGAACACACTAAAAGTCCGGAGTCGAAATAAGTTCGAAATAATTAAATCCCTTTGTAACAGATAAATTTTCGTCTGAAACCCTGATACTTCGAAAGAGATTGTCCATTTTGCACAGGAAGCGCATCCGGTTTTTGTCGTAATCCTCTCAAGTTTTTAGCTCATGCTATGTGGTCAAAATGATGATACCATGCCAACTTTCAACTTTTTTAGAGTTCATTTGTATGGCTTTTCAATTTCAGGGTCATTTAGTTCAAAAATCAGTAAATGCATGACAAATAACAAATGAAGTTAGAAAGCGTTGAAAATTCATGATGTGGCTTTGAATGGTTCATTTTAAACACACAAAAAGTATGGAGTCCAAATAGGTTCAAAACATGAAATCCCTTTCGTAACTTATGAGTTTTCGTCTAAAACCCTGATACTTCGAAAGAGATCGTCCATTCTGCACACGAAGTGCCTGCAGTTTTTGCCGTAACCCTCTCAACTTTTGACACATGCTATGTGGGTGAAATGATGATACCATGCCAACTTTCAACCTTTTCAGAGTTCATTTGTAGTGCTTTTCAATTTCATGGTCATTTAGCTCAAAAAAATCAGTAAATGCATGAAAATACCAAATAAAGTCAGAAAGGGTTGAAATTGATGATGTGGCTTTGAATGGTTCATTTTGAACACACAAAAAGTCTGGTGTCCAAATAAGTTCAAAAAACTGAAATCCCTATGTAACAGATGAATTTTCGTCTGAAACCCTGATACTTCGAAAGAGATTGTCCATTTTGCATTGGAAGTGCATCCAGTTTTTGTCGTAACCCTCTCACCTTTTTGGCACATGTTATGTGGTGAAATGATGATAACCGTGCCAACTTTAAACCTTTTCAGAGTTCATTTGTAGTGCTTTTCAATTTCAGGGTCATTTAGCTCAAAAAAATCAGTAAATGCATTACAAATACCAAATGAAGTCAGAAACGGTTGAAAATTCATGCATGTGGCTTTGAATGGTTCATTTTGAACACACAAAAAGTATGGAGTCCAAATAAGTTCAAAAAATGAAAGCCCTTTCGTAACATATGAGTTTTTCATCTCAAAACCCTGATCCTTCGAACGAGATTGTCCATTTGCACACGAAGTGCCTGCAGATTTTTGCCCTAACACTGTCAACTTTTTACACATGCTATGCGGGTGAAATGTTGATACCATGTGAACTTTCAACCTTTTTAGAGTTCATTTGTAGTGTTTTTCAGTTTCAGGGTCATTTAGCTCAAAAAATCAGTAAATGCATGACAAATACAAAATGAAGTAAAAAAGGGTTGAAAATTCATGATGTGGCTTTGAATGGTTAATTTTGAACACACACAAAGTCTGGAGTCCAAATAAGTTCAAAAGGATGAAATCCCTTTCGTAACATATGAGTTCTCGTCTGATACCGTCACACTTCGAAAGAGATTGTCCATTTTGCACACGAAATGCATCCAGTTTTTGCCTTAACCGTCTCTACATTTTACAGATGCTATGTGAGTTTAATGATGATACCATGCCAACTTTCAACCTTTTCAGAGTTCATTTGTAGTGCTTTTCAATTCCATGGTCGTTTAGCTCAAAAAAAATCAGTAAATGCGTGAAAAAATCCAAATGAAGTCCGAAAGGGTTGAAAATTTATGATGTGGCTTTGAATGGTTCATTTCGGACACACAAAAAGTCTGAGTCCAAATAAGTTCCAAAAATGAAATCCCTTTATAACAGATGAGTTTTCATCCGAAACCCTCATACTTCGAAAGAGATTGTCCATTTTGCACACAATGTGCATCCAGTTTTTGTCGTAACCCTCTTAAATTTTTAGCACATGCTATGTGGGTGAAATGATGAAACCATGCCAACCTTCAACCTTTTTAGAGTTCATTTGTAGTGCTTTTCGATTTCAGGGTCACTTAGCTCAAAAAAATCTTTGAATGCATGAAAAATACCAAATGAAGTCAGAAAGGATTAAAAACTGATGATGTAGCTTTGAATGGTTCATTTTGAACACACTAAAAGTCCGGAGTCGAAATAAGTTCAAAATAATTAAATCCCTTTGTAACAGATGAATTTTCGTCTGAAACCCTGATACTTCGAAAGAGATTGTACATTTTGCACAGGAAGCGCATCCGGTTTTTGTCGTAATCCTCTCAACTTTTTAGCTCATGCTATGTGGTGAAAATGATGATACGATGCCAACTTTCAACTTTTTTAGAGTTCATTTGTAGGGCTTTTCAATTTCAGGGTCATTTAGCTCAAAAAATCAGTAAATGCATGACAAATAACAAATGAAGTTAGAAAGCGTTGAAAATTCATGATGTGGCTTTGAATGGTTCATTTTGAACACACAAAAAGTATGGAGTCCAAATAAGTTCAAAAAATGAAATCCCTTTCGTAACATATGAGTTTTCGTCTAAAACCCTGATACTTCGAAAGAGATTGTCCATTCTGCACACGAAGTGCCTAAAGTTTTTGCCGTAACCCTCTCAACTTTTGACACATGCTATGCGGGTGAAATGATGATACCATGCCAACTTTCAACCTTTCAGAGTTCATTTGTAGTGCTTTTCAATTTCATGGTCATTTAGCTCAAAAAAATCAGTAAATGCTGAAAATACCAAATAAAGTCGGAAAGGGTTGAAATTGATGAGGTGGCTTTGAATGGTTCATATTTGAACACACAAAAAGTCTGGAGTCCAAAATAAGTTCAAAAAACTGAAATCCCTATGTAACAGATGAATTTTCGTCTGAAACCCTGATACTTCGAAAGAGATTGTCCATTTTGCACTGGAAGTGCATCCAGTTTTTGTCGTACCCTCTCACCTTTTTGGCACATGTTATGTGGTGAAATGATGATACCGTTGCCAACTTTAAACCTTTTCAGAGTTCATTTGTAGTGCTTTTCAATTTCAGGGTCATTTAGCTCAAAAAAATCAGTAAATGCATTAATAATACCAAATGAAGTCAGAAAGGGTTGAAAATTCATGATATGGCTTTGAATGGTTAATTTTGAACACACAAAAAGTATGGAGTCCAAATAAGTTCAAAAAAATGAAATCCCTTTCGTAACATATGAGTTTTCGTCTAAAACCCTGATACTTCGAACGAGATTGTCCATTTTGCACACGAAATGCATCCAGTTTTTGCCTTAACCGTCTCTACTTTTTACACATGCTATGTTTGTTTAATGATGATACCATGCCAACTTTCAACCTTTTCAGAGTTCAATTTGTAGTGCTTTTCAATTCCATGGTCGTTTAGCTCAAAAAAAAACAGTAAAATGCGTGAAAAATTTCAAATGAAGTCCAAAAGGGGTTGAAATTTATGATGTGGCTTTTGAATGGTTCATTTCGGACACACAAAAAGTCTGAGTCCAAATAAGTTCAAAAAATGAAATCCCTTTATAACAGATGAGTTTTCATCCGTAACCCTCATACTTCGAAAGAGATTGTCCATTTTGCACACAATGTGCATCCAGTTTTTGTCGTAACCCTCTTAATTTTTTAGCACATGCTATGTGGGTGAAATGATGAAACCATGCCAACCTTCAACCTTTTTAGAGTTCATTTGTAGTGCTTTTCGATTTCAGGGTCACTTAGCTCAAAAAAATCATTGAATGCATGAAAAATACCAAATGAAGTCAAAAAGTATTAAAAACTGATGATGTAGCTTTGAATGGTTCATTTTGAACACACTAAAAGTCCGGAGTCGAAATAAGTTCAAAATAATTAAATCCCTTTGTAACAGATGAATTTTCGTCTGAAACCCTGATACTTCGGAAGAGATTGTACATTTTGCACAGGAAGCGCATCCGGTTTTTGTCGTAATCCTCTCAACTTTTTAGCTCATGCTATGTGGTGAAAATGATGATACCCATGCCAACTTTCAACTTTTTTAGAGTTCATTTGTAGGGCTTTTCAATTTCAGGGTCATTTAGCTCAAAAATCAGTAAATGCATGACAAATAACAAATGAAGTTAGAAAGCGTTGAAAATTCATGATGTGGCTTTGAATGGTTCATTTTGGACACACAAAAAGTATGGAGTCCAAATAAGTTCAAAAAATGAAATCCCTTTCGTAACATATGATTTATCGTCTAAAACCCTGATACTTCGAAAGAGATTGTCCATTCTGCACACGAAGTGCCTAAAGTTTTTGCCGTAACCCTCTCAACTTTTGACACATGCTATGCGGGTGAAATGATGATACCATGCCAACTTTCAACATTTTCAGAGTTCATTTGTAGTGCTTTTCAATTTCATGGTCATTTAGCTCAAAAAAATCAGTAAATGCATGAAAATACCAAATAAAGTCGGAAAGGGTTGAAATTGATGAGGTGGCTTTGAATGGTTCATTTTGAACACACAAAAAGTCTGGAGTCCAAATAAGTTCAAAAAAACTGAAATCCCTATGTAACAGATGAATTTTCGTCTGAAACCCTGATACTTCGAAAGAGATTGTCCATTTTGCACTGGAAGTGCATCCAGTTTTTGTCGTAACCCTCTCACCTTTTTGGCACATGTTATGTGGTGAAATGATGATACCGTGCCAACTTTAAACCTTTTCAGAGTTCATTTGTAGTGGCTTTTCAATTTCAGGGTCATTTTAGCTCAAAAAAAATCAGTAAATGCAAGACAACACCAAATGAAGTCAAGAAAGGGTTGAAAATTCATGATGTGGCTTTGAATGGTTCATTTGAACACACAAAAAGTATGGAGTCCAAGTAAGTTTAAAAAATGAAATCCCTTTCGTAACATATGAGTTTTCGTCTAAAACCCTGATACTTCGAACGAGATTGTCCATTTTGCACACGAAGTGCCTGCAGTTTTTGCCCTACACTCTCAACTTTTTACACATGCTATGCGAGTTAAATGTTGATACCAGTGTGAACTTTCAACCTTTTCAGAGTTCATTTGTAGTGTTTTTTCAGTTTCAGGGTCATTTAGCTAAAAAAATCAGTAAATGCATGACAAATACCAATGAAGTCAAAAAGGGTTGAAAATTCATGATGTGGCTTTGAATGGTTAATTTTGAACACACAAAGTCTGGAGTCCAAATAAGTTCAAAAGGATGAAATCCCTTTCGTAACATATGAGTTCTCGTCTGAAACCCTCACACTTCGAAAGAGATTGTCCATTTTGCACACGAAATGCATCCAGTTTTTGCCTTAACCGTCTCTACTTTTTACACATGCTATGTGAGTTTAATGATGATACCATGCCAACTTTCAACCTTTTCAGAGTTCATTTGTAGTGGTTTTCAATTCCATGGTCGTTTAGCTCAAAAAAAACTGTAAATGCGTGAAAAATTCCAAATGAAGTCCGAAAGGGTTGAAATTTATGATGTGGCTTTGAATGGTTCATTTCGGACACACAAAAATTCTGAGTCCAAATAAGTTCAAAAAATGAAATCCCTTTATAACAGATGAGTTTTCATCCGAAACCCTCATACTTCGAAAGAGATTGTCCATTTGCACACAATGTGCATCCAGTTTTTGTCGTAACCCTCTAAAATTTTAGCACATGCTATGTGGGTGAAATGATGAAACCATGCCAACCTTCAACCTTTTTAGAGTTCATTTGTAGTGCTTTTCAATTTGAGGGTCATTTAGCTCAAAAAAATCATTGAGTGCATGAAAAATACCAAATGAAGTCGAGCAAGGATTAAAAACTGATGATGTAGCTTTGAATGTTCATTTTGAACACACTAAAAGTCCGGAGTCGAAATAAGTTCAAAATAATTAAATCCCTTTGTAACAGATGAATTTTCGTCTGAAACCCTGATACTTCGGAAGAGATTGTACATTTTGCACAGGAAGCGCATCCGGTTTTTGTCGTAATCCTCTCAATTTTTAGCTCATGCTATGTGGTGAAAATGATGATACCATGCCAACTTTCAACTTTTTTAGAGTTCATTTGTAGGGCTTTTCAATTTCAGGGTCATTTAGCTCAAAAAATCAGTAAATGCATGACAAATAACAAATGAAGTTAGAAAGCGTTGAAAATTCATGATGTGGCTTTGAATGGTTCATTTTGAACACACAAAAAGTATGGAGTCCAAATAAGTTCAAAAAATGAAATCCCTTTCATAACATATGATTTATCGTCTAAAACCCTGATACTTCGAAAGAGATTGTCCATTCTGCACACGAAGTGCCTAAAGTTTTTGCCGTAACCCTCTCAACTTTTGACACATGCTATGCGGGTGAAATGATGATACCATGCCAACTTTCAACCTTTTCAGAGTTCATTTGTAGTGCTTTTCAATTTCATGGTCATTTAGCTCAAAAAAATCAGTAAATGCATGAAAATACCAAATAAAGTCGGAAAGGGTTGAAATTGATGAGGTGGCTTTGAATGGTTCATTTTGAACACACAAAAAGTCTGGAGTCCAAATAAGTTCAAAAAACTGAAATCCCTATGTAACAGATGAATTTTCGTCTGAAACCCTGATACTTCGAAAGAGATTGTCCATTTTGCACTGGAAGTGCATCCAGTTTTTGTCGTAACCCTCTCACCTTTTTGGCACATGTTATGTTGTGAAATGATGATACCCGTGCCAACTTTAACCTTTTCAGAGTTCATTTGTAGTGCTTTTCAATTTCAGGGTCATTTAGCTAAAAAAATCAGTAAATGCAAGACAAACACCAAATGAAGTCAGAAAGGGTTGAAATTCATGATGTGGCTTTGAATGGTTCATTTTGAACACACAAAAAGTATGGAGTCCAAGTAAGTTTAAAAAAATGAAATCCCTTTCGTAACATATGAGTTTTCGTCTAAATCCCTGATACTTCGTACGAGATTGTCCATTTTGCACACGAAGTGCGTGCAGTTTTTGCCGTAACACTCTCAAGTTTTTACACATGCTATGCGGGTGAATGTGATACAATGCCAACTTTCAACCTTTTCAAAGTTAATTTGTAGTGTTTTTTAGTTTCAGGGTCATTTAGTTCAAAAAATCAATAAATGCATGACAAATACCAAATGAAGTCAAAAAGGGTTCAAAAGTCAAGATGTGGCTTTGAATGGTTCATTTTGAACACACAAAAAGTCTGGAGTCCAAATAAGTTCAAAGAAATCAAATCCCTTTCGTAACATATGAGTTCTCCTCTCAAACCCAAACACTTCGAAAGAGATTGTCCATTTTGCACACGAAGTGCATGCAGTTTTGCTGTAACCGTCTCAACTTTTTACACATGCTATGTTAGTTTAATGATGATACCATGCCAACTTTCAAACCTTTTCAGAGTTCATTTGTAGTGCTTTTCAATTCCATGTCGTTTAGCTCAAAAAAAAATCAGTAAAACGCGTTGAAAAATTCCAAATGAAGTCCGAAAGGGTTGAAAATTTATGATGTGGCTTTGAATGGTTCATTTCGGACACACAAAAGTCTGAGTCCAAATAAGTTCAAAAAATGAAATCCCTTTATAACAGATGAGTTTTCATCATGAAACCCTCATACTTCGAAAGAGATTGTCCATTTGCACACAATTTGCATCCAGTTTTTGTCGTAACCCTCTTAATTTTTAGCACAGGCTATGTGGGTGAAATGATGAAACCATGCCAACCTTCAACCTTTTTAGAGTTCATTTGTAGTGCTTTTCGATTTCAGGGTCATTTAGCTCAAAAAAAATCATTGAATGCATGAAAAATACCAAATGAAGTCAAAAAGGATTAAAAAACTGATGATGTAGCTTTGAATGGTTCATTTTGAACACACTAAAAGTCCGGAGTCGAAATAAGTTCAAAATAATTAAATCCCTTTGTAACAGATGAATTTTCGTCTGAAACCCTGATACTTCGAAAGAGATTGTCCATTTTGCATAGGAAGCGCATACGGTTTTTGTCGTAACCCTCTCAACTTTTTAGCTCATGCTATGTGGTGAAAATGATGATGCGATGCCAACTTTCAACTTTTTTAGAGTTCATTTGTAGGGCTTTTCAATTTCAGGGTCATTTAGCTCCAAAAATCAGTAAATGCATGACAAATAACAAATGAAGTTAGAAGCGTTGAAAATTCATGATGTGGCTTTGAATGGTTCATTTTGAACACACAAAAAGTATGGAGTCCAAATAAGTTCAAAAATGAAATCCCTTTCGTAACATATGAGTTTTCGTCTAAAACCCTGATACTTCGAAAGAGATTGTCCACTCTGCACACGAAGTGCCTGAAGTTTTTTGCCCGTAACCCTCTCAACTTTTGACACATGCTATGCGGGTGAAATGATGATACCATGCCAACTTTCAACCTTTTCAGAGTTCATTTGTATTGCTTTTCAATTTCATGGTCATTTAGCCCAAAAAAATCAGTAAATGCATGAAAATACCAAATAAAGTCGGAAAGGGTTGAAATTGATGATGTGGCTTTGAATGGTTCATTTTGAACACACAAAAAGTCTGGAGTCCAAATAAGTTCAAAAAACTGAAATCCCTATGTAGAGATGAATTTTCGTCTGAAACCCTGATACTTCGAAAGAGATTGTCCATTTTGCATTGGAAGTGCATCCAGTTTTTGTCGTAACCCTTTCACCTTTTTGGCACATGTTATGTGGTGAAATGATGATACCGTGCCAACTTTAAGCCTTTTCAGAGTTCATTTGTAATGCTTTTCAATTTCAGGGTCATTTAGCTCAACAAAATCAGTAAATGCATTACAAATACCAAATGAAGTCAGAAAGGGTTGAAAATTCATGATGTGGCTTTGAATGGTTCATTTTTAACACACAAAAAGTATGGAGTCCAATAAGTTCAAAAAAATGAAATCCCTTTCGTAACATGTGAGTTTTCGTCTAAAACCCTGATACTTCGAACGAGATTGTCCATTTTGCAAACGAAGTACCTGCAGTTTTTGCCTAACACTCTCAACTTTTTACACATGCTATGCTGGTGAAATGTTGATACCATGCGAACTTTCAACCTTTTCAGAGTTCATTGTAGTGTTTTCAGTTTCAAGGTCATTTAGCTCAAAAAATCAGTAAATGCATGACAAATACAAATGAAGTCAAAAAGGGTTGAAAATTCATGATGTGGCTTTGAATGGTTAATTTTGAACACACACAAAGTCTGGAGTCCAAATAAGTTCAAAAGGATGAAATCCCTTTCGTAACATATGAGTTCTCGTCTGAAACCCTCACACTTCGAAGAGATTGTCCATTTTTGCACACGAAATGCATCCAGTTTTTGCCTTAACCGTCTCTACTTTTTACACATGCTATATGAGTTTAAATTATGATACCATGCCAACTTTCAACCTTTTCAGAGTTCATTTGTAGTGCTTTTCAATTCCATGGTCGTTGAGCTCAAAAAAAATTAGTAAATGCGTGAAAAATTCCAATTGAAGTCCGAAAGGGTTGAAAATTTATGATCTGGCTTTGAATGGTTCATTTCGGACACACAAAAAGTCTGAGTCGAAATAAGTTCAAAAAATGAAATCCCTTTATAACCAGATGAGTTTTCATCGAAACCCTCATACTTCGAAAGAGATTGTCCATTTGCACACAATGTGCATCCAGTTTTTGTCGTAACCCTCTTAAATTTTTAGCTCATGCTATGTGGGTGACATGATGGAACCATGCCAACCTTCAACCTTTTTAGAGTTCATTTGTAGTGCTTTTCAATTTCAGGGTCATTTAGCTCAAAAAAATCATTGAATGCATGAAAAATACCAAATGAAGTCAGAAAGGATTAAAAACTGATGATGTAGCTTTGAATGGTTCATTTTGAACACACTAAACCTCCGGAGTCGAAATAAGTTCAAAATAATTAAATCCCTTTGTAACAGATGAATTTTCGTCTGAAACCCTGATACTTCGAAAGAGATTGTCCATTTTGCACAGGAAGCGCATCCGGTTTCTGCCGTAATCCTCTCAACTTTTTACTCATGCTATGTGGTGAAAATGATGATACCATGCCAACTTTCACAACTTTTTTAGAGTTCATTTGTAGGGCTTTTCAATTTCAGGGTCATTTAGCTCAAAAAAATCAATAAATTCATGACAAATAACAAATGAAGTTAGAAAGCGTTGAAAATTCATGATGTGGCTTTGAATGGTTCATTTTGAACACACAAAAAGTATGGAGTCCAAATAAGTTCAAAAAATGAAATCCCTTTCGTAACATATGAGTTTTCGTCTAAAACCCTGATACTTCGAAAGAGATTGTCCATTCTGCACACGAAGTGCCCTGCATTTTTTGGCCGTAACCCTCTCAACTTTTGACACATGCTATGCGGGTGAAATGATGATACGATGCCAACTGTCAACCTTTCAGAATTCATTGTAGTGCTTTCAATTTCATGGTCATTTAGCTCAAAAAAAATCAGTAAATACATGAAAATACCAAATAAAGTCGGAAAGGGTTTAAATTGATGAGGTGGCTTTTGAATGGTTCATTTTGAACACACAAAAAAGTCTGGAGTCCAAAATACGTTCAAAAAACTGAAATCCCTATGTAACAGATGAATTTTCGTCTGAAACCCTGATACGTCGAAAGAGATTAACCATTTTGCATTGGAAGTGCATCCAGTTTTTGTCGTAACCCTCTCTCCTTTTTGGCACATGTTATGTGGTGAAATGATGATACCGTGCCAACTTAAGCCTTTTTAGAGCTCATTTGTAGTGCTTTTCAATTCATGTCAGGGTCATTTAGCTCAAAAAAATCAGTAGATGCATTACAAATACCAAATGAAGTCAGAAAGGGTTGAAAATTCATGATGTGGCTTTGAATGGTTCATTTTGAACACACTAAAAGTATGGAGGTCCAAATAAGTTCAAAAAATGAAATCCCTTTCGTAACATATGAGTTTTCGTCTAAAACCCTGATCCTTCGAACGAGATTGTCCATTTGGCACACGAAGTGCCTGCAATTTTTGCCCCTAACACTCTCAACTTTTTACACATGCTATGCGGGTGAAATGTTGATACCATGCGAACTTTCACCTTTTCAGAGTTCATTTGTAGTGTTTTTCAGTTTCAGGGTCATTTAGCTCAAAAAATCAGTAAATGCATGACAAATACCAAATGAAGTCAAAAAGGGTTGAAAATTCATGATGTGGCTTTGAATGGTTAATTTGAACACACACAAAGTCTGGAGTCCAAATAAGTTCAAAAGATGAAATCCCCTTTCGTAACATATGAGTTTCTCGTCTGAAACCCTCACACTTCGAAAGAGATTGTCCATTTGCACACGAAATGCATCCAGTTTTTGCCTTAACCGTCTCTAACTTTTTAGACATGATATGTGAGTTTAATGATGATACCATGCCAACTTTCAACCTTTTCAGAGTTCATTTGTAGTGCTTTCCAATTCCATCGTCGTTTAGCTCAAAAAAAATCAGTAAATGCGTGAAAAATTCCAAATGAAGTCCAAAGGGTTGAAAATTTATGATGTGGCTTTGAATGGTTCATTTCGGACACAAAAAAATTCTGAGTCCAAATAAGTTCAAAAAATGAAATCCCTTTATAACAGATGAGTTTTCATCCGAAACCCTCATACTTCGAAAGAGATTGTCCATTTTGCACACAATGTACATCCAGTTTTTGTCGTAACCCTCTTAAATTTTTAGCACATGCCATGTGGGTGAAATGATGAAACCATGCCAACTTTCAACCTTTTTTAGAGTTCATTTGTAGTGCTTTTTCAATTTCAGGGTCATTAGCTCAAAAAAATCGTTGAATGCATGAAAAATACCAAATGAAGTCAGAAAGGATTAAAAACTGATGATGTAGCTTTGAATGGTTCATTTTGAATACACTAAAGTCCGGAGTCGAAATAAGTTCAAATAATTAAATCCCTTTGTAACAGATGAATTTTCGTCTGAAACCCTGATACTTCGAAAGAGATTGTCCATTTTGCCAGGAAGCGGCATCCTTTTTGTCGTAACCCTCTCAACTTTTTAGCTCATGCTATGTGGTGAAATGATGATACCATGCCAACTTTCAACTTTTTTAGAGTTCATTTGTAGGGCTTTTCAATTCAGGGTCATTTAGCTCAAAAAATCAGTAAATCATGACAAATAACAAATGAAGTTAGAAAGCGTTGAAAATTCATGATGTGGCTTTGAATGGTTCATTTGAACACACAAAAGTATGGAGTCCAAATAAGTTCAAAAAATGAAATCCCTTTCGTAACATATGAGTTTTCGTCTAAAACCCTGATACTTCGAAAGAGATTGTCCATTCTGCACCCGAAGTGCCTGCAGTTTTTGGGCCGTAACCCTCTCAACTTTTGACACATGCTAGTGCGGGTGAAATGATGATACCGATGCCAACTTCAAACCTTTTCAGAAGTTCATTTGTAGTGCTTTTCAATTTCATGGTCATTTAGCTCAAAAAAATCAGTAAATAGCATGAAAATACCAAATAAAGTCGGAAAGGGTTGAAATTGATGAGGTGGCTTTGAATGGTTCATTTTGAACACACAAAAAGTCTGGAGTCCAAATAAGTTCAAAAAACTGAAATCCCTATGTAACAGATGAATTTTGTCTGAAACCCTGATACTTCGAAAGAGATTGTACCATTTTAGCATTGGAAGTGCATCCAGTTTTTGTCGTAACCTCTCTCACCTTTTGGGCACATGTTATGTGGTGAAATGAATGATACCGTGCCAAACTTTAAGCCTTTCAGAGTTCATTGTAGTGCTTTTCAATTTCAGGGGTCATTTAGCTCAAAAAAAATCAGTAAATGCATTACAAAATACCAAATGAAGTCAGAAAGGGTTGAAAATTCATGATGTGGCTTTGAATGGTTCATTTTGAACACACTAAAAGTATGGAGTCCAAATAAGTTCAACATAATGAAATCCCTTTCGTAACATATGAGTTTTCGTCTAAAACCCTGATCCTTCGAACGAGATTGTCCATTTTGCACACGAAGTGCCTGCAGTATTTGCCCTAACACTCTCAACTTTTTACACATGCTATGCGGGTGAAATGTTGATACCATGCGAAACTTTCAACCTTTTCAGAGTTCATTTGTAGTGTTTTTCAGTTTCAGGGTCATTTAGCTCAAAAAATCAGTAAATGCATAACAAATACCAATGAAGTCAAAAAGGGTTGAAAATTCATGATGTGGCTTTGAATGGTTAATTTTGAACACACACAAAGTCTGGAGTCCAAATAAGTTCAAAAGGATGAAATCCCTTTCGTAACATAT
Organism: Hordeum marinum; assembly: GCA_022496015.1. Taxonomy (NCBI): domain Eukaryota; kingdom Viridiplantae; phylum Streptophyta; class Magnoliopsida; order Poales; family Poaceae; genus Hordeum; species Hordeum marinum. The sequence goes on from JAAAWK010000679.1 coordinate 30,906, forward strand.
GAGTTCTCGTCTGAAACCTCACACTTCGAAAGAGATTGTCCATTTGCACACGAAATGCATCCAGTTTTTGCCTTAACCGTCTCTACTTTTTAGACATGCTATGTGAGTTTAATGATGATACCATGCCAACTTTCAACCTTTTCAGAGTTCATTTGTAGTGCTTTTCAATTCCATGGTCATTTAGCTCAAACAAAATCAGTAAATGCGTGAAAAAACTCCAAATGAAGTCCAAAAGGGTTGAAAATTTATGATGTGGCTTTGAATGGTTCATTCGGACACAAAAAAATTCTGAGTCCAAATAAGTTCAAAAAATGAAATCCCTTTATAACAGATGAGTTTTCATCTGAAACCCTCATACTTCGAAAGAGATTGTCCACTTTGCACACAATGTGCAACCAGTTTTTGTCGTAGCCCTCTTAAATTTTTAGCACATGCTATGTGGGTGAAATGATGAAACCATGCCAACCTTGAACCTTTTTAGAGTTCATGTGTAGTGCTTTTCAATTTCAGGGTCATTTAGCTCAAAAAATCATTGAATGCATGAAAAATACCAAATGAAGTCAGAAAGGTTAAAAATTGATGATGTAGCTTTGAATGGTTCATTTTGAACACACAAAAGTGGAGTCGAAATAAGTTCAAAATAATTAAATCCCTTTGTAACAGATAATTTTCGTCTAAAACCCTGATACTTCGAAAGAGATTGTCCATTTTGCACAGGAAGCGCATCCGGTTTTGTCGTAACCCTCTCAACTTTTGCTCATGCTATGTGGTGAAATGATGATACCATGCCAACTTTCAACTTTTCAGAGTTCATTTGTAGGCTTTTCAATTTCATGGTCATTTAGCTCAAAAAATCAGTAAATGCATGACAAAAACAAATGAAGTTAGAAAGCGTTGAAAATTCATGATGTGGCTTTGAATGGTTCATTTTGAACACACAAAAAGTAGGAGTCCAAATAAGTTCAAAAAACTGAAATCCCTTGTAACATGATTTTCGTCTGAAACCCTGATACTTCGAAAGAGATTGTCCATTTGCACACGAAGTGCTGCAGTTTTTGCGTAACCCTCTCACTTTTGGCACATGCTATGTGGTGAAATGATGATACCATGCCAACTTTCAACCTTTTCAGAGTTCATTTGTAGTGCTTTTCAATTTCATGGTCATTTAGCTCAAAAAAATCAGTAAATGCATGAAAATACCAAATAAAGTCAGAAAGGGGTTGAAATTGATGAGTGGCTTTGAATGGTTCATTTTGAACACACAAAAAGTCTTGGAGTCCAAATAAGTTCAAAAAACTGAAATCCCTATGTAACAGATGTTTTCGTCTGAAACCCTGATACTTCGAAAGAGATTGTCCATTTTGCATTGGAAGTGCATCCAGTTTTTGTCGTAACCCTCTCACCTTTTTGGCACATGTTATGGGTGAAATGATGATACCCATGCCAACTTTAACCTTTTCAGAGTTCATTTGTAGTGCTTTTCAATTTCAGGGTCATTTAGCTCAAAAAATCAGTAAATGCATACAAATACCAAATGAAGTCAAAAGGGTTGAAAATTCATGATGTGGCTTTGAATGGTTCATTTTGAACACACAAAAAGTATGGAGTCCAAATAAGTTCAAAAAATGAAATCCCTTTCGTAACATATGAGTTTTCTCTCAAACCCTGACCTTCGAAGAGATTGTCCATTTTGCACACGAAGTGCTGCAGTTTTTGGCCTAACCGTCTACTTTTTACACATGCTATGCGGGTGAAATGATGATACCATGCCAACTTTCAACCTTTTCAGAGTTCATTTGTGTGTTTTTCAATTCCAGGGTCATTTAGCTCAAAAAATCAGTAAATGCATGAAAATCCAAATGAAGTAAAAGGGTTGAAAATTCATGATGTGGCTTTGAATGGTTCATTTTGACACACAAAAGTCTGAGTCCAATAAGTTCAAAAAATGAAATCCCTTTTAACATATGAGTTTCTCCTGAAACCCTCATACTTCGAAAGAGATTGTCCATTTTGCACACAATGCATCCAGTTTTTGTTAACCGTCTCTTATTTTTACACATGCTATGTGAGTAATGATGAACCATGCCAACTTCAACCTTTTAGAGTTCATTTGTAGTGCTTTTCAATTTCATGGTCATTTAGCTAAAAAAATCAAATGCATGAAAAAATCCAAATGAAGTCGAAAGGTTGAAAATTTATGATGTGGCTTTGAATGGTTCATTTTCGGACACACAAAAAGTCCTGAGTCAAATAAGTTCAAAAAATAAATCCCTTTGTAACAGATGATTTTCGTCTGAAACCCTGATACTTCGAAAGAGATTGTCCATTTTGCACACAATGTGCATCCAGTTTTTGTCGTAACCCTCTAAATTTTTAGCACATGCTATGGGGTGAAATGATGAACCATGCCAACTTTCAACCTTTTTAGAGTTCATTTGTAGGCTTTTCATTTCAGGGTCATTTAGCTCAAAAAATCTGAAATGCATGAAAAACAAATGAAGTAGAAAGGTTAAAATTGATGATGTGGCTTTGAATGGTTCATTTTGAACACACTAAAAGTCCGGAGTCGAAATAAGTTCAAAATAATTAAATCCCCTTTGTAACAGATGAATTTTTCGTCTGAAACCCTGATACTTCGAAAGAGATTGTACATTTTGCACAGGAAGCGCATCCGGTTTTTGTCGTAATCCTCTCAACTTTTTAGCTCATGCTATGTGGTGAACTGATGATACGATGCCAACTTTCAACTTTTTTAGAGTTCATTTGTAGGGCTTTTTCAATTTCAGGGTCATTTAGCTCAAAAAATCAGTAAATGCATGACAAATAACAAATGAAGTTAGAAAGCGTTGAAAATTCATGATGTGGCTTTGAATGGTTCATTTGAACACACAAAAAGTATGGAGTCCAAATAAGTTCAAAAAATGAAATCCCTTTCGTAACATATGCGTTTCGTCTAAAACCCTGATACTTCGAAAGAGATTGTCCATTCTGCACACGAAGTGCCTAAAGTTTTTGCCGTAACCCTCTCAACTTTTGACACATGCTATGCGGGTGAAATGATGATACCATGCCAACTTTCAACCTTTCAGAGTTCATTTGTAGTGCTTTTCAATTTCATGGTCATTTAGCTCAAAAAAATCAGTAAATGCATGAAAATACCAAATAAGTCGGAAAGGGTTGAAATTGATGAGGTGGCTTTGAATGGTTCATTTTGAACACACAAAAAGTCTGGAGTCCAAATAAGTTCAAAAAACTGAAATCCCTATGTAACAGATGAATTTTCGTCTGAAACCCTGATACTTCGAAAGAGATTGTCCATTTTGCACTGGAAGTGCATCCAGTTTTGTCGTAACCCTCTCACCTTTTTGGCACATGTTATGTGGTGAAATGATGATACCGTGCCAACTTTAAACCTTTTCAGAGTTCATTTGTAGTGCTTTTCAATTTCAGGGTCATTTAGCTCAAAAAAATCAGTAAATGCATTAATAATACCAAATGAAGTCAGAAAGGGTTGAAAATTCATGATATGGCTTTGAATGGTTAATTTTGAACACACAAAAAGTATGGAGTCCAAATAAGTTCAAAAAAATGAAATCCCTTTCGTAACATATGAGTTTTCGTCTAAAACCCTGATACTTCGAACGAGATTGTCCATTTTGCACACGAAATGCATCCAGTTTTTGCCTTAACCGTCTCTACTTTTTACACATGCTATGTTTGTTTAATGATGATACCATGCCAACTTTCAACCTTTTCAGAGTTCATTTGTAGTGCTTTTCAATTCCATGGTCGTTTAGCTCAAAAAAACAGTAAATGCGTGAAAAATTTCAAATGAAGTCCAAAAGGGTTGAAATTTATGATGTGGCTTTGAATGGTTCATTTCGGACACACAAAAAGTCTGAGTCCAAATAAGTTCAAAAAATGAAATCCCTTTATAACAGATGAGTTTTCATCCGTAACCCTCATACTTCGAAAGAGATTGTCCATTTTGCACACAATGTGCATCCAGTTTTTGTCGTAACCCTCTTAATTTTTTAGCACATGCTATGTGGGTGAAATGATGAAACCATGCCAACCTTCAACCTTTTTAGAGTTCATTTGTAGTGCTTTTCGATTTCAGGGTCACTTAGCTCAAAAAAATCATTGAATGCATGAAAAATACCAAATGAAGTCAAAAAAGTATTAAAAACTGATGATGTAGCTTTGAATGGTTCATTTTGAACACACTAAAAGTCCGGAGTCGAAATAAGTTCAAAATAATTAAATCCCTTTGTAACAGATGAATTTTCGTCTGAAACCCTGATACTTCGGAAGAGATTGTACATTTTGCACAGGAAGCGCATCCGGTTTTTGTCGTAATCCTCTCAACTTTTTAGCTCATGCTATGTGGTGAAAATGATGATACCATGCCAACTTTCAACTTTTTTAGAGTTCATTTGTAGGGCTTTTCAATTTCAGGGTCATTTAGCTCAAAAAATCAGTAAATGCATGACAAATAACAAATGAAGTTAGAAAGCGTTGAAAATTCATGATGTGGCTTTGAATGGTTCATTTTGGACACACAAAAAGTATGGAGTCCAAATAAGTTCAAAAAATGAAATCCCTTTCGTAACATATGATTTATCGTCTAAAACCCTGATACTTCGAAAGAGATTGTCCATTCTGCACACGAAGTGCCTAAAGTTTTTGCCGTAACCCTCTCAACTTTTGACACATGCTATGCGGGTGAAATGATGATACCATGCCAACTTTCAACATTTTCAGAGTTCATTTGTAGTGCTTTTCAATTTCATGGTCATTTAGCTCAAAAAAATCAGTAAATGCATGAAAATACCAAATAAAGTCGGAAAGGGTTGAAATTGATGAGGTGGCTTTGAATGGTTCATTTTGAACACACAAAAAGTCTGGAGTCCAAATAAGTTCAAAAAACTGAAATCCCTATGTAACAGATGAATTTTCGTCTGAAACCCTGATACTTCGAAAGAGATTGTCCATTTTGCACTGGAAGTGCATCCAGTTTTTGTCGTAACCCTCTCACCTTTTTGGCACATGTTATGTGGTGAAATGATGATACCGTGCCAACTTTAAACCTTTTCAGAGTTCATTTGTAGTGCTTTTCAATTTCAGGGTCATTTAGCTCAAAAAAATCAGTAAATGCAAGACAAACACCAAATGAAGTCAGAAAGGGTTGAAAATTCATGATGTGGCTTTGAATGGTTCATTTTGAACACACAAAAAGTATGGAGTCCAAGTAAGTTTAAAAAAATGAAATCCCTTTCGTAACATATGAGTTTTCGTCTAAAACCCTGATACTTCGAACGAGATTGTCCATTTTGCACACGAAGTGCCTGCAGTTTTTGCCCTAACACTCTCAACTTTTTACACATGCTATGCGAGTTAAATGTTGATACCATGTGAACTTTCAACCTTTTCAGAGTTCATTTGTAGTGTTTTTCAGTTTCAGGGTCATTTAGCTAAAAAAATCAGTAAATGCATGACAAATACCAAATGAAGTCAAAAAGGGTTGAAAATTCATGATGTGGCTTTGAATGGTTAATTTTGAACACACACAAAGTCTGGAGTCCAAATAAGTTCAAAAGGATGAAATCCCTTTCGTAACATATGAGTTCTCGTCTGAAACCCTCACACTTCGAAAGAGATTGTCCATTTTGCACACGAAATGCATCCAGTTTTTGCCTTAACCGTCTCTACTTTTTACACATGCTATGTGAGTTTAATGATGATACCATGCCAACTTTCAACCTTTTCAGAGTTCATTTGTAGTGGTTTTCAATTCCATGGTCGTTTAGCTCAAAAAAAACTAGTAAATGCGTGAAAAATTCCAAATGAAGTCCGAAAGGGTTGAAATTTATGATGTGGCTTTGAATGGTTCATTTCGGACACACAAAAATTCTGAGTCCAAATAAGTTCAAAAAATGAAATCCCTTTATAACAGATGAGTTTTCATCCGAAACCCTCATACTTCGAAAGAGATTGTCCATTTTGCACACAATGTGCATCCAGTTTTTGTCGTAACCCTCTAAAATTTTAGCACATGCTATGTGGGTGAAATGATGAAACCATGCCAACCTTCAACCTTTTTAGAGTTCATTTGTAGTGCTTTTCAATTTGAGGGTCATTTAGCTCAAAAAAATCATTGAGTGCATGAAAAATACCAAATGAAGTCAGCAAGGATTAAAAACTGATGATGTAGCTTTGAATGGTTCATTTTGAACACACTAAAAGTCCGGAGTCGAAATAAGTTCAAAATAATTAAATCCCTTTGTAACAGATGAATTTTCGTCTGAAACCCTGATACTTCGGAAGAGATTGTACATTTTGCACAGGAAGCGCATCCGGTTTTTGTCGTAATCCTCTCAACTTTTTAGCTCATGCTATGTGGTGAAAATGATGATACCATGCCAACTTTCAACTTTTTTAGAGTTCATTTGTAGGGCTTTTCAATTTCAGGGTCATTTAGCTCAAAAAATCAGTAAATGCATGACAAATAACAAATGAAGTTAGAAAGCGTTGAAAATTCATGATGTGGCTTTGAATGGTTCATTTTGAACACACAAAAAGTATGGAGTCCAAATAAGTTCAAAAAATGAAATCCCTTTCGTAACATATGAGTTTTCGTCTAAAACCCTGATACTTCGAAAGAGATTGTCCATTCTGCACACGAAGTGCCTAAAGTTTTTGCCGTAACCCTCTCAACTTTTGACACATGCTATGCGGGTGAAATGATGATACCATGCCAACTTTCAACCTTTTCAGAGTTCATTTGTAGTGCTTTTCAATTTCATGGTCATTTAGCTCAAAAAAATCAGTAAATGCATGAAAATACCAAATAAAGTCGGAAAGGGTTGAAATTGATGAGGTGGCTTTGAATGGTTCATTTTGAACACACAAAAAGTCTGGAGTCCAAATAAGTTCAAAAAACTGAAATCCCTATGTAACAGATGAATTTTCGTCTGAAACCCTGATACTTCGAAAGAGATTGTCCATTTTGCACTGGAAGTGCATCCAGTTTTTGTCGTAACCCTCTCACCTTTTTGGCACATGTTATGTTGTGAAATGATGATACCGTGCCAACTTTAAACCTTTTCAGAGTTCATTTGTAGTGCTTTTCAATTTCAGGGTCATTTAGCTAAAAAAAATCAGTAAATGCAAGACAAACACCAAATGAAGTCAGAAAGGGTTGAAAATTCATGATGTGGCTTTGAATGGTTCATTTTGAACACACAAAAAGTATGGAGTCCAAGTAAGTTTAAAAAAATGAAATCCCTTTCGTAACATATGAGTTTTCGTCTAAATCCCTGATACTTCGTACGAGATTGTCCATTTTGCACACGAAGTGCGTGCAGTTTTTGCCCGTAACACTCTCAAGCTTTTTACACATGCTATGCGGGTGAAATGTTGATACCATGCCAACTTTCAACCTTTTCAAAGTTCATTTGTAGTGTTTTTAGTTTCAGGGTCATTTAGCTTCAAAAAATCAATAAATGCATGACAAATACCAAATGAAGTCAAAAAGGGTTCAAAAGTCAATGATGTGGCTTTGAATGGTTAATTTTGAACACACAAAAAGTCTGGAGTCCAAATAAGTTCAAAAGAATGAAATCCCTTTCGTAACATATGAGTTCTCGTCTAAACCCCAACACTTCGAAAGAGATTGTCCATTTTGCACACGAAAGTGCATGCAGTTTTGCCTGTAACCGTCTCTAACTTTTTACACATGCTATGTTAGTTTAATGATGATACCATGCCAACTTTCAACCTTTTCAGAGTTCATTTGTAGTGCTTTTCAATTCCATGGTCGTTTAGCTCAAAAAAAATCAGTAAACGCGTGAAAAATTCCAAATGAAGTCCGAAAGGGTTGAAAATTTATGATGTGGCTTTGAATGGTTCATTTCGGACACACAAAAAGTCTGAGTCCAAATAAGTTCAAAAAATGAAATCCCTTTATAACAGATGAGTTTTCATCATGAAACCCTCATACTTCGAAAGAGATTGTCCATTTTGCACACAATTTGCATCCAGTTTTTGTCGTAACCCTCTTAATTTTTTAGCACAGGCTATGTGGGTGAAATGATGAAACCATGCCAACCTTCAACCTTTTTAGAGTTCATTTGTAGTGCTTTTCGATTTCAGGGTCATTTAGCTCAAAAAAATCATTGAATGCATGAAAAATACCAAATGAAGTCAGAAAGGATTAAAAACTGATGATGTAGCTTTGAATGGTTCATTTTGAACACACTAAAAGTCCGGAGTCGAAATAAGTTCAAAATAATTAAATCCCTTTGTAACAGATGAATTTTCGTCTGAAACCCTGATACTTCGAAAGAGATTGTCCATTTTGCACAGGAAGCGCATCCGGTTTTTGTCGTAACCCTCTCAACTTTTTAGCTCATGCTATGTGGTGAAAATGATGATACCGATGCCAACTTTCAACTTTTTTAGAGTTCATTTGTAGGGCTTTTCAATTTCAGGGTCATTTAGCTCAAAAATCAGTAAATGCATGACAAATAACAAATGAAGTTAGAAAGCGTTGAAAATTCATGATGTGGCTTTGAATGGTTCATTTTGAACACACAAAAAGTATGGAGTCCAAATAAGTTCAAAAAATGAAATCCCTTTCGTAACATATGAGTTTTCGTCTAAAACCCTGATACTTCGAAAGAGATTGTCCACTCTGCACACGAAGTGCCTGAAGTTTTTGCCGTAACCCTCTCAACTTTTGACACATGCTATGCGGGTGAAATGATGATACCATGCCAACTTTCAACCTTTTCAGAGTTCATTTGTATTGCTTTTCAATTTCATGGTCATTTAGCCCAAAAAAATCAGTAAATGCATGAAAATACCAAATAAAGTCGGAAAGGGTTGAAATTGATGATGTGGCTTTGAATGGTTCATTTTGAACACACAAAAAGTCTGGAGTCCAAATAAGTTCAAAAAACTGAAATCCCTATGTAGAGATGAATTTTCGTCTGAAACCCTGATACTTCGAAAGAGATTGTCCATTTTGCATTGGAAGTGCATCCAGTTTTTGTCGTAACCCTTTCACCTTTTTGGCACATGTTATGTGGTGAAATGATGATACCGTGCCAACTTTAAGCCTTTTCAGAGTTCATTTGTAATGCTTTTCAATTTCAGGGTCATTTAGCTCAACAAAATCAGTAAATGCATTACAAATACCAAATGAAGTCAGAAAGGGTTGAAAATTCATGATGTGGCTTTGAATGGTTCATTTTTAACACACAAAAAGTATGGAGTCCAAATAAGTTCAAAAAAATGAAATCCCTTTCGTAACATGTGAGTTTTCGTCTAAAACCCTGATACTTCGAACGAGATTGTCCATTTTGCAAACGAAGTACCTGCAGTTTTTGCCCTAACACTCTCAACTTTTTACACATGCTATGCTGGTGAAATGTTGATACCATGCGAACTTTCAACCTTTTCAGAGTTCATTTGTAGTGTTTTTCAGTTTCAAGGTCATTTAGCTCAAAAAATCAGTAAATGCATGACAAATACAAAATGAAGTCAAAAAGGGTTGAAAATTCATGATGTGGCTTTGAATGGTTAATTTTGAACACACACAAAGTCTGGAGTCCAAATAAGTTCAAAAGGATGAAATCCCTTTCGTAACATATGAGTTCTCGTCTGAAACCCTCACACTTCGAAAGAGATTGTCCATTTTGCACACGAAATGCATCCAGTTTTTGCCTTAACCGTCTCTACTTTTTACACATGCTATATGAGTTTAAATTATGATACCATGCCAACTTTCAACCTTTTCAGAGTTCATTTGTAGTGCTTTTCAATTCCATGGTCGTTGAGCTCAAAAAAAATTAGTAAATGCGTGAAAAATTCCAATTGAAGTCCGAAAGGGTTGAAAATTTATGATCTGGCTTTGAATGGTTCATTTCGGACACACAAAAAGTCTGAGTCGAAATAAGTTCAAAAAATGAAATCCCTTTATAACAGATGAGTTTTCATCCGAAACCCTCATACTTCGAAAGAGATTGTCCATTTTGCACACAATGTGCATCCAGTTTTTGTCGTAACCCTCTTAAATTTTTAGCTCATGCTATGTGGGTGACATGATGGAACCATGCCAACCTTCAACCTTTTTAGAGTTCATTTGTAGTGCTTTTCAATTTCAGGGTCATTTAGCTCAAAAAAATCATTGAATGCATGAAAAATACCAAATGAAGTCAGAAAGGATTAAAAACTGATGATGTAGCTTTGAATGGTTCATTTTGAACACACTAAACCTCCGGAGTCGAAATAAGTTCAAAATAATTAAATCCCTTTGTAACAGATGAATTTTCGTCTGAAACCCTGATACTTCGAAAGAGATTGTCCATTTTGCACAGGAAGCGCATCCGGTTTCTGCCGTAATCCTCTCAACTTTTTACTCATGCTATGTGGTGAAAATGATGATACCATGCCAACTTTCAACTTTTTTAGAGTTCATTTGTAGGGCTTTTCAATTTCAGGGTCATTTAGCTCAAAAAATCAATAAATTCATGACAAATAACAAATGAAGTTAGAAAGCGTTGAAAATTCATGATGTGGCTTTGAATGGTTCATTTTGAACACACAAAAAGTATGGAGTCCAAATAAGTTCAAAAAATGAAATCCCTTTCGTAACATATGAGTTTTCGTCTAAAACCCTGATACTTCGAAAGAGATTGTCCATTCTGCACACGAAGTGCCTGCAGTTTTTGCCGTAACCCTCTCAACTTTTGACACATGCTATGCGGGTGAAATGATGATACGATGCCAACTTTCAACCTTTTCAGAATTCATTTGTAGTGCTTTTCAATTTCATGGTCATTTAGCTCAAAAAAATCAGTAAATACATGAAAATACCAAATAAAGTCGGAAAGGGTTTAAATTGATGAGGTGGCTTTGAATGGTTCATTTTGAACACACAAAAAGTCTGGAGTCCAAATACGTTCAAAAAACTGAAATCCCTATGTAACAGATGAATTTTCGTCTGAAACCCTGATACTTCGAAAGAGATTAACCATTTTGCATTGGAAGTGCATCCAGTTTTTGTCGTAACCCTCTCTCCTTTTTGGCACATGTTATGTGGTGAAATGATGATACCGTGCCAACTTTAAGCCTTTTTAGAGCTCATTTGTAGTGCTTTTCAATTTCAGGGTCATTTAGCTCAAAAAAATCAGTAGATGCATTACAAATACCAAATGAAGTCAGAAAGGGTTGAAAATTCATGATGTGGCTTTGAATGGTTCATTTTGAACACACTAAAAGTATGGAGTCCAAATAAGTTCAAAAAATGAAATCCCTTTCGTAACATATGAGTTTTCGTCTAAAACCCTGATCCTTCGAACGAGATTGTCCATTTTGCACACGAAGTGCCTGCAATTTTTGCCCTAACACTCTCAACTTTTTACACATGCTATGCGGGTGAAATGTTGATACCATGCGAACTTTCAACCTTTTCAGAGTTCATTTGTAGTGTTTTTCAGTTTCAGGGTCATTTAGCTCAAAAAATCAGTAAATGCATGACAAATACCAAATGAAGTCAAAAAGGGTTGAAAATTCATGATGTGGCTTTGAATGGTTAATTTTGAACACACACAAAGTCTGGAGTCCAAATAAGTTCAAAAGGATGAAATCCCTTTCGTAACATATGAGTTCTCGTCTGAAACCCTCACACTTCGAAAGAGATTGTCCATTTTGCACACGAAATGCATCCAGTTTTTGCCTTAACCGTCTCTACTTTTTAGACATGATATGTGAGTTTAATGATGATACCATGCCAACTTTCAACCTTTTCAGAGTTCATTTGTAGTGCTTTTCAATTCCATCGTCGTTTAGCTCAAAAAAAAATCAGTAAATGCGTGAAAAATTCCAAATGAAGTCCAAAAGGGTTGAAAATTTATGATGTGGCTTTGAATGGTTCATTTCGGACACAAAAAAATTCTGAGTCCAAATAAGTTCAAAAAATGAAATCCCTTTATAACAGATGAGTTTTCATCCGAAACCCTCATACTTCGAAAGAGATTGTCCATTTTGCACACAATGTACATCCAGTTTTTGTCGTAACCCTCTTAAATTTTTAGCACATGCCATGTGGGTGAAATGATGAAACCATGCCAACCTTGAACCTTTTTAGAGTTCATTTGTAGTGCTTTTCAATTTCAGGGTCATTTAGCTCAAAAAATCGTTGAATGCATGAAAAATACCAAATGAAGTCAGAAAGGATTAAAAACTGATGATGTAGCTTTGAATGGTTCATTTTGAATACACTAAAAGTCCGGAGTCGAAATAAGTTCAAAATAATTAAATCCCTTTGTAACAGATGAATTTTCGTCTGAAACCCTGATACTTTGAAAGAGATTGTCCATTTTGCACAGGAAGCGCATCCAGTTTTTGTCGTAACCCTCTCAACTTTCTAGCTCATGCTATGTGGTGAAAATGATGATACCATGCCAACTTTCAACTTTTTTAGAGTTCATTTGTAGGGCTTTTCAATTTCAGGGTCATTTAGCTCAAAAAATCAGTAAATTCATGACAAATAACAAATGAAGTTAGAAAGCGTTGAAAATTCATGATGTGGCTTTGAATGGTTCATTTTGAACACACAAAAAGTATGGAGTCCAAATAAGTTCAAAAAATGAAATCCCTTTCGTAACATATGAGTTTTCGTCTAAAACCCTGATACTTCGAAAGAGATTGTCCATTCTGCACCCGAAGTGCCTTCAGTTTTTGCCGTAACCCTCTCAACTTTTGACACATGCTATGCGGGTGAAATGATGATACCATGCCAACTTTCAACCTTTTCAGAATTCATTTGTAGTGCTTTTCAATTTCATGGTCATTTTGCTCAAAAAAATCAGTAAATACATGAAAATACCAAATAAAGTCGGAAAGGGTTGAAATTGATGAGGTGGCTTTGAATGGTTCATTTTGAACACACAAAAAGTCTGGAGTCCAAATACGTTCAAAAAACTGAAATCCCTATGTAACAGATGAATTTTTGTCTGAAACCCTGATACTTCAAAAGAGATTGACCATTTTGCATTGGAAGTGCATCCAGTTTTTGTCGTAACCCTCTCTCCCTTTTGGCACATGTTATGTGGTGAAATGATGATACCGTGCCAACTTTAAGCCTTTTCAGAGTTCATTTGTAGTGCTTTTCAATTTCAGGGTCATTTAGCTCAAAAAAAATCAGTAAATGCATTACAAATACCAAATGAAGTCAGAAAGGGTTGAAATTCATGATGTGGCTTTGAATGGTTCATTTTGAACACACTAAAAGTATGGAGTCCAAATAAGTTCAACATAATGAAATCCCTTTCGTAACATATGAGTTTTCGTCTAAAACCCTGATCCTTCGAACGAGATTGTCCATTTTGCACACGAAGTGCCTGCAATATTTGCCCTAACACTCTCAACTTTTTACACATGCTATGCGGGTGAAATGTTGATACCATGCGAACTTTCAACCTTTTCAGAGTTCATTTGTAGTGTTTTTCAGTTTCAGGGTCATTTAGCTCAAAAAATCAGTAAATGCATAACAAATACCAAATGAAGTCAAAAAGGGTTGAAAATTCATGATGTGGCTTTGAATGGTTAATTTTGAACACACACAAAGTCTGGAGTCCAAATAAGTTCAAAAGGATGAAATCCCTTTCGTAACATATGAGTTCTCGTCTGAAACCCTCACACTTCGAAAGAGATTGTCCATTTTGCACACGAAATGCATCCAGTTTTTGCCTTAACCGTCTCTACTTTTTAGACATGCTATGTGAGTTTAATGATGATACCATGCCAACTTTCAACCTTTTCAGAGTTCATTTGTAGTGCTTTTCAATTCCATGGTCATTTAGCTCAAAACAAAATCAGTAAATGCGTGAAAAACTCCAAATGAAGTCCAAAAGGGTTGAAAATTTATGATGTGGCTTTGAATGGTTCATTTCGGACACAAAAAAATTCTGAGTCCAAATAAGTTCAAAAAATGAAATCCCTTTATAACAGATGAGTTTTCATCTGAAACCCTCATACTTCGAAAGAGATTGTCCACTTTGCACACAATGTGCAACCAGTTTTTGTCGTAGCCCTCTTAAATTTTTAGCACATGCTATGTGGGTGAAATGATGAAACCATGCCAACCTTGAACCTTTTTAGAGTTCATGTGTAGTGCTTTTCAATTTCAGGGTCATTTAGCTCAAAAAAATCATTGAATGCATGAAAAAGACCAAATGAAGTCAGAAAGAATTAAAAACTGATGATGTAGCTTTGAATGGTTCATTTTGAATACACTAAAAGTCCGGAGTCGAAATAAGTTCAAAATAATTAAATCCCTTTGTAACAGATGAATTGTCGTCTGAAACCCTGATACTTCGAAAGAGATTGTCCATCTTGCACAGGAAGCGCATCCGGTTTTTGTCGTAACCCTCTCAACTTTTTAGCTCATGCTAGTTGGTGAAAATGATGACACCATGCCAACTTTCAACTTTTTTAGAGTTCATTTGTAGGGCTTTTCAATTTCAGGGTCATTTAGGTCAAAAATTCAGTAAATGCATGACAAATAACAAATGAAGTTAGAAAGCATGGAAAATTCATGATGTGGCTTTGAATGGTTCATTTTGAACACACAAAAAGTATGGAGTCCAAATAAGTTCAAAAAATGAAATCCCTTTCGTAACATATGAGTTTTCGTATAAAACCCTGATACTTCGAAAGAGATTGTCCATTCTGCACACGAAGTGCCTGCAGTTTTTGCCGTAACCCTCTCAACTTTTGACACATGCTATGCGGGTGAAATGATGATACCATGCCAACTTTCAACCTTTTCAGAGTTCATTTGTAGTGCTTTTCAATTTCATGGTCATTTAGCTCAAAAAAATCAGTAAATGCAGGAAAATACCAAATAAAGTAGGAATGGGTTGAAATTGATGATGTGGCTTTGAATGGTTCATTTTGAACACACAAAAAGTCTGGAGTCCAAATAAGTTCAAAAAACTGAAATCCCTATGTAACAGATGAATTTTCGTCTGAAACCCTGATACTTTGAAAGAGATTGTCCATTTTGCATTGGAAGTGCATCCAGTGTTTGTCGTAACCCTCTCACCTTTTTCGCACATGTTCTGTGGTGAAATGATGATACCGTGCCAACTTTATACCTTTTCAGAGTTCATTTGTAGTGCTTTTCAATTTCAGGGTCATTTAGCTCAAAAAAATCAGTAAATGCATTACAAATACCAAATGAAGTCAGAAAGGGTGGAAAATTCATGATGTGGCTTTGAATGGTTCATTTTGAACACACAAAAAGTATGGAGTCCAAATAAGTTCAAAAAAATGAAATCCCTTTCGTAACATATGAGTTTTCGTCTAAACCCTTGATACTTCGAACAAGATAGTCCATTTTGCACACGAAGTGCCTGCAGTTTTTGCCATAACACTCTGAACTTTTTACACATGCTATGCGGGTGAAATGTTGATACAATGCGAACTTTCAACCTTTTCAGAGTTCATTGGTAGTGTTTTTCAGTTTCAGGGTCATTTAGCTCAAAAAATCAGTAAATGCATGACAAATACCAAATGAAGTCAAAAAGGGTTGAAAATTCATGATGTGGCTTTGAATGGTTAATTTTGAACACACACAAAGTCTGGAGTCCAAATAAGTTCAAAAGGATGAAATCCCTTTCGTAACATATGAGTTCTCGTCTGAAACCCTCACACTTCGGAAGAGATTGTCCATTTTGCACACGAAATGCATCCAGTTTTTGCCTTAACCGTCTCTACTTTTTAGACATGCTATGTGAGTTTAATGATGATACCATGCCAACTTTCAACCTTTTCAGAGTTCATTTGTAGTGCTTTTCAATTCCATGGTCGTTTAGCTCAAAAAAAATCAGTAAATGCGTGAAAAACTCCAAATGAAGACCAAAAGGGTTGAAAATTTATGATGTGGCTTTGAATGGTTCATTTCGGACACAAAAAAATTCTGAGTCCAAATAAGTTCAGAAAATGAAATCCCTTTATAACAGATGAGTTTTCATCTGAAACCCTCATACTTCGAAAGAGATTGTCCACTTTGCACACAATGTGCATCCAGTTTTTGTCGTAGCCCTCTTAAATTTTTAGCACATGCTATGTGGGTGAAATGATGAAACCATGCCAACCTTGTACCTTTTTAGAGTTCATGTGTAGTGCTTTTCAATTTCAGGGTCATTTAGCTCAAAAAAATCATTGAATGCATGAAAAAGACCAAATGAAGTCAGAAAGAATTAAAAACTGATGATGTAGCTTTGAATGGTTCATTTTGAATACACTAAAAGTCCGGAGTCGAAATAAGTTCAAAATAATTAAATCCCTTTGTAACAGATGAATTTTCGTCTGAAACCCTAATACTTCGAAAGAGATTGTCCATCTTGCACAGGAAGCGCATCCGGTTTTTGTCGTAACCCTCTCAACTTTTTAGCTCATGCTAGTTGGTGAAAATGATGACACCATGCCAACTTTCAACTTTTTTAGAGTTCATTTGTAGGGCTTTTCAATTTCAGGGTCATTTAGGTCAAAAATTCAGTAAATGCATGACAAATAACAAATGAAGTTAGAAAGCATGGAAAATTCATGATGTGGCTTTGAATGGTTCATTTTGAACACACAAAAAGTATGGAGTCCAAATAAGTTCAGAAAATGAAATCCCTTTCGTAACATATGAGTTTTCGTATAAAACCCTGATACTTCGAAAGAGATTGTCCATTCTGCACACGAAGTGGCTGCAGTTTTTGCCGTAACCCTCTCAACTTTTGACACATGCTATGCGGGTGAAATGATGATACCATGCCAACTTTCAACCTTTTCAGAGTTCATTTGTAGTGCTTTTAAATTTCATGGTCATTTAGCTCAAAAAAATCAGTAAATGCAGGAAAATACCAAATAAAGTCGGAATGGGTTGAAATTGATGATGTGGCTTTGAATGGTTCATTTTGAACACACAAAAAGTCTGGAGTCCAAGTAAGTTCAAAAAACTGAAATCCCTATGTAACAGATGAATTTTCGTCTGAAACCCTGATACTTTGAAAGAGATTGTCCATTTTGCATTGGAAGTGCATCCAGTTTTTGTCGTAACCCTCTCACCTTTTTCGCACATGTTCTGTGGTGAAATGATGATACCGTGCCAACTTTATACCTTTTCAGAGTTCATTTGTAGTGCTTTTCAATTTCAGGGTCATTTAGCTCAAAAAAATCAGTAAATGCATTACAAATACCAAATGAAGTCAGAAAGGGTTGAAAATTCATGATGTGGCTTTGAATGGTTCATTTTGAACACACAAAAAGTATGGAGTCCAAATAAGTTCAAAAAAATGAAATCCCTTTCGTAACATATGAGTTTTCGTCTAAACCCTTGATACTTCGAACAAGATAGTCCATTTTGCACACGAAGTGCCTGCAGTTTTTGCCATAACACTCTGAACTTTTTACACATGCTATGCGGGTGAAATGTTGATACAATGCGAACTTTCAACCTTTTCAGAGTTCATTGGTAGTGTTTTTCAGTTTCAGGGTCATTTAGCTCAAAAAATCAGTAAATGCATGACAAATACCAAATGAAGTCAAAAAGGGTTGAAAATTCATGATGTGGCTTTGAATGGTTAATTTTGAACACACACAAAGTCTGGAGTCCAAATAAGTTCAAAAGGATGAAATCCCTTTCGTAACATATGAGTTCTCGTCTGAAACCCTCACACTTCGGAAGAGATTGTCCATTTTGCACACGAAATGCATCCAGTTTTTGCCTTAACCGTCTCTACTTTTTAGACATGCTATGTGAGTTTAATGATGATACCATGCCAACTTTCAACCTTTTCAGAGTTCATTTGTAGTGCTTTTCAATTCCATGGTCGTTTAGCTCAAAAAAAATCAGTAAATGCGTGAAAAACTCCAAATGAAGACCAAAAGGGTTGAAAATTTATGATGTGGCTTTGAATGGTTCATTTCGGACACAAAAAAATTCTGAGTCCAAATAAGTTCAAAAAATGAAATCCCTTTATAACAGATGAGTTTTCATCTGAAACCCTCATACTTCGAAAGAGATTGTCCACTTTGCACACAATGTGCATCCAGTTTTTGTCGTAGCCCTCTTAAATTTTTAGCACATGCTATGTGGGTGAAATGATGAAACCATGCCAACCTTGAACCTTTTTAGAGTTCATGTGTAGTGCTTTTCAATTTCAGGGTCATTTAGCTCAAAAAAATCATTGAATGCATGAAAAAGACCAAATGAAGTCAGAAAGAATTAAAAACTGATGATGTAGCTTTGAATGGTTCATTTTGAAAACACTAAAAGTCCGGAGTCGAAATAAGTTCAAAATAATTAAATCCCTTTGTAACAGATGAATTTTCGTCTGAAACCCTGATACTTCGAAAGAGATTGTCCATCTTGCACAGGAAGCGCATCCGGTTTTTGTCGTAACCCTCTCAACTTTTTAGCTCATGCTAGTTTGTGAAAATGATGATACCATGCCAACTTTCAACTTTTTTAGAGTTCATTTGTAGGGCTTTTCAATTTCAGGGTCATTTAGGTCAAAAATTCAGTAAATGCATGACAAATAACAAATGAAGTTAGAAAGCATGGAAAATTCATGATGTGGCTTTGAATGGTTCATTTTGAACACACAAAAAGTATGGAGTCCAAATAAGTTCAAAAAATGAAATCCCTTTCGTAACATATGAGTTTTCGTATAAAACCCTGATACTTCGAAAGAGATTGTCCATTCTGCACACGAAGTGCCTGCAGTTTTTGCCGTAACCCTCTCAACTTTTGACACATGCTATGCGGGTGAAATGATGATACCATGCCAACTTTCAACCTTTTCAGAGTTCATTTGTAGTGCTTTTAAATTTCATGGTCATTTAGCTCAAAAAAATCAGTAAATGCAGGAAAATACCAAATAAAGTCGGAAAGGGTTGAAATTGATGATGTGGCTTTGAATGGTTCATTTTGAACACACAAAAAGTCTGGAGTCCAAATAAGTTCAAAAAACTGAAATCCCTATGTAACAGATGAATTTTCGTCTGAAACCCTGATAGTTCGAAAGAGATTGTCCATTTTGCATTGGAAGTGCATCCAGTTTTTGTCGTAACCCTCTCACCTTTTTGGCACATGTTATGTGGTGAAATGATGATACCGTGCCAACTTTAAACCTTTTCAGAGTTCATTTGTAGTGCTTTTCAATTTCAGGGTCATTTAGCTCAAAAAAATCTGTAAATGCATTACAAATACCAAATGAAGTCAGAAACGGTTGAAAATTCATGATGTGGCTTTGAATGGTTCATTTTGAACACACAAAAAGTATGGAGTCCAAATAAGTTCAAAAAAATGAAATCCCTTTCGTAACATATGAATTTTCGTCTAAAACCCTGATACTTCGAACGAGATTGTCCATTTTGCACACGAAGTGCCTGCAGTTTTTGCCCTAACACTCTCAACTTTTTACACATGCTATGCGGGTGAAATGTTGATGCCATGCGAACTTTCAACCTTTTCAGAGTTCATTTGTAGTGTTTTTCAGTTTCAGGGTCATTTAGCTCAAAAAATCAGTAAATGCATGACAAATACCAAATGAAGTTAAAAAGGGTTGAAAATTCATGATGTGGCTTTGAATGGTTAATTTTGAACACACACAAAGTCTGGAGTCCAAATAAGTTCAAAAGGATGAAATCCCTTTCGTAACATATGAGTTCTCGTCTGAAACCCTCACACTTCGAAAGAGATTGTCCATTTTGCACACGAAATGCATCCAGTTTTTGCCTTAACCGTCTCTACTTTTTACACATGCTATGTGAGTTTAATGATGATACCATGCCAACTTTCAACCTTTTCAGAGTTCATTTGTAGTGCTTTTCAATTCCATGGTCGTTTAGCTCAAAAAAAATCAGTAAATGTGTGAAAAATTCCAAATGAAGTCCGAAAGGGTTGAAAATTTATGATGTGGCTTTGAATGGTTCATTTCGGACACACAAAAAGTCTGAGTCCAAATAAGTTCAAAAAATGAAATCCCTTTATAACAGATGAGTTTTCATCCGATACCCTCATACTTCGAAAGAGATTGTCCATTTTGCACACAATGTGCATCCAGTTTTTGTCGTAACCCTCTTAAATTTTTAGCACATGCTATGTGAGTTTAATGATGATACCAAGCCAACTTTCAACCTTTTCAGAGTTCATTTGTAGTGCTTTTCAATTTCAGGGTCATTTAGCCCAAAAAAAATAAGTAAATGCGTACCAAATGAAGTCCAAAAGGGTTGAAAATTGATGATGTGGCTTTGAATGGTTCATTTTGAACATACAAACAGTATGGAGTCCAAATAAGTTCAAAAAATGAAATCCCTTTCGTAACATATGAGTTTTCGTATAAAACCCTGATACTTCGAAAGAGATTGTCCATTCTGCACACGAAGTGCCTGCAGTTTTTGCCGTAACCCTCTCAACTTTTGACACATGCTATGCGGGTGAAATGATGATACCATGCCAACTTTCAACCTTTTCAAAATTCATTTGTAGTGCTTTTCAATTTCATGGTCATTTAGCTCAAATAAATCAGTAAATGCATGAAAATACCAAATAAAGTCGGAAAGGGTTGAAATTGATGAGGTGGCTTTGAATGGTTCATTTTGAACACACAAAAAGTCTGGAGTCAAAATAAGTTCAAAAAACTGAAATCCCTATGTAACAGATGAATTTTCGTCTGAAACTGTGATACTTCGAAAGAGATTGTCCATTTTGCATTGGAAGTGCATCCAGTTTTTGTCGTAACCCTCTCACCTTTTTGGCACATGTTATGTGGTGAAATGATGATACCGTGCCAACTTTAAACCTTTTCAGAGTTCATTTGTAGTGCTTTTCAATTTCATGGTCATTTAGCTCAAAAAAATCAGTAAATGCATGAAAATACCAAATAAATTCGGAAAGGGTTGAAATTGATGATGTGGCTTTGAATGGTTCATTTTGAACACAGAAAAAGTCTGGAGTCCAAATAAGTTCAACAAACTGAAATCCCTATGTAACAGATGAATTTTCGTCTGAAACCCTGATACTTTGAAAGAGATTGTCCATTTTGCATTGGAAGTGCATCCAGTTTTTGTCGTAACCCTCTCACCTTTTTCGCACATGTTCTGTGGTGAAATGATGATACCGTGCCAACTTTATACCTTTTCAGAGTTCATTTGTAGTGCTTTTCAATTTCAGGGTCATTTAGCTCAAAAAAATCAGTAAATGCATTACAAATACCAAATGAAGTCAGAAAGGGTTGAAAATTCATGATGTGGCTTTGAATGGTTCATTTTGAACACACAAAAAGTATGGAGTCCAAATAAGTTCAAAAAATGAAATCCCTTTCGTAACATATGAGTTTTCGTCTAAACCCTTGATACTTCGAACAAGATAGTCCATTTTGCACACGAAGTGCCTGCAGTTTTTGCCATAACACTCTGAACTTTTTACACATGCTATGCGGGTGAAATGTTGATACAATGCGAACTTTCAACCTTTTCAGAGTTCATTGGTAGTGTTTTTTAGTTTCAGGGTCATTTAGCTCAAAAAATCAGTAAATGCATGACAAATACCAAATGAAGTCAAAAAGGGTTGAAAATTCATGATGTGGCTTTGAATGGTTAATTTTGAACACACACAAAGTCTGGAGTCCAAATAAGTTCAAAAGGATGAAATCCCTTTCGTAACATATGAGTTCTCGTCTGAAACCCTCACACTTCGGAAGAGATTGTCCATTTTGCACACGAAATGCATCCAGTTTTTGCCTTAACCGTCTCTACTTTTTAGACATGCTATGTGAGTTTAATGATGATACCATGCCAACTTTCAACCTTTTCAGAGTTCATTTGTAGTGCTTTTCAATTCCATGGTCGTTTAGCTCAAAAAAAATCAGTAAATGCGTGAAAAACTCCAAATGAAGACCAAAAGGGTTGAAAATTTATGATGTGGCTTTGAATGGTTCATTTCGGACACAAAAAAATTCTGAGTCCAAATAAGTTCAAAAAATGAAATCCCTTTATAACAGATGAGTTTTCATCTGAAACCCTCATACTTCGAAAGAGATTGTCCACTTTGCACACAATGTGCATCCAGTTTTTGTCGTAGCCCTCTTAAATTTTTAGCACATGCTATGTGGGTGAAATGATGAAACCATGCCAACCTTGAACCTTTTTAGAGTTCATGTGTAGTGCTTTTCAATTTCAGGGTCATTTAGCTCAAAAAAATCATTGAATGCATGAAAAAGACCAAATGAAGTCAGAAAGAATTAAAAACTGATGATGTAGCTTTGAATGGTTCATTTTGAAAACACTAAAAGTCCGGAGTCGAAATAAGTTCAAAATAATTAAATCCCTTTGTAACAGATGAATTTTCGTCTGAAACCCTGATACTTCGAAAGAGATTGTCCATCTTGCACAGGAAGCGCATCCGGTTTTTGTCGTAACCCTCTCAACTTTTTAGCTCATGCTAGTTGGTGAAAATGATGATACCATGCCAACTTTCAACTTTTTTAGAGTTCATTTGTAGGGCTTTTCAATTTCAGGGTCATTTAGGTCAAAAATTCAGTAAATGCATGACAAATAACAAATGAAGTTAGAAAGCATGGAAAATTCATGATGTGGCTTTGAATGGTTCATTTTGAACACACAAAAAGTATGGAGTCCAAATAAGTTCAAAAAATGAAATCCCTTTCGTAACATATGAGTTTTCGTATAAAACCCTGATACTTCGAAAGAGATTGTCCATTCTGCACACGAAGTGCCTGCAGTTTTTGCCGTAACCCTCTCAACTTTTGACACATGCTATGCGGGTGAAATGATGATACCATGCCAACTTTCAACCTTTTCAGAGTTCATTTGTAGTGCTTTTAAATTTCATGGTCATTTAGCTCAAAAAAATCAGTAAATGCAGGAAAATACCAAATAAAGTCGGAAAGGGTTGAAATTGATGATGTGGCTTTGAATGGTTCATTTTGAACACACAAAAAGTCTGGAGTCCAAATAAGTTCAAAAAACTGAAATCCCTATGTAACAGATGAATTTTCGTCTGAAACCCTGATAGTTCGAAAGAGATTGTCCATTTTGGATTGGAAGTGCATCCAGTTTTTGTCGTAACCCTCTCACCTTTTTGGCACATGTTATGTGGTGAAATGATGATACCGTGCCAACTTTAAACCTTTTCAGAGTTCATTTGTAGTGCTTTTCAATTTCAGGGTCATTTAGCTCAAAAAAATCTGTAAATGCATTACAAATACCAAATGAAGTCAGAAACGGTTGAAAATTCATGATGTGGCTTTGAATGGTTCATTTTGAACACACAAAAAGTATGGAGTCCAAATAAGTTCAAAAAAATGAAATCCCTTTCGTAACATATGAATTTTCGTCTAAAACCCTGATACTTCGAACGAGATTGTCCATTTTGCACACGAAGTGCCTGCAGTTTTTGCCCTAACACTCTCAACTTTTTACACATGCTATGCGGGTGAAATGTTGATGCCATGCGAACTTTCAACCTTTTCAGAGTTCATTTGTAGTGTTTTTCAGTTTCAGGGTCATTTAGCTCAAAAAATCAGTAAATGCATGACAAATACCAAATGAAGTTAAAAAGGGTTGAAAATTCATGATGTGGCTTTGAATGGTTAATTTTGAACACACACAAAGTCTGGAGTCCAAATAAGTTCAAAAGGATGAAATCCCTTTCGTAACATATGAGTTCTCGTCTGAAACCCTCACACTTCGAAAGAGATTGTCCATTTTGCACACGAAATGCATCCAGTTTTTGCCTTAACCGTCTCTACTTTTTACACATGCTATGTGAGTTTAATGATGATACCATGCCAACTTTCAACCTTTTCAGAGTTCATTTGTAGTGCTTTTCAATTCCATGGTCGTTTAGCTCAAAAAAAATCAGTAAATGTGTGAAAAATTCCAAATGAAGTCCGAAAGGGTTGAAAATTTATGATGTGGCTTTGAATGGTTCATTTCGGACACACAAAAAGTCTGAGTCCAAATAAGTTCAAAAAATGAAATCCCTTTATAACAGATGAGTTTTCATCCGATACCCTCATACTTCGAAAGAGATTGTCCATTTTGCACACAATGTGCATCCAGTTTTTGTCGTAACCCTCTTAAATTTTTAGCACATGCTATGTGAGTTTAATGATGATACCAAGCCAACTTTCAACCTTTTCAGAGTTCATTTGTAGTGCTTTTCAATTTCAGGGTCATTTAGCCCAAAAAAATAAGTAAATGCGTACCAAATGAAGTCCAAAAGGGTTGAAAATTGATGATGTGGCTTTGAATGGTTCATTTTGAACATACAAACAGTATGGAGTCCAAATAAGTTCAAAAAATGAAATCCCTTTCGTAACATATGAGTTTTCGTATAAAACCCTGATACTTCGAAAGAGATTGTCCATTCTGCACACGAAGTGCCTGCAGTTTTTGCCGTAACCCTCTCAACTTTTGACACATGCTATGCGGGTGAAATGATGATACCATGCCAACTTTCAACCTTTTCAAAATTCATTTGTAGTGCTTTTCAATTTCATGGTCATTTAGCTCAAATAAATCAGTAAATGCATGAAAATACCAAATAAAGTCGGAAAGGGTTGAAATTGATGAGGTGGCTTTGAATGGTTCATTTTGAACACACAAAAAGTCTGGAGTCAAAATAAGTTCAAAAAACTGAAATCCCTATGTAACAGATGAATTTTCGTCTGAAACTGTGATACTTCGAAAGAGATTGTCCATTTTGCATTGGAAGTGCATCCAGTTTTTGTCGTAACCCTCTCACCTTTTTGGCACATGTTATGTGGTGAAATGATGATACCGTGCCAACTTTAAACCTTTTCAGAGTTCATTTGTAGTGCTTTTCAATTTCATGGTCATTTAGCTCAAAAAAATCAGTAAATGCATGAAAATACCAAATAAATTCGGAAAGGGTTGAAATTGATGATGTGGCTTTGAATGGTTCATTTTGAACACAGAAAAAGTCTGGAGTCCAAATAAGTTCAACAAACTGAAATCCCTATGTAACAGATGAATTTTCGTCTGAAACCCTGATACTTCGAAAGAGATTGTCCATTTTGCCCACGAAGTGCCTGTAGTTTTTTCCCTAACACTCTCAACTTTTTACACATGCTATGCGGGTGAAATGTTGATACCATGTGAACTTTCAACCTTTTCAGAGTTCATTTGTAGTGTTTTTCAGTTTCAGGGTCATTTAGCTCAAAAAATCAGTAAATGCATGACAAATACCAAATGAAGTCAAAAAGGGTTGAAAATTCATGATGTGGCTTTGAATGGTTAATTTTGAACACACACAAAGTCTGGAGTCCAAATAAGTTCAAAAGGATGAAATCCCTTTCGTAACATATGAGTTCTCGTCTGAAACCCTCACACTTCGAAAGAGATTGTCCATTTTGCACACGAAATGCATCCAGTTTTTGCCTTAACCGTCTCTACTTTTTAGACATGCTATGTGAGTTTAATGATGATACCATGCCAACTTTCAACCTTTTCAGAGTTCATTTGTAGTGCTTTTCAATTCCATGGTCGTTTAGCTCAAAAAAAATCAGTAAATGCGTGAAAAATTCCAAACGAAGTCCAAAAGGGTTGAAAATTTATGATGTGGCTTTGAATGGTTCATTTCGGACACAAAAAAATTCTGAGTCCAAATAAGTTCAAAAAATGAAATCCCTTTATAACAGATGAGTTTTCATCCGAAACCCTCATACTTCGAAAGAGATTGTCCATTTTGCACACAATGTGCATCCAGTTTTTGTCGTAACCCTCTTAAATTTTTAGCACATGCTATGTGGGTGAAATGATGAAACCATGCCAACCTTGAACCTTTTTAGAGTTCATTTGTAGTGCTTTTCAATTTCAGGGTCATTTAGCTCAAAAAAATCACTGAATGCATGAAAAATACCAAATGAAGTCAGAAAGGATTAAAAACTGATGATGTAGCTTTGAATGGTTCATTTTGAACACAGTAAAAGTCCGGAGTCGAAATAAGTTCAAAATAATTAAATCCCTTTGTAACAGATGAATTTTCGTCTGAAACCCCGATACTTCGAAAGAGATTGTCCATTTTGCACAGGAAGGGCATCCGGTTTGTGTCGTAACCCTCTCAACTTTTTAGCTCATGCTATGTGGTGAAAATGATGATACCATGCCAACTTTCAACTTTTTTAGAGTTCATTTGTAGGGCTTTTCAATTTCAGGGGCATTTAGCTCAAAAAATCAGTAAATTCATGACAAATAACAAATGAAGTTAGAAAGCGTTGAAAATTCATGATGTGGCTTTGAATGGTTCATTTTGAACACACAAAAAGTATGGAGTCCAAATAAGTTCAAAAAATGAAATCCCTTTCGTAACATATGAGTTTTCGTCTAAAACCCTCATACTTCGAAAGAGATTGTCCATTCTGCACACGAAGTGCCTACAGTTTTTGCCGTAACCCTCTCAACTTTTGACACATGCTATGCGGGTGAAATGATGATACCATGCCAACTTTCAACCTTTTAAGCATTCATTTGTAGTGCTTTTCAATTTCATGGTCATTTAGCTCAAAAAAATCAGTAAATGCATGAAAATACCAAATAAAGTCGGAAAGGGTTGAAATTGATGAGGTGGCTTTGAATGGTTCATTTTGAACACACAAAAAGTCTGGAGTCCAAATACGTTCAAAAAACTGAAATCCCTATGTAACAGATGAATTTTCGTCTGAAACCCTGATACTTCGAAAGAGATTGACCATTTTGCATTGGAAGTGCATCCAGTTTTTGTCGTAACCCTCTCTCCTTTTTGGCACATGTTATGTGGTGAAATGATGATACCGTGCCAACTTTAAGCCTTTTCAGAGTTCATTTGTAGTGCTTTTCAATTTCAGGGTCATTTAGCTCAAAAAAATCAGTAAATGCATTACAAATACCAAATGAAGTCAGAAAGGGTTGAAAATTCATGATGTGGCTTTGAATGGTTCATTTTGAACACACTAAAAGTATGGAGTCCAAATAAGTTCAAAAAAATGAAATCCCTTTCGTAACATATGAGTTTTCGTCTAAAACCCTAATACTTCAAACGAGATTGTCCATTTTGCACACGAAGTGCCTGCAGTTTTTGCCCTAACACTCTCAACTTTTTACACATGCTATGCGGGTGAAATGTTGATACCATGCGAACTTTCAACCTTTTCAGAGTTCATTTGTAGTGTTTTTCAGTTTCAGGGTCATTTAGCCCAAAAAATCAATAAATGCATGAAAAATACAAAATGAAGTCAAAAAGGGTTGAAAATTCATGATGTGGCTTTGAATGGTTAATTTCGAACACACACAAAGTCTGGAGTCCAAATAAGTTCAAAAGGATGAAATCCCTTTCGTAACATATGAGTTCTCGTCTGAAACCCTCACACTTCGAAAGAGATTGTTCATTTTGCACACGAAATGCATCCAGTTTTTGCCTTAACCGTCTCTACTTTTTACACATGCTATGTGAGTTTAATGATGATACCATGCCAACTTTCATCCTTTTCAGAGTTCATTTGTAGTGCTTTTCAATTCCATGGTCGTTTAGCTCAAAAAAAATCAGTAAATGCGTGAAAAATTCCAAATGAAGTCCGAAAGGGTTGAAAATTTATGATGTGGCTTTGAATGGTTCATTTCGGACACACAAAAATTCTGATTCCAAATAAGTTCAAAAAATGAAATCCCTTTATAACAGATGAGTTTTCATCCGAAACCCTCATACTTCGAAAGAGATTGTCCATTTTGCACACAATGTGCATCCAGTTTTTGTCGTAACCCTCTTACATTTTTAGCACATGCTATGTGGGTGAAATGATGAAACCATGCCAACTTTCAACCTTTTTAGAGTTCATGTGTAGTGCTTTTCAATTTCAGGGTCATATAGCTCAAAAAAATCATTGAATGCATGAAAAATACCAAATGAAGTCAGAAAGGATTAAAAACTGATGATGTAGCTTTGAATGGTTCATTTTGAACACAGTAAAAGTCCGGAGTCGAAATAAGTTCAAAATAATTAAATCCCTTTGTAACAGATGAATTTTCGTCTGAAACCCTGATACTTCGAAAGAGATTGTCCATTTTGCACAGGAAGCGCATCCGGTTTTTGTCGTAACCCTCTCAACTTTTTAGCTCATGCTATGTGGTGAAAATGATGATACCATGCCAACTTTCAACTTTTTTAGAGTTCATTTGTCGGGCTTTTCAATTTCAGGGTCATTTAGCTCAAAAAATCAGTAAATGCATGACAAATAACAAATGAAGTTAGAAAGCGTTGAAAATTCATGATGTGGCTTTGAATGGTTCATTTTGAACACACAAAAAT
The DNA here is from genome assembly GCA_022496015.1 of Hordeum marinum. Classification (NCBI taxonomy): domain Eukaryota; kingdom Viridiplantae; phylum Streptophyta; class Magnoliopsida; order Poales; family Poaceae; genus Hordeum; species Hordeum marinum. Next base: position 59,302 of record JAAAWK010000679.1, read on the forward strand.
TATGGAGTCCAAATAAGTTCAAAAAATGAAATCCCTTTCGTAACATATGAGTTTTCGTCTAAAACCCTGATACTTCGAAAGAGATTGTCCATTCTGCACACGAAGTGCCTACAGTTTTTGCCGTAACCCTCTCAACTTTTGACACATGCTATGCGGGTGAAATGATGATACCATGCCAACTTTCAACCTTTTCAGAGTTCATTTGTAGTGCTTTTCAATTTCATGGTCATTTAGCTCAAAAAAAATCAGTAAATGCATGAAAATACCAAATAAAGTCGGAAAGGGTTGAAATTAATGAGGTGGCTTTGAATGGTTCATTTTGAACACACAAAAAGTCTGGAGTCCAAATAAGTTCAAAAAACTGAAATCCCTATGTAACAGATGAATTTTCGTCTGAAACCCTGATACTTCGAAAGAGATTGTCCATTTTGCATTGGAAGTGCATCCAGTTTTTGTCGTAACCCTCTCACCTATTCGGCAGATGTTATTTGGTGAAATGATGATACCGTGCCAACTTTAAACCTTTTCAGAGTTTATTTGTAGTGCTTTTCAATTTCAGGGTCATTTAGCTAAAAAAAATTAGTAAATGCATTACAAATACCAAATGAAGTCAGAAAGGGTTGAAAATTCATGATGTGGCTTTGAATGGTTCATTTTGAACACACAAAAAGTATGGAGTCCAAATAAGTTCAAAAAAATTAAATCCCTTTCCTAACATATGAGTTTTCGTCTAAAACCCTGATACTTCGAACGAGATTGTCCATTTTGCACACGAAGTGCCTGCAGTTTTTGCCCTAACACTCTCAACTTTTTACACATGCTATGCGGGTGAAATGTTGATACCATGCGAACTTTCAACCTTTTCAGAGTTCGTTTGTAGTGTTTTTCAGTTTCAGGGTCATTTAGCTCAAAAAATCAGTAAATGCATGAAAAAAACAAAATGAAGTGAAAAAGGGTTGAAAATTCATGATGTGGCTTTGAATGGTTAATTTTGAACACACACAAAGTCTGGAGTCCAAATAAGTTCAAAAGGATGAAATCCCTTTCGTAACATATGAGTTCTCGTCTGAAACCCTCACACTTCGAAAGAGATTGTTCATTTTGCACACGAAATGCATCCAGTTTTTGCCTTAACCGTCTCTACTTTTTACACATGCTATGTGAGTTTAATGATGATACCATGCCAACTTTCATCCTTTCCAGAGTTCATTTGTAGTGCTTTTCAATTCCATGGTCGTTTAGCTCAAAAAAAATCAGTAAATGCGAGAAAAATTCCAAATTAAGTCCGAAAGGGTTGAAAATTTATGATGTGGCATTGAATGGTTCATTCCGGACGCACAAAAAGTCTGAGTCCAAATAAGTTCAAAAAATGAAATCCCTTTATAACAGATGAGTTTTCATCCGAAACCGTCATACTTCGAAAGAGATTGTCCATTTTGCACACAATGTGCATCCAGTTTTTGTCGTAACCCTCTTAAATTTTTAGCACATGCTATGTGGGTGAAATGATGAAACCATGCCAACTTTCAACCTTTTTAGAGTTCATGTGTAGTGCTTTTCAATTTCAGGGTCATTTAGCTCAAAAAAATCATTGAATGCATGAAAAATACCAAATGAAGTCAGAAAGGATTAAAAACTGATGATGTAGCTTTGAATGGTTCATTTTGAACATAGTAAAAGTCCGGAGTCGAAATAAGTTCAAAATAATTAAATCCCTTTGTAACAGATGAATTTTCGTCTGAAACCCTGATACTTCGAAAGAGATTGTCCATTTTGCACAGGAAGCGCATCCGGTTTTTGTCGTAACCCTCTCAACTTTTTAGCTCATGCTATGTGGTGAAAATGATGATACCATGCCAACTTTCAACTTTTTTAGAGTTCATTTGTAGGGCTTTTCAATTTCAGGGTCATTTAGCTCAAAAAATCAGTAAATGCATGACAAATAACAAATGAAGTTAGAAAGCGTTGAAAATTCATGATTTGGCTTTGAATGGTTCATTTTGAACACACAAAAAGTATGGAGTCCAAATAAGTTCAAAAAATGAAATCCCTTTCGTAACATATGAGTTTTCGTCTAAAACCCTAATACTTCGAAAGAGATTGTCCATTCTGCACACGAAGTGCCTGCAGTTTTTGCCGTAACCCTCTCAACTTTTGACACATGCTATGCGGGTGAAATGATGATACCATGCCAACTTTCAACCTTTTCAGAGTTCATTTGTAGTGCTTTTCAATTTCATGGTCATTTAGCTCAAAAAAATCAGTAAATGCATGAAAATACCAAATAAAGTCAGAAAGGGTTGAAATTGATGATGTGGCTTTGAATGGTTCATTTTGAACACACAAAAAGTCTGGTGTCCAAATAAGTTCAAAAAACTGAAATCCCTATGTAACAGATGAATTTTCGTCTGAAACCCTGATAGTTCGAAAGAGATTGTCCATTTTGCATTGGAAGTGCATCCAGTTTTTGTCGTAACCCTCTCACCTTTTTGGCACATGTTATGTGGTGAAATGATGATACCGTGCCAACTTTAAACCTTTTCAGAGTTCATTTGTAGTGCTTTTCAATTTCAGGGTCATTTAGCTCAAAAAAATCAGTAAATGCATTACAAATACCAAATGAAGTCAGAAAGGGTTGAAAATTCATGATGTGGCTTTGAATGGTTCATTTTGAACACACAAAAAGTATGGAGTCCAAATAAGTTCAAAAAAATTAAATCCCTTTCCTAACATATGAGTTTTCGTCTAAAACCCTGATACGTCGAACGAGATTGTCCATTTTGCACACGAAGTGCCTGCAGTTTTTGCCCTAACACTCTCAACTTTTTACACATGCTATGCGGGTGAAATGTTGATACCATGCGAACTTTCAACCTTTTCAGAGTTCATTTGTAGTGTTTTTCAGTTTCAGGGTCATTTAGCTCAAAAAATCAGTAAATGCATGACAAATACAAAATGAAGTGAAAAAGGGTTGAAAATTCATGATGTGGCTTTGAATGGTTAATTTTGAACACACACAGAGTCTGGAGTCCAAATAAGTTCAAAAGGATGAAATCCCTTTCGTAACATATGAGTTCTCGTCTGAAACCCTCACACTTCGAAAGAGATTGTTCATTTTGCACACGAAATGCATCCAGTTTTTGCCTTAACCGTCTCTACTTTTTACACATGCTATGTGAGTTTAATGATGATACCATGCCAACTTTCGTCCTTTTCAGAGTTCATTTGTAGTGCTTTTCAATTCCATGGTCGTTTAGCTCAAAAAAAAATCAGTAAATGCGAGAAAAATTCCAAATTAAGTCCGAAAGGGTTGAAAATTTATGATGTGGCATTGAATGGTTCATTTCGGACGCACAAAAAGTCTGAGTCCAAATAAGTTCAAAAAATGAAATCCCTTCATAACAGATGAGTTTTCATCCGAAACCGTTATACTTCGAAAGAGATTGTCCATTTTGCACACAATGTGCATCCAGTTTTTGTCGTAACCCTCTTAAATTTTTAGCACATGCTATGTGGGTGAAATGATGAAACCATGCCAACTTTCAACCTTTTTAGAGTTCATGTGTAGTGCTTTTCAATTTCAGGGTCATTTAGCTCAAAAAAATCATTGAATGCATGAAAAATACCAAATGAAGTCAGAAAGGATTAAAAACTGATGATGTAGCTTTGAATGGTTCATTTTGAACACAGTAAAAGTCCGGAGTCGAAATAAGTTCAAAATAATTAAATCCCTTTGTAACAGATGAATTTTCGTCTGAAACCCTCATACTTCGAAAGAGATTGTCCATTTTGCACAGGAAGCGCATCCGGTTTTTGTCGTAACCCTCTCAACTTTTTAGCTCATGCTATGTGGTGAAAATGATGATACCATGCCAACTTTCAACTTTTTTAGAGTTCATTTGTAGGGCTTTTCAATTTTAGGGTCATTTAGCTCAAAAAATCAGTAAATGCATGACAAATAACAAATGAAGTTAGAAAGCGTTGAAAATTCATGATGTGGCTTTGAATGGTTCATTTTGAACACACAAAAAGTATGGAGTCCAAATAAGTTCAAAAAATGAAATCCCTTTCGTAACATATGAGTTTTCGTCTAAAACCCAGATACTTCGAAAGAGATTATCCATTCTACACACGAAGTGCCTACAGTTTTTGCCGTAACCCTCTCAACTCTTGACACATGCTATGTGGGTGAAATGATGATACCATGCCAACTTTCAACCTTTTCAGAGTTCATTTGTAGTGCTTTTCAATTTCATGGTCATTTAGCTCAAAAAAATCAGTAAATGCATGAAAATACCAAATAAAGTCGGAACGGGTTGAAATTGATGATGTGGCTTTGAATGGTTCATTTTGAACACACAAAAAGTCTGGAGTCCAAATAAGTTCAAAAAACTGAAATCCCTATGTAACAGATGAATTTTCGTCTGAAACCCTAATACTTCGAAAGAGATTGTCCATTTTGCATTGGAAGTGCATGTAGTTTTTGTCGTAACCCTCTCACCTTTTTGGCACATGTTATGTGGTGAAATGATGATACCGTGCCAACTTTAAACCTTTTCCGAGTTCATTTGTAATGCTTTTCAATTTCAGGGTCATTTAGCTCAAAAAAATCAGTAAATGCATTACAAATACCAACTGAAGTCAGAAAGGGTTGAAAATTCATGATGTGGCTTTGAATGGTTCATTTTGAACACACAAAAAGTATGGAGTCCAAATAAGTGCAAAAAAATGAAATCCCTTTCGTAACATATGAGTTTTCGTCTAAAACCCTGATACTTCGAACGAGATTATCCATTTTGCACACGAAGTGCCTCCAGTTTTTGCTCTAACACTCTCAACTTTTTACACATGCTATGCGGGTGAAATGTTGATACCATGCGAACTTCCAACCTTTTCAGAGTTCATTTGTAGTGTTTTTCAGTTTCAGGGTCATTTAGCTCAAAAAATCAGTAAATGCATGACAAATACAAAATGAAGTCAAAAAGGGTTGAAAATTCATGATGTGGCTTTGAATGGTTAATCTTGAACACACACAAAGTCTGGAGTCCAAATAAGTTCAAAAGGATGAAATCCCTTTCGTAACATATGAGTTCTCGTCTGAAACCCTCACACTTCGAAAGAGATTATCCATTTTGCACACGAAATGCATCCAGTTTTTGCCTTAACCGTCTCTACTTTTTACACATGCTATGTGAGTTTAATGATGATACCATGCCAACTTTCAACCTTTTCAGAGTTCATTTGTAGTGCTTTTCAATTCCATGGTCGTTTAGCTCAAAAAAATCAGTAAATGCGTGAAAAATTCCAAATGAAGTCCGAAAGGGTTGAAAATTTATGATGTGGCTTTGAATGGTTCATTTCGGACACACAAAAAGTCTGAGTCCAAATAAGTTCAAAAAATGAAATCCCTTTATAACAGATGAGTTTTCATCCGAAACCCTCATACTTCGAAAGAGATTGTCCATTTTGCACACAATGTGCATCCAGTTTTTGTCGTAACCCTCTTAATTTTTTAGCACATGCTATGTGGGTGAAATGATGAAACCATGCCAACCTTCAACCTTTTTAGAGTTCATTTGTAGTGCTTTTCGATTTCAGGGTCATTTAGCTCAAAAAAATCATTGAATGCATGAAAAATACCACATGAAGACAAAAAGGATTAAAAACTGATGATGTAGCTTTGAATGGTTCATTTTGAACACACTAAAAGTCCGGAGTCGAAATAAGTTCAAAATAATTAAATCCCTTTGTAAGAGATGAATTTTCGTCTGAAACCCTGATACTTCGAAAGAGATTGTCCATTTTGCACAGGAAGCGCATCCGGTTTTTGTCGTAATCCTCTCAAGTTTTTAGCTCATGCTATGTGGTGAAAATGATGATACCATGCCAACTTTCAACTTTTTTAGAGTTCATTTGTAGGGCTTTTCAATTTCAGGGTCATTTAGCTCAAAAAATCAGTAAATGCATGACAAATAACAAATGAAGTTAGAAAGCGTTGAAAATTCATGATGTGGCTTTGAATGGTTCATTCTGAACACACAAAAAGTATGGAGTCCAAATAAGTTCAAAAAATGAAATCCCTTTCGTAACATATGAGTTTTCGTCTAAAACCCTGATACTTCGAAAGAGATTATCCATTCTACACACGAAGTGCCTACAGTTTTTGTCGTAACCCTCTCAACTCTTGACACATGCTATGTGGGTGAAATGATGATACCATGCCAACTTTCAACCTTTTCAGAGTTCATTTGTAGTGCTTTTCAATTTCATGGTCATTTAGCTCAATAAAATCAGTAAATGCATTAAAATACCAAATAAAGTCGGAACGGGTTGAAATTGATGATGTGGCTTTGAATGGTTCATTTTGAACACACAAAAAGTCTGGAGTCCAAATAAGTTCAAAAAACTGAAATCCCTATGTAACAGATGAATTTTCGTCTGAAACCCTAATACTTCGAAAGAGATTGTCCATTTTGCATTGGAAGTGCATGTAGTTTTTGTCGTAACCCTCTCACCTTTTTGGCACATGTTATGTGGTGAAATGATGATACCGTGCCAACTTTAAACCTTTTCCGAGTTCATTTGTAATGCTTTTCAATTTCAGGGTCATTCAGCTCAAAAAAATCAGTAAATGCATTACAAATACCAACTGAAGTCAGAAAGGGTTGAAAATTCATGATGTGGCTTTGAATGGTTCATTTTGAACACACAAAAAGTATGGAGTCCAAATAAGTGCAAAAAAATGAAATCCCTTTCGTAACATATGAGTTTTCGTCTAAAACCCTGATACTTCGAACGAGATTGTCCATTTTGCACACGAAGTGCCTCCAGTTTTTGCTCTAACACTCTCAACTTTTTACACATGCTATGCGGGTGAAATGTTGATACCATGCGAACTTTCAACCTTTTCAGAGTTCATTTGTAGTGTTTTTCAGTTTCAGGGTCATTTAGCTCAAAAAATCAGTAAATGCATGACAAATACAAAATGAAGTCAAAAAGGGTTGAAAATTCATGATGTGGCTTTGAATGGTTAATCTTGAACACACACAAAGTCTGGAGTCCAAATAAGTTCAAAAGGATGAAATCCCTTTCGTAACATATGAGTTCTCGTCTGAAACCCTCACACTTCGAAAGAGATTATCCATTTTGCACACGAAATGCATCCAGTTTTTGCCTTAACCGTCTCTACTTTTTACACATGTTATGTGAGTTTAATGATGATACCATGCCAACTTTCAACCTTTTCAGAGTTCATTTGTAGTGCTTTTCAATTCCATGGTCGTTTAGCTCAAAAAAATCAGTAAATGCGTGAAAAATTCCAAATGAAGTCCGAAAGGGTTGAAAATTTATGATGTGGCTTTGAATGGTTCATTTCGGACACACAAAAAGTCTGAGTCCAAATAAGTTCAAAAAATGAAATCCCTTTATAATAGATGAGTTTTCATCCGAAACCCTCATACTTCGAAAGAGATTGTCCATTTTGCACACAATGTGCATCCAGTTTTTGTCCTAACCCTCTTAATTTTTTAGCACATGCTATGTGGGTGAAATGATGAAACCATGCCAACCTTCAACCTTTGTAGAGTTCATTTGTAGTGCTTTTCGATTTCAGGGTCATTTAGCTCAAAAAAATCATTGAATGCATGAAAAATACCACATGAAGTCAAAAAGGATTAAAAACTGATGATGTAGCTTTGAATGGTTCATTTTGAACACACTAAAAGTCCGGAGTCGAAATAAGTTCAAAATAATTAAATCCCTTTGTAACAGATGAATTTTCGTCTGAAACCCTGATACTTCGAAAGAGATTGTCCATTTTGCACAGGAAGCGCATCCGGTTTTTGTCGTAATCCTCTCAAGTTTTTAGCTCATGCTATGTGGTGAAAATGATGATACCATGCCAACTTTCAACTTTTTTAGAGTTCATTTGTAGGGCTTTTCAATTTCAGGGTCATTTAGCTCAAAAAATCAGTAAATGCATGACAAATAACAAATGAAGTTAGAAAGCGTTGAAAATTCATGATGTGGCTTTGAATGGTTCATTCTGAACACACAAAAAGTATGGAGTCCAAATAAGTTCAAAAAATGAAATCCCTTTCGTAACATATGAGTTTTCGTCTAAAACCCTGATACTTCGAAAGAGATTATCCATTCTACACACGAAGTGCCTACAGTTTTTGCCGTAACCCTCTCAACTCTTGACACATGAATTGTGGGTGAAATGATGAGACCATGCCAACTTTCAACCTTTTCAGAGTTCATTTGTAGTGCTTTTCAATTTCATGGTCATTTAGCTCAAATAATCAGTAAATGCATTAAAATACCAAATAAAGTCGGAACGGGTTGAAATTGATGATGTGGCTTTGAATGGTTCATTTTGAACACACAAAAAGTCTGGAGTCCAAATAAGTTCAAAAAACTGAAATCCCTATGTAACAGATGAATTTTCGTCTGAAACCCTAATACTTCGAAAGAGATTGTCCATTTTGCATTGGAAGTGCATGTAGTTTTTGTCGTAACCCTCTCACCTTTTTGGCACATGTTATGTGGTGAAATGATGATACCGTGCCAACTTTAAACCTTTTCCGAGTTCATTTGTAATGCTTTTCAATTTCAGGGTCATTTAGCTCAAAAAAATCAGTAAATGCATTACAAATACCAACTGAAGTCAGAAAGGGTTGAAAATTCATGATGTTGCTTTGAATGGTTCATTTTGAACACACAAAAAGTATGGAGTCCAAATAAGTGCAAAAAAATGAAATCCCTTTCGTAACATATGAGTTTTCGTCTAAAACCCTGATACTTCGAACGAGATTGTCCATTTTGCACACGAAGTGCCTCCAGTTTTTGCTCTAACACTCTCAACTTTTTACACATGCTATGCGGGTGAAATGTTGATACCATGCGAACTTTCAACCTTTTCAGAGTTCATTTGTAGTGTTTTTCAGTTTCAGGGTCATTTAGCTCAAAAAATCAGTAAATGCATGACAAATACAAAATGAAGTCAAAAAGGGTTGAAAATTCATGATGTGGCTTTGAATGGTTAATCTTGAACACACACAAAGTCTGGAGTCCAAATAAGATCAAAAGGATGAAATCCCTTTCGTAACATATGAGTTCTCGTCTGAAACCCTCACACTTCGAAAGAGATTATCCATTTTGCACACGAAATGCATCCAGTTTTTGCCTTAACCGTCTCTACTTTTTACACATGCTATGTGAGTTTAATGATGATACCATGCCAACTTTCAACCTTTTCAGAGTTCATTTGTAGTGCTTTTCAATTCCATGGTCGTTTAGCTCAAAAAAATCAGTAAATGCGTGAAAAATTCCAAATGAAGTCCGAAAGGGTTGAAAATTTATGATGTGGCTTTGAATGGTTCATTTCGGACACACAAAAAGTCTGAGTCCAAATAAGTTCAAAAAATGAAATCCCTTTATAACAGATGAGTTTTCATCCGAAACCCTCATAATTCGAAAGAGATTGTCCATTTTGCACACAATGTGCATCCAGTTTTTGTCGTAACCCTCTTAATTTTTTAGCACATGCTATGTGGGTGAAATGATGAAACCATGCCAACCTTCAACCTTTTTAGAGTTCATTTGTAGTGCTTTTCGATTTCAGGGTCATTTAGCTCAAAAAAATCATTGAATGCATGAAAAATACCACATGAAGTCAAAAAGGATTAAAAACTGATGATGTAGCTTTGAATGGTTCATTTTGAACACACTAAAAGTCCGGAGTCGAAATAAGTTCAAAATAATTAAATCCCTTTGTAACAGATGAATTTTCGTCTGAAACCCTGATACTTCGAAAGAGATTGTCCATTTTGCACAGGAAGCGCATCCGGTTTTTGTCGTAATCCTCTCAACTTTTTAGCTCATGCTATGTGGTGAAAATGATGATACCATGCCAACTTTCAACTTTTTTAGAGTTCATTTGTAGGGCTTTTCAATTTCAGGGTCATTTAGCTCAAAAAATCAGCAAATGCATGACAAATAACAAATGAAGTTAGAAAGCATTGAAAATTCATGATGTGGCTTTGAATGGTTCATTTTGAACACACAAAAAGTATGGAGTCCAAATAAGTTCAAAAAATGAAACCCCTTTCGTAACATATGAGTTTTCATCTAAAACCCTGATACTTCGAAAGAGATTGTCCATTCTGCACACGAAGTGCCTGCAGTTTTTGCCGTAACCCTCTCAACTTTTGACACATGCTATGCGGGTGAAATGATGATACCATGCCAACTTTCAACCTTTTCAGAGTTCATTTGTAGTGCTTTTCAATTTCATGGTCATTTAGCTCAAAAAAATCAGTAAATGCATTAAAATACCAAATAAAGTCGGAAAGGGTTGAAATTGATGAGGTGGCTTTGAATGGTTCATTTTGAACACACAAAAAGTCTGGAGTCCAAATAAGTTCAAAAAAATGAAATCCCTATGTAACAGATGAATTTTCGTCTGAAGCCCTCATACTTCGAAAGAGATTGTCCATTTTGCATTGGAAGTGCATCCAGTTTTTGTCTTAACCCTCTCACCTTTTTGGCACATGTTATGTGGTGAAATGATGATACCATGCCAACTTTAAACCTTTTCAGAGTTCATTTGTAGTGCTTTTCAATTTCAGGGTCATTTAGCTCAAAAACATTAGTAAATGCATTAATAATACCAAATGAAGTCAGAAAGGGTTGAAAATTCAAGATATGGCTTTGAATGGTTAATTTTGAACACACAAAAAGTATGGAGTCCAAATATGTTCAAAAAAATGAAATCCCTTTCATAACATATGAGTTTTCGTCTAAAACCCTGATACTTCGAACGAGATTGTCCATTTTGCACACGAAGTGCCTGCAGTTTTTGCCCTAACACTCTCAACTTTTTACACATGCTCTGCGGGTTAAATGTTGATACCATGCGAACTTTCAACCTTTTGAGAGTTCATTTGTAGTGTTTTTCAGTTTCAGGGTCATTTAGCTCAAAAAATCAGTAAATGCATGACAAATACCAAATGAAGTAAAAAAGGGTTGAAAATTCATGATGTGGCTTTGAATGGTTAATTTTGAACACACACAAAGTCTGGAGTCCAAATAAGTTCAAAAGGATGAAATCCCTTTCGTAACATATGAGTTCTCGTCTGAAACCCTCACACTTCGAAAGAGATTGTCCATTTTGCACACGAAATGCATCCAGTTTTTGCCTTAACCGTCTCTACTTTTTACACATGCTATGTGAGTTTACTGATCATACCATGCCAACTTTCAACCTTTTCAGAGTTCATTTGTAGTGCTTTTCAATTCCATGGTCGTTTAGCTCAAAAAAATCAGTAAATGCGTGAAAAATTCCAAATGAAGTCCGAAAGGGTTGAAATTTATGATGTGGCTTTGAATGGTTCATTTCGGACACACAAAAAGTCTGAGTCCAAATAAGTTCAAAAAATGAAATCCCTTTATAACAGATGAGTTTTCATCCGAAACCCTCATACTTCGAAAGAGATTGTCCATTTTGCACACAATGTGCATCCAGTTTTTGTCGTAACCCTCTTAAATTTTTAGCACATGCTATGTGGGTGAAATGATGAAACCATGCCAACCTTCAACCTTTTTAGAGTTCCTTTGTAGTGCTTTTCAATTTCAGGGTCATTTAGCTCAAAAAAATCATTGAGTGCATGAAAAATACCAAATGAAGTCAGCAAGGATTAAAAACTGATGATGTAGCTTTGAATGGTTCATTTTGAACACACTAAAAGTCCAGAGTCGAAATAAGTTCAAAATAATTAAATCCCTTTGTAACAGATGAATTTTCGTCTGAAACCCTGATACTTCGGAAGAGATTGTACATTTTGCACAGGAAGCGCATCCGGTTTTTTTCATAATCCTCTCAACTTTTTAGCTCATGCTATGTGGTGAAAATGATGATACCATGCCAACTTTCATCTTTTTTAGAGTTCATTTGTAGGGCTTTTCAATTTCAGGGTCATTTAGCTCAAAAAATCAGTAAATGCATGACAAATAACAAATGAAGTTAGAAAGCGTTGAAAATTCATGATGTGGCTTTGAATGGTTCATTTTGAACACACAAAAAGTATGGAGTCCAAATAAGTTCAAAAAATGAAACCCCTTTCGTAACATATGAGTTATCGTCTAAAACCCTGATACTTCGAAAGAGATTGTCCATTCTGCACACGAAGTGCCTACAGTTTTTGCCGTAACCCTCTCAACTTTTGACACATGCTATGCGGGTGAAATGATGATACCATGCCAACTTTCAACCTTTTCAGAGTTCATTTGTAGTGCTTTTCAATTTCATGGTCATTTAGCTCAAAAAAATCAGTAAATGCATGAAAATACCAAATAAAGTCGGAAAGGGTTGAAATTGATGAGGTGGCTTTGAATGGTTCATTTTGAACACACAAAAAGTCTGGAGTCCAAATAAGTTCAAAAAACTGAAATACCTATGTAACAGATGAATTTTCGTCTGAAACCCTGATACTTCGAAAGAGATTGTCCATTTTGCACTGGAAGTGCATCCAGTTTTTGTCGTAACCCTCTCACCTTTTTGGCACATGTTATGTGGTGAAATGATGATACCGTGCCAACTTTAAACCTTTTCAGAGTTCATTTGTAGTGCTTTTCAATTTGAGGGTCATTTAGCTCAAAAAAATCAGTAAATGCAAGACAAACACCAAATGAAGTCAGAAAGGGTTGAAAATTCATGATGTGGCTTTGAATGGTTCATTTTGAACACACAAAAAGTATGGAGTCCAAGTAAGTTTAAAAAAATGAAATACCTTTCGTAACATATGAGTTTTCGTCTAAAACCCTGATACTTCGTACGAGATTGTCCATTTTGCACACGAAGTGCGTGCAGTTTTTGCCGTAACACTCTCAAGTTTTTACACATGCTATGCGGGTGAAATGTTGATACCATGCCAACTTTCAACCTTTTCAAAGTTAATTTGTAGTGTTTTTTAGTTTCAGGGTCATTTAGTTCAAAAAATCAGTAAATGCATGACAAATACCAAATGAAGTCAAAAAGGGTTCAAAAGTCAAGATGTGGCTTTGAATGGTTCATTTTGAACACACAAAAACTCTGGAGTCCAAATAAGTTCAAAGAAATCAAATCCCTTTCGTAACATATGAGTTCTCCTCTGAAACCCAAACACTTCGAAAGAGATTGTCCATTTTGCACACGAAGTGCATGCAGTTTTGCTGTAACCGTCTCAACTTTTTACACATGCTATGTTAGTTTAATGATGATACCATGCCAACTTTCAACCTTTTCAGAGTTCATTTGTAGTGCTTTTCAATTCCATGGTCGTTTAGCTCAAAAAAAATCAGTAAATGCGTGAAAAATTCCAAATGAAGTCCGAAAGGGTTGAAAATTTATGATGTGGCTTTGAATGGTTCATTTCGGACACACAAAAAGTATGAGTCCAAATAAGTTCAAAAAATGAAATCCCTTTATAACAGATGAGTTTTCATCCGAAACCCTCATACTTCGAAAGAGATTGTCCATTTTGCACACAATGTGCATCCAGTTTTTGTCGTAACCCTCTTAATTTTTTAGCACATGCTATGTGGGTGAAATGATGAAACCATGCCAACCTTCAACCTTTTTAGAGTTCATTTGTAGTGCTTTTCGATTTCAGGGTCATTTAGCTCAAAAAAATCTTTGAATGCATGAAAAATACCAAATGAAGTCAAAAAGGATTAAAAACTGATGATGTAGCTTTGAATGGTTCATTTTGAACACACTAAAAGTCCGGAGTCGAAATAAGTTCAAAATAATTAAATCCCTTTGTAACAGATGAATTTTCGTCTAAAACCCTGATACTTCGAAAGAGATTGTCCATTTTGCACAGGAAGCGCATACGGTTTTTGTCGTAACCCTCTCAACTTTTTAGCTCATGCTATGTGGTGAAAATGATGATGCGATGCCAACTTTCAACTTTTTTAGAGTTCATTGGTAGGGCTTTTCAATTTCAGGGTCATTTAGCTCCAAAAATCAGTAAATGCATGACAAATAACAAATGAAGTTAGAAAGCATTGAAAATTCATGATGTGGCTTTGAATGGTTCATTTTGAACACACAAAAAGTATGGAGTCCAAATAAGTTCAAAAAATGAAATCCCTTTCGTAACATATGAGTTTTCGTCTAAAACCCTGATACTTCGAAAGAGATTGTCCATTCTGCACACGAAGTGCCTGCAGTTTTTGCCGTAACCCTCTCAACTTTTGACACATGCTATGCGGGTGAAATGATGATACCATGCCAACTTTCAACCTTTTCAGAATTCATTTGTAGTGCTTTTCAATTTCATGGTCATTTAGCTCAAAAAAATCAGTAAATACATGAAAATACCAAATAAAGTCGGAAAGGGTTGAAATTGATGAGGTGGCTTTGAATGGTTCATTTTGAACACACAAAAAGTCTGGAGTCCAAATACGTTCAAAAAACTGAAATCCCTATGTAACAGATGAATTTTCGTCTGAAACCCTGATACTTCGAAAGAGATTGACCATTTTGCATTGGAAGTGCATCCAGTTTTTGTCGTAACCCTCTCTCCTTTTTGGCACATGTTATGTGGTGAAATGATGATACCGTGCCAACTTTAAGCCTTTTCAGAGTTCATTTGTAGTGCTTTTCAATTTCTGGGTCATTTAGCTCAACAAAATCAGTAAATGCATTACAAATACCAAATGAAGTCAAAAAGGGTTGAAAATTCATGATGTGGCTTTGAATGGTTCATTTTGAACACACTAAAAGTATGGAGTCCAAATAAGTTCAAAATAATGAAATCCCTTTCGTAACATATGAATTTTTGTCTAAAACCCCGATCCTTCGAACGAGATTGTCCATTTTGCACACGAAGTGCCTGCAATATTTGCCCTAACACTCTCAACTTTTTACACATGCTATGCGGGTGAAATGTTGATACCATGCAAACTTTCAACCTTTTCAGAGTTCATTTGTAGTGTTTTTCAGTTTCAGGGTCATTTAGCTCAAAAAATCAGTAAATGCATGACAAATACCAAATGAAGTCAAAAAGGGTTGAAAATTCATGATGTGGCTTTGAATGGTTAATTTTGAACACACACAAAGTCTGGAGTCCAAATAAGTTCAAAAGGATGAAATCCCTTTCGTAACATATGAGTTCTCGTCTGAAACCCTCACACTTCGGAAGAGATTGTCCATTTTGCACACGAAATGCATCCAGTTTTTGCCTTAACCGTCTCTACTTTTTACACATGCTATGTGAGTTTAATGATGATACCATGCCAACTTTCAACCTTTTCAGAGTTCATTTGTAGTGCTTTTCAATTCCATGGTCGTTGAGCTCAAAAACAATCAGTAAATGCGTGAAAAATTCCAAATGAAGTCCAAAAGGGTTGAAAATTTATAATGTGGCTTTGAATGGTTCATTTCGGACACAAAAAAATTCTGAGTCCAAATAAGTTCAAAAAATGAAATCCCTTTATAACAGATGAGTTTTCATCCGAAACCCTCATACTTCGAAAGAGATTGTCCATTTTGCACACAATGTGCATCCAGATTTTGTCGTAACCCTCTTAAATTTCTAGCACATGCTATGTGGGTGAAATGATGAAACCATGCCAACCTTGAACCTTTTTAGAGTTCATTTGTAGTGCTTTTCAATTTCAGGGTCATTTAGCTCAAAAAATCGTTGAATGCATGAAAAATACCAAATGAAGTCAGAAAGGATTAAAAACTGATGATGTAGCTTTGAATGGTTCATTTTGAATACACTAAAAGTCCGGAGTCGAAATAAGTTCAAAATAATTAAATCCCTTTGTAACAGATGAATTTTCGTCTGAAACCCTGATACTTTGAAAGAGATTGTCCATTTTGCACAGGAAGGGCATCCGGTTTTTGACGTAACCCTCTCAACTTTTTGGCTCATGCTATGTGGTGAAAATGATGATACCATGCCAACTTTCAACTTTTTTAGAGTTCATTTGTAGGGCTTTTCAATTTCAGGGTCATTTAGCTCAAAAAATCAGTAAATTCATGACAAATAACAAATGAAGTTAGAAAGCGTTGAAAATTCATGATGTGGCTTTGAATGGTTCATTTTGAACACACAAAAAGTATGGAGTCCAAATAAGTTCAAAAAATGAAATCCCTTTAGTAACATATGAGTTTTCGTCTAAAACCCTGATACTTCGAAAGAGTTTGTCCATTCTGCACACGAAGTGCGTGCAGTTTTTGCCGTAACCCTCTAAACTTTTGACACATGCTATGCGGGTGAAATGATGATACCATGCCAACTTTCAACCTTTTCAGAATTCATTTGTAGTGCTTTTCAATTTCATGG
This sequence comes from Hordeum marinum, assembly GCA_022496015.1. Taxonomy (NCBI): domain Eukaryota; kingdom Viridiplantae; phylum Streptophyta; class Magnoliopsida; order Poales; family Poaceae; genus Hordeum; species Hordeum marinum. Next base: position 75,642 of record JAAAWK010000679.1, read on the forward strand.
TCATTTAGCTCAAAAAAATCAGTAAATACATGAGAATACCAAATAAAGTCGGAAAGGGTTGAAATTGATGAGGTGGCTTTGAATGGTTCATTTTGAACACACAAAAAGTCTGGAGTCCAAATACGTTCAAAAAACTGAAATCCGTATGTAACAGATGAATTTTCGTCTGAAACCCTGATACTTCGAAAGAGATTGACCATTTTGCATTGAAAGTGCATCCAGTTTTTGTCGTAACCCTCTCTCCTTTTTGGCACATGTTATGTGGTGAAATGATGATACCGTGCCAACTTTAAGCCTTTTCAGAGTTCATTTGTAGTGCTTTTCAATTTCAGGGTCATTTAGCTCAAAAAATCAGTAAATGCATTACAAATACCAAATGAAGTCAGAAAGGGTTGCAAATTCATGATGTGGCTTTGAATGGTTCATTTTTAACACACAAAAAGTATGGAGTCCAAATAAGTCCAAAAAAATGAAATCCCTTTCGTAACATGTGAGTTTTCGTCTAAAACCCTGATTCTTCGAACGAGATTGTCCATTTTGCACAGGAAGCGCATCCGGTTTCTGTCGTAATCCTCTCAACTTTTTAGCTCATGCTATGTGGTGAAAATGATGATACCATGCCAACTTTCAACTTTTTTAGAGTTCATTTGTAGTGCTTTTCAATTTCAGGGTCATTTAGCTCAAAAAAATCATTGAATGCATGAAAAATACCAAATGAAGTCAGAAAGGATTAAAAACTGATGATGTAGCTTTGAATGGTTCATTTTGAACACACTAAACATCCGGAGTCGAAATAAGTTCAAAATAATTAAATCCCTTTGTAACAGATGAATTTTCCTCTGAAACCCTGGTACTTCGAAAGAGATTGTCCATTTTGCACAGGAAGCGCATCCGGTTTCTGTCGTAATCCTCTCAACTTTTTAGCTCATGCTATGTGGTGAAAATGATGATACCATGCCAACTTTCAACTTTTTTAGAGTTCATTTATAGGGCTTTTCAATTTCAGGGTCATTTAGCTCAAAAAATCAATAAATTCATGACAAATAACAAATGAAGTTAGAAAGCGTTGAAAATTCATGATGTGGCTTTGAATGGTTCATTTTGAACACACAAAAAGTATGGAGTCCAAATAAGTTCAAAAAATGAAATCCCTTTAGTAACATATGAGTTTTCGTCTAAAACCCTGATACTTCGAAAGAGTTTGTCCATTCTGCACACGAAGTGCGTGCAGTTTTTGCCGTAACCCTCTCAACTTTTGACACATGCTATGCGGGTGAAATGATGATACCATGCCAACTTTCAACCTTTTCAGAATTCATTTGTAGTGCTTTTCAATTTCATGGTCATTTAGCTCAAAAAAATCAGTAAATACATGAGAATACCAAATAAAGTCGGAAAGGGTTGAAATTGATGAGGTGGCTTTGAATGGTTCATTTTGAACACACAAAAAGTCTGGAGTCCAAATACGTTCAAAAAACTGAAATCCCTATGTAACAGATGAATTTTCGTTTGAATCCCTGATACTTCGAAAGAGATTGACCATTTTGCATTGGAAGTGCATCCAGTTTTTGTCGTAACCCTCTCTCCTTTTTGGCACATGTTATGTGGTGAAATGATGATACCGTGCCAACTTTAAGCCTTTTCAGAGTTCATTTGTAGTGCTTTTCAATTTCAGGGTCATTTAGCTCAAAAAAATCACTAAATGCATTACAAATACCAAATGAAGTTAGAAAGGGTTGAAAATTCATGATGTGGCTTTGAATGGTTCATTTTGAACACACTAAAAGTATGGAGTCCAAATAAGTTCAAAATAATGAAATCCCTTTCGTAACATATGACTTTTCGTCTAAAACCCTGATCCTTCGAACGAGATTGTCCATTTTGCACACGAAGTGCCTGCAATATTTGCCCTAACACTCTCAACTTTTTACACATGCTATGCGGGTGAAATGTTGATACCATGCGAACTTTCAACCTTTTGAGAGTTCATTTGTAGTGTTTTTCAGTTTCAGGGTCATTTCGCTCAAAAAATCAGTAAATGCATGACAAATACCAAATGAAGTCAAAAAGGGTTGAAAATTCATGATGTGGCTTTGAATGGTTAATTTTGAACACACACAAAGTCTGGAGTCCAACTAAGTTCAAAAGGATGAAATCCCTTTCGTAACATATGAGTTCTCGTTTGAAACCCTGACACTTCGAAAGAGGTTGTCCATTTTGCACACGAAATGCATCCAGTTTTTGCCTTAACCGTCTCTACTTTTTAGACATGCTATGTGAGTTTAATGATGATACCATGCCAACTTTCAACCTTTTCAGAGTTCATTTGTAGTGCTTTTCAATTCCATGGTCGTTTAGCTCAAAAAAAATCAGTAAATGCGTGAAAAATTCCAAATGAAGTCCAAAAGGGTTGAAAATTTATGATGTGGCTTTGAATGGTTCATTTCGGACACAAAAAAAATCTGACTCCAAATAAGTTCAAAAAATGAAATCCCTTTATAACAGATGAGTTTTCATCCGAAACCCTCATACTTCGAAAGAGATTGTCCATTTTGCACACAATGTGCATCCAGTTTTTGTCGTAACCCTCTTAAATTTTTAGCACATGCTATGTGGGTGAAATGATGAAACCATGCCAACCTTGAACCTTTTTAGAGTAAATTTGTAGTGCTTTTCAATTTCAGGGTCATTTAGCTCAAAAAATCATTGAATGCATGAAAAATACCAAATGAAGTCAGAAAGGATTAAAAACTGATGATGTAGCTTTGAATGGTTCATTTTGAATACACTAAAATTCCGGAGTCCAAATAAGTTCAAAATAATTAAATCCCTTTGTACCAGATGAATTTTCGTCTGAAACCCTAATACTTTGAAAGAGATTGTCCATTTTGCACAGGAAGGGCATCCGGTTTTTGTCGTAACCCTCTCAACTTTTTAGCTCATGCTATGTGGTGAAAATGATGATACCATGCCAACTTTCAACTTTTTTAGAGTTCATTTGTAGGGCTTTTCAATTTCAGGGTCATTTAGCTCAAAAAATCAGTAAATTCATGACAAATAACAAATGAAGTTAGAAAGCGTTGAAAATTCATGATGTGGCTTTGAATGGTTCATTTTGAACACACAAAAAGTATGTAGTCCAAATAAGTTCAAAAAATGAAATCCCTTTCGTAACATATGAGTTTTCGTCTAAAACCCTGATACTTCGAAAGAGATTGTCCATTCTGCACACGAAGTGCCTGCAGTTTTTGCCGTAACCCTCTCAACTTTTGACACATGCTATGCGGGTGAAATGATGATACCATGCCAACTTTCAACCTTTTCAGAATTCATTTGTAGTGCTTTTCAATTTCATGGTCATTTAGCTCAAAAAAATCAGTAAATACATGAAAATACCAAATAAAGTCGGAAAGGGTTGAAATTGATGAGGTGGCTTTGAATGGTTCATTTTGAACACACAAAAAGTCTGGAGTCCAAATACGTTCAAAAAACTGAAATCCCTATGTAACAGATGAATTTTCGTCTGAAACCCTGATACTTCGAAAGAGATTGACCATTTTGCATTGGAAGTGCATCCAGTTTTTGTCGTAACCCTCTCTCCTTTTTGGCACATGTTATGTGGTGAAATGATGATACCGTGCCAACTTTAAGCCTTTTCAGAGTTCATTTGTAGTGCTTTTCAATTTCAGGGTCATTTAGCTCAAAAAAATCAGTAAATGCATTACAAATACCAAACGAAGTCAGAAAGGGTTGAAAATTCATGATGTGGCTTTGAATGGTTCATTTTGAACACACTAAACATCCGGAGTCGAAATAAGTTCAAAATAATTAAATCCCTTTGTAACAGATGAATTTTCGTCTGAAACCGTGATACTTCGAAAGAGATTGTCCATTTTGCACAGGAAGGGCATCCGGTTTTTGTCGTAACCCTCTCAACTTTTTAGCTCATGCTATGTGGTGAAAATGATGATACCATGCCAACTTTCAACTTTTTTAGAGTTCATTTGTAGGGCTTTTCAATTTCAGGGTCATTTAGCTCAAAAAATCAGTAAATTCATGACAAATAACAAATGAAGTTAGAAAGCGTTGAAAATTCATGATGTGGCTTTGAATGGTTCATTTTGAACACACAAAAAGTATGGAGTCCAAATAAGTTCAAAAAATGAAATCCCTTTCGTAACATATGAGTTTTCGTCTAAAACCCTGATACTTCGAAAGAGATTGTCCATTCTGCACACGAAGTGCCTGCAGTTTTTGCCGTAACCCTCTCAACTTTTGACACATGCTATGCGGGTGAAATGATGATACCATGCCAACTTTCAACCTTTTCAGAATTCATTTGTAGTGCTTTTCAATTTCATGGTCATTTAGCTCAAAAAAATCAGTAAATACATGAAAATACCAAATAAAGTCGGAAAGGGTTGAAATTGATGAGGTGGCTTTGAATGGTTCATTTTGAACACACAAAAAGTCTGGAGTCCAAATACGTTCAAAAAACTGAAATCCGTATGTAACAGATGAATTTTCGTCTGAAACCCTGATACTTCGAAAGAGATTGACCATTTTGCATTGAAAGTGCATCCAGTTTTTGTCGTAACCCTCTCTCCTTTTTGGCACATGTTATGTGGTGAAATGATGATACCGTGCCAACTTTAAGCCTTTTCAGAGTTCATTTGTAGTGCTTTTCAATTTCAGGGTCATTTAGCTCAAAAAAATCAGTAAATGCATTACAAATACCAAATGAAGTCAGAAAGGGTTGCAAATTCATGATGTGGCTTTGAATGGTTCATTTTTAACACACAAAAAGTATGGAGTCCAAATAAGTCCAAAAAAATGAAATCCCTTTCGTAACATGTGAGTTTTCGTCTAAAACCCTGATTCTTCGAACGAGATTGTCCATTTTGCACAGGAAGCGCATCCGGTTTCTGTCGTAATCCTCTCAACTTTTTAGCTCATGCTATGTGGTGAAAATGATGATACCATGCCAACTTTCAACTTTTTTAGAGTTCATTTGTAGTGCTTTTCAATTTCAGGGTCATTTAGCTCAAAAAAATCATTGAATGCATGAAAAATACCAAATGAAGTCAGAAAGGATTAAAAACTGATGATGTAGCTTTGAATGGTTCATTTTGAACACACTAAACATCCGGAGTCGAAATAAGTTCAAAATAATTAAATCCCTTTGTAACAGATGAATTTTCCTCTGAAACCCTGGTACTTCGAAAGAGATTGTCCATTTTGCACAGGAAGCGCATCCGGTTTCTGTCGTAATCCTCTCAACTTTTTAGCTCATGCTATGTGGTGAAAATGATGATACCATGCCAACTTTCAACTTTTTTAGAGTTCATTTATAGGGCTTTTCAATTTCAGGGTCATTTAGCTCAAAAAATCAATAAATTCATGACAAATAACAAATGAAGTTAGAAAGCGTTGAAAATTCATGATGTGGCTTTGAATGGTTCATTTTGAACACACAAAAAGTATGGAGTCCAAATAAGTTCAAAAAATGAAATCCCTTTAGTAACATATGAGTTTTCGTCTAAAACCCTGATACTTCGAAAGAGTTTGTCCATTCTGCACACGAAGTGCGTGCAGTTTTTGCCGTAACCCTCTCAACTTTTGACACATGCTATGCGGGTGAAATGATGATACCATGCCAACTTTCAACCTTTTCAGAATTCATTTGTAGTGCTTTTCAATTTCATGGTCATTTAGCTCAAAAAAATCAGTAAATACATGAGAATACCAAATAAAGTCGGAAAGGGTTGAAATTGATGAGGTGGCTTTGAATGGTTCATTTTGAACACACAAAAAGTCTGGAGTCCAAATACGTTCAAAAAACTGAAATCCCTATGTAACAGATGAATTTTCGTTTGAATCCCTGATACTTCGAAAGAGATTGACCATTTTGCATTGGAAGTGCATCCAGTTTTTGTCGTAACCCTCTCTCCTTTTTGGCACATGTTATGTGGTGAAATGATGATACCGTGCCAACTTTAAGCCTTTTCAGAGTTCATTTGTAGTGCTTTTCAATTTCAGGGTCATTTAGCTCAAAAAAATCACTAAATGCATTACAAATACCAAATGAAGTTAGAAAGGGTTGAAAATTCATGATGTGGCTTTGAATGGTTCATTTTGAACACACTAAAAGTATGGAGTCCAAATAAGTTCAAAATAATGAAATCCCTTTCGTAACATATGACTTTTCGTCTAAAACCCTGATCCTTCGAACGAGATTGTCCATTTTGCACACGAAGTGCCTGCAATATTTGCCCTAACACTCTCAACTTTTTACACATGCTATGCGGGTGAAATGTTGATACCATGCGAACTTTCAACCTTTTGAGAGTTCATTTGTAGTGTTTTTCAGTTTCAGGGTCATTTCGCTCAAAAAATCAGTAAATGCATGACAAATACCAAATGAAGTCAAAAAGGGTTGAAAATTCATGATGTGGCTTTGAATGGTTAATTTTGAACACACACAAAGTCTGGAGTCCAACTAAGTTCAAAAGGATGAAATCCCTTTCGTAACATATGAGTTCTCGTTTGAAACCCTGACACTTCGAAAGAGGTTGTCCATTTTGCACACGAAATGCATCCAGTTTTTGCCTTAACCGTCTCTACTTTTTAGACATGCTATGTGAGTTTAATGATGATACCATGCCAACTTTCAACCTTTTCAGAGTTCATTTGTAGTGCTTTTCAATTCCATGGTCGTTTAGCTCAAAAAAAATCAGTAAATGCGTGAAAAATTCCAAATGAAGTCCAAAAGGGTTGAAAATTTATGATGTGGCTTTGAATGGTTCATTTCGGACACAAAAAAAATCTGACTCCAAATAAGTTCAAAAAATGAAATCCCTTTATAACAGATGAGTTTTCATCCGAAACCCTCATACTTCGAAAGAGATTGTCCATTTTGCACACAATGTGCATCCAGTTTTTGTCGTAACCCTCTTAAATTTTTAGCACATGCTATGTGGGTGAAATGATGAAACCATGCCAACCTTGAACCTTTTTAGAGTAAATTTGTAGTGCTTTTCAATTTCAGGGTCATTTAGCTCAAAAAATCATTGAATGCATGAAAAATACCAAATGAAGTCAGAAAGGATTAAAAACTGATGATGTAGCTTTGAATGGTTCATTTTGAATACACTAAAATTCCGGAGTCCAAATAAGTTCAAAATAATTAAATCCCTTTGTACCAGATGAATTTTCGTCTGAAACCCTAATACTTTGAAAGAGATTGTCCATTTTGCACAGGAAGGGCATCCGGTTTTTGTCGTAACCCTCTCAACTTTTTAGCTCATGCTATGTGGTGAAAATGATGATACCATGCCAACTTTCAACTTTTTTAGAGTTCATTTGTAGGGCTTTTCAATTTCAGGGTCATTTAGCTCAAAAAATCAGTAAATTCATGACAAATAACAAATGAAGTTAGAAAGCGTTGAAAATTCATGATGTGGCTTTGAATGGTTCATTTTGAACACACAAAAAGTATGTAGTCCAAATAAGTTCAAAAAATGAAATCCCTTTCGTAACATATGAGTTTTCGTCTAAAACCCTGATACTTCGAAAGAGATTGTCCATTCTGCACACGAAGTGCCTGCAGTTTTTGCCGTAACCCTCTCAACTTTTGACACATGCTATGCGGGTGAAATGATGATACCATGCCAACTTTCAACCTTTTCAGAATTCATTTGTAGTGCTTTTCAATTTCATGGTCATTTAGCTCAAAAAAATCAGTAAATACATGAAAATACCAAATAAAGTCGGAAAGGGTTGAAATTGATGAGGTGGCTTTGAATGGTTCATTTTGAACACACAAAAAGTCTGGAGTCCAAATACGTTCAAAAAACTGAAATCCCTATGTAACAGATGAATTTTCGTCTGAAACCCTGATACTTCGAAAGAGATTGACCATTTTGCATTGGAAGTGCATCCAGTTTTTGTCGTAACCCTCTCTCCTTTTTGGCACATGTTATGTGGTGAAATGATGATACCGTGCCAACTTTAAGCCTTTTCAGAGTTCATTTGTAGTGCTTTTCAATTTCAGGGTCATTTAGCTCAAAAAAATCAGTAAATGCATTACAAATACCAAATGAAGTCAGAAAGGGTTGAAAATTCATGATGTGGCTTTGAATGGTTCATTTTGAACACACTAAACATCCGGAGTCGAAATAAGTTCAAAATAATTAAATCCCTTTGTAACAGATGAATTTTCGTCTGAAACCGTGATACTTCGAAAGAGATTGTCCATTTTGCACAGGAAGGGCATCCGGTTTTTGTCGTAACCCTCTCAACTTTTTAGCTCATGCTATGTGGTGAAAATGATGATACCATGCCAACTTTCAACTTTTTTAGAGTTCATTTGTAGGGCTTTTCAATTTCAGGGTCATTTAGCTCAAAAAATCAGTAAATTCATGACAAATAACAAATGAAGTTAGAAAGCGTTGAAAATTCATGATGTGGCTTTGAATGGTTCATTTTGAACACACAAAAAGTATGGAGTCCAAATAAGTTCAAAAAATGAAATCCCTTTCGTAACATATGAGTTTTCGTCTAAAACCCTGATACTTCGAAAGAGATTGTCCATTCTGCACACGAAGTGCCTGCAGTTTTTGCCGTAACCCTCTCAACTTTTGACACATGCTATGCGGGTGAAATGATGATACCATGCCAACTTTCAACCTTTTCAGAATTCATTTGTAGTGCTTTTCAATTTCATGGTCATTTAGCTCAAAAAAATCAGTAAATACATGAAAATACCAAATAAAGTCGGAAAGGGTTGAAATTGATGAGGTGGCTTTGAATGGTTCATTTTGAACACACAAAAAGTCTGGAGTCCTAATACGTTCAATAAACTGAAATCCCTATGTAACAGATGAATTTTCGTCTGAAACCCTGATACTTCGAAAGAGATTGACCATTTTGCATTGGAAGTGCATCCAGTTTTTGTCGTAACCCTCTCTCCTTTTTGGCACATGTTATGTGGTGAAATGATGATACCGTGCCAACTTTAAGCCTTTTCAGAGTTCATTTGTAGTGCTTTTCAATTTCAGGGTCATTTAGCTCAAAAAAATCAGTAAATGTATTACAAATACCAAATGAAGTCAAAAAGGGTTGAAAATTCATGATGTGGCTTTGAATGGTTCATTTTGAACACACTAAACATCCGGAGTCGAAATAAGTTCAAAATAATTAAATCCCTTTGTAACAGATGAATTTTCGTCTGAAACCGTGATACTTCGAAAGAGATTGTCCATTTTGCACAGGAAGCGCATCCGGTTTCTGTCGTAATCCTCTCAACTTTTTAGCTCATGCTATGTGATGAAAATGATGATACCATGCCAACTTTCAACTATTTTAGAGTTCATTTGTAGGGCTTTTCAATTTCAGGGTCATTTAGCTCAAAAAATCAATAAATTCATGACAAATAACAAATGAAGTTAGAAAGCGTTGAAAATTCATGATGTGGCTTTGAATGGTTCATTTTGAACACACAAAAAGTATGGAGTCCAAATAAGTTCAAAAAATGAAATCCCTTTCGTAACATATGAGTTTTCGTCTAAAACCCTGATACTTCGAAAGAGATTGTCCATTCGGCACACGAAGTGCCTGCAGTTTTTGCCGTAACCCTCTCAACTTTTGACACATGCTATGCGGGTGAAATGATGATACCATGCCAACTTTCAACCTTTTCAGAATTCATTTGTAGTGCTTTTCAATTTCATGGTCATTTAGCTCAAAAAAATCAGTAAATACATGAAAATACCAAATAAAGTCGGAAAGGGTTGAAATTGATGAGGTGGCTTTGAATGGTTCATTTTGAACACACAAAAAGTCTGGAGTACAAATACGTTCAAAAAACTGAAATCCCTATGTAACAGATGAATTTTCGTCTGAAACCCTGATACTTCGAAAGAGATTGACCATTTTGCATTGGAAGTGTATCCAGTTTTTGTCGTAACCCTCTCTCCTTTTTGGCACATGTTATGTGGTGAAATGATGATACCGTGCCAACTTTAAGCCTTTTCAGAGTTCATTTGTAGTGCTTTTCATTTTCAGGGTCATTTAGCTCAAAAAAATCAGTAAATGCATTACAAATACCAAATGAAGTCAGAAAGGGTTGAAAATTCATGATGTGGCTTTGAATGGTTCCTTTTGAACACACTAAAAGTATGGAGTCCAAATAAGTTCAAAATAATGAAATCCCTTTCGTAACATATGAGTTTTCGTCTAAAACCCTGATCCTTCGAACGAGATTGTCCATTTTGCACACGAAGTGCCTGCAATATTTGCCCTAACACTCTCAACTTTTTACATATGCTATGCGGGTGAAATGTTGATACCATGCGAACTTTCAACCTTTTCAGAGTTCATTTGTAGTGTTTTTCAGTTTCAGGGTCATTTAGCTCAAAAAATCAGTAAATGCATGACAAATACCAAATGAAGTCAAAAAGGGTTGAAAATTCATGATGTGGCTTTGAATGGTTAATTTTGAACACACACAAAGTCTGGAGTCCAAATAAGTTCAAAAGGATGAAATCCCTTTCGTAACATATGAGTTCTCGTCTGAAACCCTCACACTTCGAAAGAGATTGTCCATTTTGCACACGAAATGCATCCAGTTTTTGCCTTAACCGTCTCTACTTTTTAGACATGCTATGTGAGTTTAATGATGATACCATGCCAACTTTCAACCTTTTCAGAGTTCATTTGTAGTGCTTTTCAATTCCATGGTCGTTTAGCTCAAAAAAAATCAGTAAATGCGTGAAAAATTCCAAATGAAGTCCAAAAGGGTTGAAAATTTATGATGTGGCTTTGAATGGTTCATTTTGAATACACTAAAAGTCCGGAGTCAAAATAAGTTCAAAATAATTAAATCCCTTTGTAACAGATGAATTTTCGTCTGAAACCCTGATACTTCGAAAGAGATTGTCCATTTTGCACAGGAAGGGCATCCGGTTTTTGTCGTAACCCTCTCAACTTTTTAGCTCATGCAATGTGGTGAAAATGATGATACCATGCCAACTTTCAACTTTTTTAGAGTTCATTTGTAGGGCTTTTCAATTTCAGGGTCATTTAGCTCAAAAAATCAGTAAATTCATGACAAATAACAAATGAAGTTAGAAAGCGTTGAAAATTCATGATGTGGCTTTGAATGGTTCATTTTGAACACACAAAAAGTATGGAGTCCAAATAAGTTCAAAAAATGAAATCCCTTTCGTAACATATGAGCTTTCGTCTAAAACCCTGATACTTCGAAAGAGATTGTCCATTTTGCACAGGAAGGGCATCCGGTTTTTGTCGTAACCCTCTCAACTTTTTAGCTCATGCTATGCGGGTGAAATGATGATACCATGCCAACTTTCAACCTTTTCAGAATTCATTTGTAGTGCTTTTCAATTTCATGGTCATTTAGCTCAAAAAAATCAGTAAATGCATGAAAATACAAAATAAAGTCGGAAAGGGTTGAAATTGATGAGGTGGCTTTGAATGGTTCTTTTTGAACACACAAAAAGTCTAGAGTCAAAATAAGTTCAAAAAACTGAAATCCCTATGTAACAGATGAATTTTCGTCTGAAACCCTGATAGTTCGAAAGAGATTGTCCATTTTGCATTGGAAGTGCGTCGAGTTTTTGTCGTAACCCTCTCACCTTTTTGGCACATGTTATGTGGTGAAATGATGATACCGTGCCAACTTTAAACCTTTTCAGAGTTCATTTGTAGTGCTTTTCAATTTCAGGGTCATTTAGCTCAAAAAAATCTGTAAATGCATTACAAATACCAAATGAAGTCAGAAACGGTTGAAAATTCATGATGTGGCTTTGAATGGTTCATTTTGAACACACAAAAAGTATGGAGTCCAAATAAGTTCAAAAAAATGAAATCCCTTTCGTAACATATGAATTTTTGTCTAAAACCCTGATACTTCGAACGAGATTGTCCATTTTGCACACGAAGTGCCTGCAGTTTTTGCCCTAACACTCTCAACCTTTTACACATGCTATGCGGGTGAAATGTTGATACCATGCGAACTTTCAACCTTTTCAGAGTTCATTTGTAGTGTTTTTCAGTTTCAGGGTCATTTAGCTCAAAAAATCAGTAAATGCATGACAAATACCAAATGAAGTCAAAAAGGGTTGAAAATTCATGATGTGGCTTTGAATGGTTAATTTTGAACACACACAAAGTCTGGAGTCCAAATAAGTTCAAAAGGATGAAATCCCTTTCGTAACATATGAGTTCTCGTCTGAAACCCTCACACTTCGAAAGAGATTGTCCATTTTGCACACGAAATGCATCCAGTTTTTGCCTTAACCGTCTCTACTTTTTAGACATGCTATGTGAGTTTAATGATGATACCATGCCAACTTTCAACCTTTTCAGAGTTCATTTGTAGTGCTTTTCAATTCCATGGTCGTTTAGCTCAAAAAAAATCAGTAAATGCGTGAAAAATTCCAAATGAAGTCCAAAAGGGTTGAAAATTTATGATGTGGCTTTGAATGGTTCATTTCGGACACAAAAAAATTCTGAGTCCAAATAAGTTCAAAAAATGAAATCCCTTTATAACAGATGAGTTTTCATCCGAAACCCTCATACTTCGAAAGAGATTGTCCATTTTGCACACAATGTGCATCCAGTTTTTGTCGTAACCCTCTTAAATTTTTAGCACATGCTATGTGGGTGAAATGATGAAACCATGCCAACCTTGAACCTTTTTAGAGTTCATTTGTAGTGCTTTTCAATTTCAGGGTCATTTAGCTCAAAAAATCATTGAATGCATGAAAAATACCAAATGAAGTCAGAAAGGATTAAAAACTGATGATGTAGCTTTGAATGGTTCATTTTGAATACACTAAAAGTCCGGAGTCGAAATAAGTTCAAAATAATTAAATCCCTTTGTAACAGATGAATTTTCGTCTGAAACCCTGATACTTCGAAAGAGATTGTCCATTTTGCACAGGAAGGGCATCCGGTTTTTGTCGTAACCCTCTCAACTTTTTAGCTCATGCTATGTGGTGAAAATGATGATACCATGCCAACTTTCAACTTTTTTAGAGTTCATTTGTAGGGCTTTTCAATTTTAGGGTCATTTAGCTCAAAAAATCAGTAAATTCATGACAAATAACAAATGAAGTTAGAAAGCGTTGAAAATTCATGATGTGGCTTTGAATGGTTCATTTTGAACACACAAAAAGTATGGAGTCCAAATAAGTTCAAAAAATGAAATCCCTTTCGTAACATATGAGCTTTCGTCTAAAACCCTGATACTTCGAAAGAGATTGTCCATTTTGCACAGGAAGGGCATCCGGTTTTTGTCGTAACCCTCTCAACTTTTTAGCTCATGCTATGCGGGTGAAATGATGATACCATGCCAACTTTCAACCTTTTCAGAATTCATTTGTAGTGCTTTTCAATTTCATGGTCATTTAGCTCAAAAAAATCAGTAAATGCATGAAAATACCAAATAAAGTCGGAAAGGGTTGAAATTGATGAGGTGGCTTTGAATGGTTCATTTTGAACACACAAAAAGTCTAGAGTCAAAATAAGTTCAAAAAACTGAAATCCCTATGTAACAGATGAATTTTCGTCTGAAACCCTGATAGTTCCAAAGAGATTGTCCATTTTGCATTGGAAGTGCATCCAGTTTTTGTCGTAACCCTCTCACCTTTTTGGCACATGTTATGTGGTGAAATGATGATACCGTGGCAACTTTAAACCTTTTCAGAGTTCATTTGTAGTGCTTTTCAATTTCAGGGTCATTTAGCTCAAAAAAATCTGTAAATGCATTACAAATACCAAATGAAGTCAGAAACGGTTGAAAATTCATGATGTGGCTTTGAATGGTTCATTTTGAACACACAAAAAGTATGGAGTCCAAATAAGTTCAAAAAAATGAAATCCCTTTCGTAACATATGAATTTTCGTCTAAAACCCTGATACTTCGAACGAGATTGTCCATTTTGCACAGAAGTGTCTGTAGTTTTTGCCCTAACACTCTCAACTTTTTACACATGCTATGCGGGTGAAATGTTGATACCATGCGAACTTTCAACCTTTTCAGAGTTCATTTGTAGTGTTTTTCAGTTTCAGGGTCATTTAGCTCAAAAAATCAGTAAATGCATGACAAATACCAAATGAAGTCAAAAAGGGTTGAAAATTCATGATGTGGCTTTGAATGGTTAATTTTGAACACACACAAAGTCTGGAGTCCAAATAAGTTCAAAAGGATGAAATCCCTTTCGTAACATATGAGTTCTCGTCTGAAACCCTCACACTTCGAAAGAGATTGTCCATTTTGCACACGAAATGCATCCAGTTTTTGCCTTAACCGTCTCTACTTTTTACACATGCTATGTGAGTTTAATGATGATACCATGCCAACTTTCAACCTTTTCAGAGTTCATTTGTAGTGCTTTTCAATTCCATGGTCGTTTAGCTCAAAAAAAATCAGTAAATGCGTGAAAAATTCCAAATGAAGTCCGAAAGGGTTGAAAATTTATGATGTGGCTTTGAATGGTTCATTTCGGCCACACAAAAAGTGTGAGTCCAAATAAGTTCAAAAAATGAAATCCCTTTATAACAGATGAGTTTTCATCCGAAACCCAAATACTTCGAAAGAGATTGTCCATTTTGCACACAATGTGCATCCAGTTTTTGTCGTAACCCTCTTAAATTTTTAGCACATGCTATGTGAGTTTAATGATGATACCAAGCCAACTTTCATCCTTTTCAGAGTTCATTTGTAGTGCTTTTCAATTTCAGGGTCATTTAGCCCAAAGAAAATAAGTAAATGCGTACCAAATGAAGTCCAAAAGGGTTGAAAATTGATGATGTGGCTTTGAATGGTTCATTTTGAACATACAAACAGTATGGAGTCCAAATAAGTTCAAAAAATGAAATCCCTTTCGTAACATATGAGTTTTCGTATAAAACCCTGATACTTCGAAAGAGATTGTCCATTCTGCACACGAAGTGCCTGCAGTTTTTGCCGTAACCCTCTCAACTTTCGACACATGCTATGCGGGTGAAATGATGATACCATGCCAACTTTCAACCTTTTCAAAATTCATTTGTAGTGCTTTTCAATTTCATGGTCATTTAGCTCAAATAAATCAGTAAATGCATGAAAATACCAAATAAAGTCGGAAAGGGTTGAAATTGATGAGGTGGCTTTGAATGGTTCATTTTGAACACACAAAAAGTCTGGAGTCAAAATAAGTTCAAAAAACTGAAATCCCTATGTAACAGATGAATTTTCGTTTGAAACCCTGATACTCCGAAAGAGATTGTCCATTTTGCATTGGAAGTGCATCCAGTTTTTGTCGTAACCCTCTCACCTTTTTGGCACATGTTATGTGGTGAAATGATGATACCGTGCCAACTTTAAACCTTTTCAGAGTTCATTTGTAGTGCTTTTCATTTTCATGGTCATTTAGCTCAAAAAAATCTGTAAATGCATTACAAATACCAAATGAAGTCAGAAACGGTTGAAAATTCATGATGTGGCTTTGAATGGTTCATTTTGAACACACAAAAAGTATGGAGTCCAAATAAGTTAAAAAAAATGAAATCCCTTTCGTAACATATGAATTTTCGTCTAAAACCCTGATACTTCGAACGAGATTGTCCATTTTGCACACGAAGTGCCTGCAGTTTTTGCCCTAACACTCTCAACTTTTTACACATGCTATGCGGGTGAAATGTTGATACCATGCGAACTTTCAACCTTTTCAGAGTTCATTTGTAGTGTTTTTCAGTTTCAGGGTCATTTAGCTCAAAAAATCAGTAAATGCATGACAAATACCAAATGAAGTCAAAAAGGGTTGAAAATTCATGATGTGGCTTTGAATGGTTAATTTTGAACACACACAAAGTCTGGAGTCCAAATAAGTTCAAAAGGATGAAATCCCTTTCGTAACATATGAGTTCTCGTCTTAAACCCTCACACTTCGAAAGAGATTGTCCATTTTGCACACGAAATGCATCCAGTTTTTGCCTTAACCGTCTCTACTTTTTAGACATGCTATGTGAGTTTAATGATGATACCATGCCAACTTTCAACCTTTTCAGAGTTCATTTGTAGTGCTTTTCAATTCCATGGTCGTTTAGCTCAAAAAAAATCAGTAAATGCGTGAAAAATTCCAAATGAAGTCCAAAAGGGTTGAAAATTTATGATGTGGCTTTGAATGGTTCATTTCGGACATAAAAAAATTCTGAGTCCAAATAAGTTCAAAAAATGAAATCCCTTTATAACAGATGAGTTTTCATCCGAAACCCTCATACTTCGAAAGAGATTGTCCATTTTGCACACAATGTGCATCCAGTTTTTGTCGTAACCCTCATAAATTTTTAGCACATGCTATGTGGGTGAAATGATGAAACCATGCCAACCTTGAACCTTTTTAGAGTTCATTTGTAGTGCTTTTCAATTTCAGGGTCATTTAGCTCAAAAAATCATTGAATGCATGAAAAATACCAAATGAAGTCAGAAAGGATTAAAAACTGATGATGTAGCTTTGAATGGTTCATTTTGAATACACTAAAAGTCCGGAGTCGAAATAAGTTCAAAATAATTAAATCCCTTTGTAACAGATGAATTTTCGTCTGAAACCCTGATACTTTGAAAGAGATTGTCCATTTTGCACAGGAAGGGCATCCGGTTTTTGTCGTAACCCTCTCAACTTTTTAGCTCATGCTATGTGGTGAAAATGATGATACCATGCCAACTTTCAACTTTTTTAGAGTTCATTTGTAGGGCTTTTCAATTTCAGGGTCATTTAGCTCAAAAAATCAGTAAATTCATGACAAATAATAAATGAAGTTAGAAAGCGTTGAAAATTCATGATGTGGCTTTGAATGGTTCATTTGAACACACAAAAAGTATGGAGTCCAAATAAGTTCAAAAAATGAAATCCCTTTCGTAACATATGAGTTTTCGTCTAAAACCCTGATACTTCGAAAGAGATTGTCCATTCTGCACACGAAGTGCCTGCAGTTTTTGTCGTAACCCTCTCAACTTTTGACACATGTTATGCGGGTGAAATGATGATACCATGCCAACTTTCAACCTTTTCAGAATTCATTTGTAGTGCTTTTCAATTTCATGGTCATTTAGCTCAAAAAAATCAGTAAATACATGAAAATACCAAATAAAGTCGGAAAGGGTTGAAATTGATGAGGTGGCTTTGAATGGTTCATTTTGAACACACAAAAAGTCTGGAGTCCAAATACGTTCAAAAAACTGAAATCCCTATGTAACAGATGAATTTTCGTCTGAAACCCTGATACTTCGAAAGAGATTGACCATTTTGCATTGGAAGTGCATCCAGTTTTTGTCGTAACCCTCTCTCCTTTTTGGCACATGTTATGTGGTGAAATGATGATACCGTGCCAACTTTAAGCCTTTTCAGAGTTCATTTGTAGTGCTTTTCAATTTCAGGGTCATTTAGCTCAAAAAAATCAGTAAATGCATTACAAATACCAAATGAAGTCAGAAAGGGTTGAAAATTCATGATGTGGCTTTGAATGGTTCATTTTGAACACACTAAAAGTATGGAGTCCAAATAAGTTCAAAATAATGAAATCCCTTTCGTAACATATGAGTTTTCGTCTAAAACCCTGATCCTTCGAACGAGATTGTCCATTTTGCACACGAAGTGCCTGCAATATTTGCCCTAACACTCTCAACTTTTTACACATGCTATGCGGGTGAAATGTTGATACCCTGTGAACTTTCAACCTTTTCAGAGTTCATTTGTAGTGTTTTTCAGTTTCAGGGTCATTTAGCTCAAAAAATCAGTAAATGCATGACAAATACCAAATGAAGTCAAAAAGGGTTGAAAATTCATGATGTGGCTTTGAATGGTTAATTTTGAACACACACAAAGTCTGGAGTCCAAATAAGTTCAAAAGGATGAAATCCCTTTCGTAACATATGAGTTCTCGTCTGAAACCCTCACACTTCGAAAGAGATTGTCCATTTTGCACACGAAATGCATCCAGTTTTTGCCTTAACCGTCTCTACTTTTTAGACATGCTATGTGAGTTTAATGATGATACCATGCCAACTTTCAACCTTTTCAGAGTTCATTTGTAGTGCTTTTCAATTCCATGGTCGTTTAGCTCAAAAAAAATCAGTAAATGCGTGAAAAATTCCAAATGAAGTCAGAAAGGATTAAAAACTGATGATGTAGCTTTGAATGGTTCATTTTGAATACACTAAAAGTCCGGAGTCGAAATAAGTTCAAAATAATTAAATCCCTTTGTAACAGATGAATTTTCGTCTGAAACCCTGATACTTCGAAAGAGATTGTCCATTTTGCACAGGAAGGGCATCCGGTTTTTGTCGTAACCCTCTCAACTTTTTAGCTCATGCAATGTGGTGAAAATGATGATACCATGCCAACTTTCAACTTTTTTAGAGTTCATTTGTAGGGCTTTTCAATTTCAGGGTCATTTAGCTCAAAAAATCAGTAAATTCATGACAAATAACAAATGAAGTTAGAAAGCATTGAAAATTCATGATGTGGCTTTGAATTGTTCATTTTGAACACACAAAAAGTATGGAGTCCAAATAAGTTCAAAAAATGAAATCCCTTTCGTAACATATGAGCTTTCGTCTAAAACCCTGATACTTCGAAAGAGATTGTCCATTTTGCACAGGAAGGGCATCCGGTTTTTGTCGTAACCCTCTCAACTTTTTAGCTCATGCTATGCGGGTGAAATGATGATACCATGCCAACTTTCAACCTTTTCAGAATTCATTTGTAGTGCTTTTCAATTTCATGGTCATTTAGCTCAAAAAAATCAGTAAATGCATGAAAATACCAAATAAAGTCGGAAAGGGTTGAAATTGATGAGGTGGCTTTGAATGGTTCATTTTGAACACACAAAAAGTCTAGAGTCAAAATAAGTTCAAAAAACTGAAATCCCTATGTAACAGATGAATTTTCGTCTGAAACCCTGATAGTTCGAAAGAGATTGTCCATTTTGCATTGGAAGTGCATCCAGTTTTTGTCGTAACCCTCTCACCTTTTTGGCACATGTTATGTGGTGAAATGATGATACCGTGCCAACTTTAAACCTTTTCAGAGTTCATTTGTAGTGATTTTCAATTTCAGGGTCATTTAGCTCAAAAAAATCTGTAAATGCATTACAAATACCAAATGAAGTCAGAAACGGTTGAAAATTCATGATGTGGCTTTGAATGGTTCATTTTGAAAACACAAAAAGTATGGAGTCCAAATAAGTTCAAAAAAATGAAATCCCTTTCGTAACATATGAATTTTCGTCTAAAACCCTGATACTTCGAACGAGATTGTCCATTTTGCACACGAAGTGCCTGCAGTTTTTGCCCTAACACTCTCAACTTTATACACATGCTATGCGGGTGAAATGTTGATACCATGCGAACTTTCAACCTTTTCAGAGTTCATTTGTAGTGTTTTTCAGTTTCAGGGTCATTTAGCTCAAAAAATCAGTAAATGCATGACAAATACCAAATGAAGTCAAAAAGGGTTGAAATTCATGATGTGGCTTTGAATGGTTAATTTTGAACACACACAAAGTCTGGAGTCCAAATAAGTTCAAAAGGATGAAATCCCTTTCGTAACATATGAGTTCTCGTCTGAAACCCTCACACTTCGAAAGAGATTGTCCATTTTGCACACGAAATGCATCCAGTTTTTGCCTTAACCGTCTCTACTTTTTAGACATGCTATGTGAGTTTAATGATGATACCATGCCAACTTTCAACCTTTTCAGAGTTCATTTGTAGTGCTTTTCAATTCCATGGTCGTTTAGCTCAAAAAAAAATCAGTAAATGCGTGAAAAATTCCAAATGAAGTCCAAAAGGGTTGAAAATTTATGATGTGGCTTTGAATGGTTCATTTCGGACACAAAAAAATTCTGAGTCCAAATAAGTTCAAAAAATGAAATCCCTTTATAACAGATGAGTTTTCATCCGAAACCCTCATACTTCGAAAGAGATTGTCCATTTTGCACACAATGTGCATCCAGTTTTTGTCGTAACCCTCTTAAATTTTTAGCACATGCTATGTGGGTGAAATGATGAAACCATGCCAACCTTGAACCTTTTTAGAGTTCATTTGTAGTGCTTTTCAATTTCAGGGTCATTTAGCTCAAAAAATCATTGAATGCATGAAAAATACCAAATGAAGTCAGAAAGGATTAAAAACTGATGATGTAGCTTTGAATGGTTCATTTTGAATACACTAAAAGTCCGGAGTCGAAATAAGTTCAAAATAATTAAATCCCTTTGTAACAGATGAATTTTCGTCTGAAACCCTGATACTTCGAAAGAGATTGTCCATTTTGCACAGGAAGGGCATCCGGTTTTTGTCGTAACCCTCTCAACTTTTTAGCTCATGCTATGTGGTGAAAATGATGATACCATGCCAACTTTCAACTTTTTTAGAGTTCATTTGTAGGGCTTTTCAATTTCAGGGTCATTTAGCTCAAAAAATCAGTAAATTCATGACAAATAACAAATGAAGTTAGAAAGCGTTGAAAATTCATGATGTGGCTTTGAATGGTTCATTTTGAACACACAAAAAGTATGGAGTCCAAATAAGTTCAAAAAATGAAATCCCTTTCGTAACATATGAGCTTTCGTCTAAAACCCTGATACTTCGAAAGAGATTGTCCATTTTGCACAGGAAGGGCATCCGGTTTTTGTCGTAACCCTCTCAACTTTTTAGCTCATGCTATGCGGGTGAAATGATGATACCATGCCAACTTTCAACCTTTTCAGAATTCATTTGTAGTGCTTTTCAATTTCATGGTCATTTAGCTCACAAAAATCAGGAAATGCATGAAAATACCAAATAAAGTCGGAAAGGGTTGAAATTGATGAGGTGGCTTTGAATGGTTCATTTTGAACACACAAAAAGTCTAGAGTCAAAATAAGTTCAAAAAACTGAAATCCCTATGTAACAGATGAATTTTCGTCTGAAACCCTGATAGTTCGAAAGAGATTGTCCATTTTGCATTGGAAGTGCATCCAGTTTTTGTCGTAACCCTCTCACCTTTTTGGCACATGTTATGTGGTGAAATGATGATACCGTGGCAACTTTAAACCTTTTCAGAGTTCATTTGTAGTGCTTTTCAATTTCAGGGTCATTTAGCTCAAAAAAATCTGTAAATGCATTACAAATACCAAATGAAGTCAGAAACGGTTGAAAATTCATGATGTGGCTTTGAATGGTTCATTTTGAACACACAAAAAGTATGGAGTCCAAATAAGTTCAAAAAAATGAAATCCCTTTCGTATCATATGAATTTTCGTCTAAAACCCTGATACTTCGAACGAGATTGTCCATTTTGCATAGAAGTGCCTGCAGTTTTTGCCCTAACACTCTCAACTTTTTACACATGCTATGCGGGTGAAATGTTGATACCATGCGAACTTTCAACCTTTTCAGAGTTCATTTGTAGTGTTTTTCAGTTTCAGGGTCATTTAGCTCAAAAAATCAGTAAATGCATGACAAATACCAAATGAAGTCAAAAAGGGTTGAAAATTCATGATGTGGCTTTGAATGGTTAATTTTGAACACACACAAAGTCTGGAGTCCAAATAAGTTCAAAAGGATGAAATCCCTTTCGTAACATATGAGTTCTCGTCTGAAACCCTCACACTTCGAAAGAGATTGTCCATTTTGCACACGAAATGCATCCAGTTTTTGCCTTAACCGTCTCTACTTTTTACACATGCTATGTGAGTTTAATGATGATACCATGCCAACTTTCAACCTTTTCAGAGTTCATTTGTAGTGCTTTTCAATTCCATGGTCGTTTAGCTCAAAAAAATCAGTAAATGCGTGAAAAATTCCAAATGAAGTCCGAAAGGGTTGAAAATTTATGATGTGGCTTTGAATGGTTCATTTCGGCCACACAAAAAGTCTGAGTCCAAATAAGTTCAAAAAATGAAATCCCTTTATAACAGATGAGTTTTCATCCGAAACCCTCATACTTCGAAAGAGATTGTCCATTTTGCACACAATGTGCATCCAGTTTTTGTCGTAACCCTCTTAAATTTTTAGCACATGCTATGTGAGTTTAATGATGATACCAAGCCAACTTTCAACCTTTTCAGAGTTCATTTGTAGTGCTTTTCAATTTCAGGGTGATTTAGCCCAAAGAAAATAAGTAAATGCGTACCAAATGAAGTCCAAAAGGGTTGAAAATTGATGATGTGGCTTTGAATGGTTCATTTTGAACATACAAACAGTATGGAGTCCAAATAAGTTCAAAAAATGAAATCCCTTTCGTAACATATGAGTTTTCGTATAAAACCCTGATACTTCGAAAGAGATTGTCCATTCTGCACACGAAGTGCCTGCAGTTTTTGCCGTAACCCTCTCAACTTTTGACACATGCTATGCGGGTGAAATGATGATACCATGCCAACTTTCAACCTTTTCAAAATTCATTTGTAGTGCTTTTCAATTTCATGGTCATTTAGCTCAAATAAATCAGTAAATGCATGAAAATACCAAATAAAGTCGGAAAGGGTTGAAATTGATGAGGTGGCTTTGAATGGTTCATTTTGAACACACAAAAAGTCTGGAGTCAAAATAAGTTCAAAAAACTGAAATCCCTATGTAACAGATGAATTTTCGTCTGAAACCCTGATACTTCGAAAGAGATTGTCCATTTTGCATGGGAAGTGCATCCAGTTTTTGTCGTAACCCTCTCACCTTTTTGGCACATGTTATGTGGTGAAATGATGATACCGTGCCAACTTTAAACCTTTTCAGAGTTCATTTGTAGTGCTTTTCATTTTCATGGTCATTTAGCTCAAAAAAATCTGTAAATGCATTACAAATACCAAATGAAGTCAGAAACGGTTGAAAATTCATGATGTGGCTTTGAATGGTTCATTTTGAACACACAAAAAGTATGGAGTCCAAATAAGTTCAAAAAAATGAAATCCCTTTCGTAACACATGAATTTTCGTCTAAAACCCTGATACTTCGAACGAGATTGTCCATTTTGCACACGAAGTGCCTGCAGTTTTTGCCCTAACACTCTCAACTTTTTACACATGCTATGCGGGTGAAATGTTGATACCATGCGAACTTTCAACCTTTTCAGAGTTCATTTGTAGTGTTTTTCAGTTTCAGGGTCATTTAGCTCAAAAAATCAGTAAATGCATGACAAATACCAAATGAAGTCAAAAAGGGTTGAAAATTCATGATGTGGCTTTGAATGGTTAATTTTGAACACACACAAAGTCTGGAGTCCAAATAAGTTCAAAAGGATGAAATCCCTTTCGTAACATATGAGTTCTCGTCTTAAACCCTCACACTTCGAAAGAGATTGTCCATTTTGCACACGAAATGCACCCAGTTTTTGCCTTAACCGTCTCTACTTTTTACACATGCTATGTGAGTTTAATGATGATACCATGCCAACTTTCAACCTTTTCAGAGTTCATTTGTAGTGCTTTTCAATTCCATGGTCGTTTAGCTCAAAAAAAATCAGTAAATGCGTGAAAAATTCCAAATGAAGTCCGAAAGGGTTGAAAATTTATGATGTGGCTTTGAATGGTTCATTTCGGCCACACAAAAAGTCTGAGTCCAAATAAGTTCAAAAAATGAAATCCCTTTATAACAGATGAGTTTTCATCCGAAACCCTCATACTTCGAAAGAGATTGTCCATTTTGCACACAATGTGCATCCAGTTTTTGTCGTAACCCTCTTAAATTTTTAGCACATGCTATGTGAGTTTAATGATGATACCAAGCCAACTTTCAACCTTTTCAGAGTTCATTTGTAGTGCTTTTCAATTTCAGGGTCATTTAGCCCAAAGAAAATAAGTAAATGCGTACCAAATGAAGTCCAAAAGGGTTGAAAATTGATGATGTGGCTTTGAATGGTTCATTTTGAACATACAAACAGTATGGAGTCCAAATAAGTTCAAAAAATGAAATCCCTTTCGTAACATATGAGTTTTCGTATAAAACCCTGATACTTCGAAAGAGATTGTCCATTCTGCACACGAAGTGCCTGCAGTTTTTGCCGTAACCCTCTCAACTTTTGACACATGCTATGCGGGTGAAATGATGATACCATGCCAACTTTCAACCTTTTCAAAATTCATTTGTAGTGCTTTTCAATTTCATGGTCATTTAGCTCAAATAAATCAGTAAATGCATGAAAATACCAAATAAAGTCGGAAAGGGTTGAAATTGATGAGGTGGCTTTGAATGGTTCATTTTGAACACACAAAAAGTCTGGAGTCAAAATAAGTTCAAAAAACTGAAATCCCTATGTAACAGATGAATTTTCGTCTGAAACCCTGATACTTCGAAAGAGATTGTCCATTTTGCATTGGAAGTGCATCCAGTTTTTGTCGTAACCCTCTCACCTTTCTGGCACATGTTCTGTGGTGAAATGATGATACCGTGCCAACTTTATACCTTTTTAGAGTTCATTTGTAGTGCTTTTCAATTTTAGGGTCATTTAGCTAAAAAAAATCAGTAAATGCATTACATATACCAAATGAAGTCAGAAAGGGTTGAAAATTGATGATGTGGCTTTGAATGGTTCATTTTGAACACACAAAAAGTATGGAGTCCAAATAAGTTCAAAAAAATGAAATCCCTTTCGTAACATATGAGTTTTCGTCTAAAACCCTGATACTTCGAACAAGATTGTCCATTTTGCACACGATGTGCCTGCAGTTTTTGCCATAACACTCTGAACTTTTTACACATGCTATGCGTGTGAAATGTTGATACCATGCGAACTTTCAACCTTTTCAGAGTTCATTTGTAGTGTTTTTCAGTTTCAGGGTCATTTAGCTCAAAAAGTCAGTAAATGCATGACAAATACCAAATGAAGTCAAAAAGGGTTGAAAATTCATGATGTGGCTTTGAATGGTTAATTTTGAACACACACAAAGTCTGGAGTCCAAATAAGTTCAAAGGGATGAAATCCCTTTCGTAACATATGAGTTCTCGTCTACAACCCTCACACTTCGAAAGAGATTGTCCATTTTGCACACGAAATGCATGCAGTTTTTGCCTTAACCGTCTCTACTTTTTACACATGCTATGTGAGTTTAATGATGATACCAAGCCAACTTTCAACCTTTTCAGAGTTCATTTGTAGTGCTTTTCAATTTCATGGTCCTTTAGCCCAAAAAAAATAAGTAAATGCGTACCAAATGAAGTCCAAAAGGGTTGAAAATTGATGATGTGGCTTTGAATGGTTCATTTTGAACATACAAACAGTATGGAGTCCAAATAAGTTCAAAAAATGAAATCCCTTTCGTAACATATGAGTTTTCGTCTAAAACCCTGATACTTCGAAAGAGATTGTCCATTCTGCACACGAAGTGCGTGCAGTTTTTGCCGTAACCCTCTCAACTTTTGACACATGCTATGCGGGTGAAATGATGATACCATGCCAACTTTCAACCTTTTCAAAATTCATTTGTAGTGCTTCTCAATTTCATGGTCATTTAGCTCAAAAAAATCAGTAAATGCATGAAAATACCAAATAAAGTCGGAAAGGGTTGAAATTGATGAGGTGGCTTTGAATGGTTCATTTTGAACACACAAAAAGTCTGGAGTCCAAATAAGTTCAAAAAACTGAAATCCCTATGTAACAGATGAATTTTTGTCTGAAACCCTGATACTTCGAAAGAGATTGTCCATTTTGCATTGGAAGTGCATCCAGTTTTTGTCGTAACCCTCTCACCTTTTTGGCACATGTTATGTGGTGAAATGATGATACCGTGCCAAGTTTAAACCTTTTCAGAGTTCATTTGTAGTGCTTTTCAATTTCAGGGTCATTTAGCTCAAAAAAATCTGGAAATGCATTAGAAATACCAAATGAAGTCAGAAAGGGTTGAAAATTCATGATATGGCTTTGAATGGTTCATTTTGAACACACAAAAAGTATGGAGTCCAAATAAGTTCAAAAACTGAAAACCCTTTCGTAACATATGAGTTTTCGTCTAAAACCCTGATACTTCGAACGAGATTGTCCATTTTGCACACGAAGTGCCTGTAGTTTTTGCCCTAACACTCTCAACTTTTTACACATGCTATGCGGGTGAAATGTTGATACCATGTGAACTTTCAACCTTTTCAGAGTTCATTTGTAGTGTTTTTCAGTTTCAGGGTCATTTAGCTCAAAAAATCAGTAAATGCATGACAAATACCAAATGAAGTCAAAAAGGGTTGAAAATTCATGATGTGGCTTTGAATGGTTAATTTTGAACACACACAAAGTCTGGAGTCCAAATAAGTTCAAAAGGATGAAATCCCTTTCGTAACATATGAGTTTTCGTCTAAAACCCACACACTTCGAAAGAGATTCTCCATTTTGCACACGAAATGCATCCAGTTTTTGCCTTAACCGTGTCTACTTTTTACAGATGCTATGCGAGTTTAATGATGATACCATGCCAACTTTCAACCTTTTCAGAGTTCATTTGTAGTGCTTTTCAATTCCATGGTCGTTTAGCTCAAAAAAAATCGGTAAATGCGTGAAAAATTCCAAATGAAGTCCGAAAGGATTGAAAATTTATGATGTGGCTTTGAATGGTTCATTTCGGACACACAAAAAGTCTGAGTCCAAATAAGTTCAAAAAATGAAATCCCTTTATAACAGATGAGTTTTCATCCGAAACCCTCATACTTCGAAAGAGATTGTCCATTTTGCACACAATGTGCATCCAGTTTTTGTCGTAACCCTCTTAAATTTTTAGCACATGCTATGTGGGTGAAATGATGAAACCATGCCAACCTTCAACCTTTTTAGAGTTCATTTGTAGTGCTTTTCAATTTCAGGGTCATTTAGCTCAAAAAAATCATTGAATGCATGAAAAATACCACATGAAGTCAGAAAGGATTAAAAACTGATGATGTAGCTTTGAATGGTTCATTTTGAACACACAAAAAGTCTCGAGTCGAAATAAGTTCATAATAATTAAATCCCTTTGTAACAGATGAATTTTCGTCTGAAACCCTGATACTTCGAAAGAGATTGTCCATTTTGCACTGGAAGCGCATCCGGTTTTTGTCGTAACCCTCTCAACTTTTTAGCTCATGCTATGTGGTGAAAATGATGATACCATGCCAACTTTGAACTTTTTTAGAGTTCATTTTGGGGCTTTTCAATTTCAGGGTCACTTAGCTCAAAAATTCAGTAAATGCTTGACAAATAACAAATGAAGTTAGAAAGCGTTGAAAATTCATGATGTGGCTTTGAATGGTTCATTTTGAACACACAAAAAGTATGGAGTCCAAATAAGTTCAAAAAATGAAATCCCTTTCGTAACATATGAGTTTTCGTATAAAACCCTGATACTTCGAAAGAGATTGTCCATTCTGCACACGAAGTGCCTGCAGTTTTTGCCGTAACCCTCTCAACTTTTGACACATACTATGCGGGTGAAATGATGATACCATGCCAACTTTCAACCTTTTCAGAGTTCATTTGTAGTGCTTTTCAATTTCATGGTCATTTAGCTCAAAAAAATCAGTAAATGCATGAAAATACCAAATAAAGTCGGAAAGGGTTGAAATTGATGATGTGGCTTTGAATGGTTCATTTTGAACACACAAAAAGTCTGGAGTCCAAATAAGTTCAAAAAACCGAAATCCCTATGTAACAGATGAATTTTCGTGTGAAACCCTGATACTTCGAAAGAGATTGTCCATTTTGCATTGGAAGTGCATCCAGTTTTTGTCGTAACCCTCTCACCTTTTTGGCACATGTTCTGTGGTGAAATGATGATACCGTGCCAACTTTATACCTTTTCAGAGTTCATTTGTAGTGCTTTTCAATTTCAGGGTCATTTAGCTAAAAAAAATCAGTAAATGCATCACAAATACCAAATGAAGTCAGAAAGGGTTGAAAATTCATGATGTGGCTTTGAATGGTTCATTTTGAACACACAAAAAGTACGGAGTCCAAATAAGTTCAAAAAAATGAAATCCCTTTCGTAACATATGAGGTTTCGTCTGAAACCCTGCTACTTCGAAAGATATTGTCCATTATACACACAAAGTGCCTGCAGTTTTTGCCGTAACCCTCTCAAGTTTTTACCCATGCTATGCGGGTGAAATTTTTATACCATGCTGACTTTCAACCTTTTCAGACTCCATTTGTAGTGCTTTTCAATTTCATGGTCATTTAGCTCAAAAAAATCAGTAAATGCATGAAAAATACCAAATGAAGTTAGAAAGGGTTGAAAATTGATGATGTGGCTTTGAATGGTTTATTTTCAACACACAAAAAGTCTGGAGTCCAAATAAGTTCATAAAACTGAAATCCCTTTGTAACAGACGAATTTTCGTCTGAAACCTAGAGGCAATAGTAAATTAGTTATTATCGTATTTCCTTGTTCATGATAATCGTTTATTATCCATGCTATAACTGTATTGATCGGAGACTTAAATGCATGTGTGGATACATAGAATTAACCATGTCCCTAGTATGCCTCTAATGGACTAGCTCGTTGATCAAAGGATGGTTAAGGTTTCCTAGCCATGGACATGAGATGTCATTTGATAATGGGATCACATCAATACGAGAATGATGTGATGGATAAGACCCAAACTACAAACATAGCATATGATCGTGTCAGTTTATTGCTACTGTTTTCTGCATGTCAAGTATATGTTCCTATGACCATGAGATCATGCAACTCACGGATATCGGAGGAGTGCCTTGTGTGTATCAAACATCGCAACGTAACTGGGTGACTATAAAGGTGCTCTACAGGTATCTCCGATGGTGTTTGTTGAGTTGGCATGGATCAAGACTGGGATTTGTTACTCCGTGTGACGGAGAGGTATCTCAGGGCCCACTCGATAATACAACATCACAACAAGCCTTGAAAGCAATGTGGCTAAGTCTTAGTCATGGGATCTTGTGTTATGAAATGAGTAAAGAGACTTGCCAGTAACGAGGTTGAACTAGGTATGGAGATACCGACGATCGAATCTCGGGCAAGTAACATACCGAAGAACAAAGGGAACGTTATCCGGGATTAACTGAATCTTTCACATAGAGTTTCGACCAATAAAGATGTTCGTAGAATATGTAGGAACCAATGTGGACGTCCAGGTCCCGCCATTGGTTATTGACCATAGAGGTGTCTCAGTCATGTCTACATAGTTCTCGAACCCGCAGGGTCTGCACACTTAAGGTTCGGTGACGTTTCGGTAGTGTAGAGTTATGTATGGTGGTGACCGAAGGTTATTCGGAGTCCGGGATGAGATCTCGGACGTCAAGAGGAGCTCTGGAATGGTCCGGAGGTAAAGATTCATATATAGGATGTCCCAGTTTGGTCGCCGGAAAAGTTTCGGGCTCATCGGTAGTGTACCGGGAGTATCGGTAGTGTACCGGGAGTGCCGTAGTGTACTGGGGGACCTCCGGGAGGGGTATTTCGACCCCAAGAGGTCCATGGGCTGTGGGAGAATAATAACCAGCCCTTAGTGGGCTGGGAAAACAGCCACAAACGCCCATGGCGCAGGAGAGAAAGTCCTAAAGCAAAAAGTGGAAAATCAGCCAATAGGAGGCAATCCTACTCCAACTAGGATTGGAGGTGAAGTAGGATTGCTCCCACCTCCTATTTCGGCCGACCCAAAGGCCTTGGATGCCTCTCCTCTCCTCTCCTCCTATATATACTAGTGGATTGGGTGGTTTTTGGGCAGAATTTCCGGCCACGTGCTACCCGTTCCACCGGTGCATAGTTTCTCATCTAGATCGTAGTTCCGCAGCGCTTAGGCGAAGCCCTGCCGGAATTGCTCCACCACCATCACCGGAGCGCCGTCACGCTGCCGGTGAACTCTCTCTCCTCTCCACCTCCTCTCGCTGGATCGAGACGGTGGAGATCGTCATCAAGCTGCACGTGTGCTGAACGCGGAGGTGCCGTCCGTTCGGCGCTAGATCGGAAGGACTGTGATCGAGATCGCGAGACGGTTCGTGATGTGATCACGGAACGGATCATGATGAGTTCGCGGGACAGATCGTGATCAAGATCGTGAGACGGATCGTGATGAGTTCATGGGAGGGACCATGATGTGTTCGTGGGACGATTCGTGATTGGATCGCGGGACGCTCGGCGATTTGGATCGCGAAGAAGTTCGACTACACAAACCGCGTTTCTTAACGCTTCCCACTTAGCGATCTACAAGGGTACGTAGATCCACTCTCCCTCTCGTAGATGCTCATCACCTTGGATAGGTTTGCATGTGCGTAGGAAATTTTTTGTTTCCCATGCGACGTTCCCCAACAGTGGCATCATGAGCTAGGTTGATGGTTCGATGAGATCTCGAGTAGAACACAAAAGGTTTGTGGGCGTTGATGCTTAGATTGCATCCTCCCTTGGTCGTATTTTGGTTCAGCGGGATTGTGACATGAAGCGGCCCGGACCAACATTACCCGTACGCTTACGAGAGCCGGTTCCCTCGACGCAACTTGTTGCCTAGATGGCTTGCGGGTGACAGTTTCTCTCACTTTAGTTGGATCGGATTCGACAAAGGCGGTCCTTGAGAAGGTTGAAAAGCAATCTATGTATCACCGGTGTGGTTTATGCGTAGGTGAGAATCGTTCTTGCTAGATACCCGTAGCAGCCACGTAAAACATGCAACAACAATTAGAGAACGTCTAACTTGTTTTTGCAGGGTATGTTGTGATGTGATATGGCCAATTACATGATGAGATATATGTGATGTATGAGATGATCATATGATGTATAGAATTTCACGACTTGCATGTCATTGAATACGGCAACCGGCAGGAGCCATAGGGTTTTCTTTAATTATTGTATGACCTGCGTGTCAATCATTAAGCGCTATGTAATGCTTTACTTTATCGCTACGGTAGCAATAGTAGTAGAAGCATGTAGTCCGTGACAACCCCGATGGCGACACGTTGATGGAGATCAAGATGATGGAGATCATGGTGTCGTGCCGGTGACGATGGAGATCATGCCGGTGCTTTCTAGATGGAGATCAAAAACACAAGTTCATGGCCATATCATGTCACTTGTGATTTGCATGTGATGTTAATCCTTTTTATGCACCTTATTTTGCTTAGGACGACGACAGCATTATAAGGTGATCCCTCACTTAATTTCAAGCTAAATTGTGTTCTCCCCGAGTGTGCATCATTGCGAAAGTTCGTCGTGTTGAGACACCACGTGATGATCGGGTGTGATAGACTCTACGTTCACATACAACGGGTGCAAGCCAGTGTTGCACATGCAGAACACTCGGGTTAAACTTGATGAGCCTAGCATGTACAAACATGGCCACGGAACACAAGAGACCGAAAGGTCGAACATGAGTCATATAGTAGATATGATCAACATGATGATGTTCACCATTGCAGCCACCTCAACTCACGTGATGATCGGACTTGAGTTGGTAAATTTGGATCATGTATCACTCGAACGATCGGAGGGATGTCAATTTGAGTGGGAGTTCTTAAGTAATATGATTAATTGAACTCATTATCATGAACATAGTCAAAGTGTCTTTGCAAATTATGTATTAGATTACTAGCTCGCGCTGTAGCTCCCTTGTATTTTTATATGTTCCTAGAGAAATAGAATTGAAAGATGTTGGTAGCAAAATTGCGGACTGGGTCTGTGATCTGAGGATTGTCCTCATTGCTGCACAGAAGGCTTATGTCCTTAATGCACCACTCGGTGCGCCACCCCATCTAGCGTCGTCTGTAGATGTTGTGAACATCTGACAGGCACGTTTCGATGACTACTTGATAGTTTAGTGTGTCATGCATTACGGCTTAGAATTGAGGCTCCGAAACGTTTTGAACGTCACGGAACATATGAGATGTTCTAAGAGCTGAGATTGTGATCTCAGGCTCGTGCCCGAGTTGCGAGATATAGGATCTCCAACGAGATTCTTTGCCTTCAAGATGAAAGAGAATAGCTCAATCGTTGAGCATGTGCTCAGACTGTCTGGGTACTACAATCGCTTCAATCGAGTGGGAGTTGATCTTCCAGATAAGATAGTGATTGATGTTGTTCTCCAAGTCACTGTCACTGAGCTACTAGAACTTGGTGATTAACTATAAAATGCCAGGGAAAGAAATGTTGATCCCTGAGCTGTTCGCGATGTTTGACACCGCGAAGGTAGAAATCAAGAAGGAGCGTCAAGTGTTGATGGTTAATCAAACCACTAGTTTCGAGAAGGGCAAGAGCAAGGAGGGAAACTTCATGGATAGCAAGTCAGTTGCTGCTCCAGTAAAGCAACCCAAAGTTGAACTCAAACCCGAGACTAAGTGCTTCTGTTATGAGGTGAGCGGTCGCTGAAGCGGAACAACCCTAGATACTTGGTAGATAAGAAGGCTGGCAACATTAATAGAAGTATATTTGATATACGAGTTATTAATGTGTACCTTGCTAGTACTCTTAGTAGCACCTGGGTATTGGATACCGGTTCGGTTGCTAAATGTTAGTAACTCGAAATAAAAGCTACGGAATAAACGGAGAACTAGCTAAGGGTGAGGTGACGATATGTGTTGGAAGTGTTTCCAAGGTTGATGTGATCAACATCGCACGCTCTCTCTACCTTCAGGATTAGTGACGAACCTAAATAAATGTTATTTGGTGTTTTGCGTTGATCTTGAACATGATTAGATCATGTTTATTGCAATACGGTTATTCATTTAAGTTAGAGAATAATGGTTATTCTGTTTACATGAATAATACCTTCAATGGTCATGCACCCAGTGAGAATGGTTTGTTGAAATCTTGATCGTAGTAGTACACATGTTCATAACATTGATGTCAAAAGATACAAATTTAATAATGATAGTACCACATACTTGTGGCACTGCCGCTAAATGTCATATTGGTATAAAGCGCATGTAGAAACTCCATGCTAATGGATATTTGGACTCATTCGATTTCGAATCGGTTGAGACATGCGAACCATGCATCTGGGGCAAGATGACTAAAGGACCTCGTTGGATGGAGCGGGCAAGTGATTCATTGGAAATGATACATGTTGATGTATGCAATCTAGTGAGTCTTGTAGCGTGCAGTGGATATCGTTATTTTCTTACCTTCACTCATGATTTGAGTAGATATAGTGTATATTTACTTAATGAAACACAAGTCTGAATCCTTTGAAAGGTTCAAGCAAATTCAGAGTGAAGTTTAAAGATCATCGTGACAAGAAGATAAAAATGACCACGATTTGATCGTGAAGGTGAATATCTGAGTTACGAGTTTGGCATACAACTTAAGACAATGTGAAATTTGTTTCACAACTAACGCTACCTGGAACACCATGGTGTGATTGTGTGTCCGAACATCATAGTCATGCTCTATTGATATAGTGCATACTGTGATGTCTCTTATCGTTTTACTACTATAATTTTTGGGGTTATGCATTAGAGACAACTACATTCACTTTAAATAGGGCATCATCTAAATCCGTTGAGATGACACCGTGTGAATTATGGTTTGATAGAAACCTAAGCTGTCATTTCTTAATATTTGGGGCTTTGACACTTGTGTGGAAAATGTTTTCACCTAATGAGGTCGAACCCAAGGCGGACAAATGCATCTTCATAGAATACCCTAAGATCAGTTGGGTGAACCTTCAATCTCAGATCCTATTGCAAAGTGTTTGTTGCTTAAATGGATCCTTTCTCGAGGAAATGTTTCTCTCGAAAGAATTCAGTGGGAGGAAGATAGAACTTGATGAGGTTGTTAAACCTTTGTTCAACCAGAGAGTAGCGCAGCGTAGAAAGATGTTTCTGTGAAGCTTACGTTAGTTGAAGAGGAAGTTAATGATGATGATCATGAAGCTTCAGGATCAAGTTACTATCAAACTTCGTGGGTCGACAAGGATGTGTACTGCTCCTAAGTGGTACGACAACTCTGTCTTGGAGATCATTTTGTTGGACAACGATGAACCTACGAGCTATGGAGAAGCGATGATGGGCCCGGATTCCGACAAATGGTTAGAGGCCATGAAATCCGAGATAGGATCCATGTATGAAAACCAAGTGTAGACTTTGGTAGACTTGCTCGTTAGACGGCAGGTCGTTGAGTACAAATGGCCTTTTAGAATGAAGACAGACACTGATGGTGAATGTCACCATTTGTAAAGCTCGACTTGTTGCAAAGTTGTTTGTGACAAGTTCAAGGAGTTGACTGCGATGAGGCTTTCTCACTCATAGCGATGCTAAAAGTCTGTTGGAATTATGTTAGCAGTTGCTGCATTTTCAATTATGAAATCTGGCAGATGGATGTCAAAACATCGTTTCCTTAACGGTTTACTTAAGGAAAGGTTGTATGTGATACAACCAGAAGGTTTTGTCAGTCCTAAGGATGCTAAAAGGTGAGCAAGCTTCAGTGATCCTTCTATGGACTGAAGCAAGCATCTCGGAGTTGGAATATACACTTTGATGAGGTGATCAAAGTTTCTGTAGTTTATACAAACTTTACGAGAAACTTGTATTTGCAATAAAGTGAGTGGGAGCACTGTAGAGTTTCTGATAAGTATATGTGGTTGACATATTGTTGATCGGAAATAATGTAGAATTTCTGGAAGGCATAAAAGGTTGTTTGAAAAGTGTTTTTCAAAGGAAGACCTGGATAAAGCTACGTAATTGTTGAGCATCAAAATCTATAGAGATAGATTAAGATGCTTGATGAGACTTTCAATGAGTGCATACCTTGACAAGATTTTGAAAGAGTTCAAAATGGATCAGCCAGAGAAATAGTTCTCGTCTGATTTGTAAGGTGTGAAGTTGAGTGAGACTTAAAGCTCGACAACGGCAGAAGAAAGAGAAAGGACGAACATCGTCCCCTATGCCTTAGCCATAGGCTCTATATTATGCCATGCTGTGTACCGCACCTATGTGTGCCTTGCCATGAATCTGTCAAGGGGTACAAGATTGGTCCAGGAGTGGATCACTGGACAGCGGTCGGAATTATCCTTAGTAACTAGAGGACTAAGGAAATGTTTCTTGATTATGGAGGTGATAAAGCGTTCGTCGTAAAGAGTTACGTCGATGCAAACTTTAACACCTATCCGGATGACTAGTAGTAGCAATCTGGATACGTATAGTGGAGCAGCCATTTGGAAATAGTACCAAGTGGAGTATGGTAGCAGTGTTTACGGTTTGACATAGAGATTTGCAAAGTACACACGGGTCTGAATATCGCAGACCCGTTGACTATAAGACCTCTCTCACATGCAAAGCATGATCGAGCCCCAAAACTCATTGGGTGTTAGATTCATAACAATGCGAATCACATGGTGATGTGAACTAGATTATTGACTCTAGTGCAAGTGGGAGACTGTTGGACATAAGCCCTAGAGGCAATAATAAATTAGTTATTATCATATTTCCTTGTTCATGATAATCATTTATTATCCATGCTATAATTGTATTGATCGGAGACTTAAATGCATGTGTGGATACATAGACAAAACCATGTCCCTAGTATGCCTCTAATGTACTAGCTCGTTGATCAAAGGAAGGTTAAGGTTTCCTAGCCATGGACATGAGATGTCATTTGATAACGGGATCACATCATTAGGAGAATGATGTGATGGATAAGACCCAAACTACAAACATAGCATATGATCGTGTCAGTTTATTGCTACTGTTTTCTGCATCTCAAGTATATGTTCCTATGACCATGAGATCATGCAACTCACGGATATTGGAGGAGAGCCTTGTGTGTATCAAATGCCGCAATGTAACTGGGTGACTATAAAGGTGCTCTACAGGTATCTCCGATGGCGTTTGTTGAGTTGGCATGGATCAAGACTGGGATTTGTTACTCCGTGTGACGGAGAGGTATCTCAGGGCCCACTCGGTAATACAACATCACAACAAGCCTTGCAAGCAACGTGGCTAAGTGTTAGTCATGGGATCTTGTGTTATGGAACGAGTAAAGAGACTTGCCAGTAACGAGGTTGAACTAGGTATGGAGATACCGACGATCGAATCTCGGGCAAGTAACATACCGAAGAACAAAGGGAACGTTATACGGGATTAACTGAATCCTTGACATAGAGGTTCGACCGATAAAGATCTTTGTAGAATATGTAGGAACCAATGTGGACGTCCAGGTCCCACCATTGGTTATTGACCGTAGAGGTGTCTCGGTCATGTCTACATAGTTCTCGAACCCGCAGGGTCTGCACACTTAAGGTTCGGTGACGTTTCGGTAGTGTAGAGTTATGTATGGTGGTGACCGAAGGTTGTTCGGAGTCCCGGATGAGATCCCGGACGTCACGAGGAGCTAAGGAATGGTCCGGAGGTAAATATTCATATATAGGATGTCCTAGTTTGGTCGTCGGAAAAGTTTCGGGCTCATCGGTAGTGTACCGGGAGTATCGGTAGTGTACCGGGAGTGTCGATAGTGTACCGGGGGACCTCCGGGAGGCGTATTTTGGCCCCAAGAGGTCCATGGGATGTGGGAGAATAATAACCATCCCTTAGTGGGATGGGAAAATATCCACAAAGGCCCATGGCGCAGGAGAGAAAGTCCTAAAATAAAAAGTGGAAAATCAGCCAATAGGAGGCAATCCTACTCCAACTAGGATTGGAGGTGAAGTAGGATTGCTCCCACCTCCTATTTCGGCCGACCCAAAGGTCTTGGCTGCCTCTCCTCCCCTCTCCTCCTATATATACTAGTGGATTGGATGGTTTTTGGAACGAATTTCCGGCCACGTGCCACCCGTTCCACCGGTGCATAGTTTCTCCTCTAGATCGTAGTTCCGCAGTGCTTAGGCGAAGCCCTGCCGGAATCGCTCCACCACCATCATAGGAGTGTCGTCACGCTGCCGGTGAACTCTCTATCCTCTCCACCTCCTCTTGCTGGATCGAGACGGTGGAGATCGTCATCAAGCTGCACGTGTGCTGAACGCGGAGGTGTTGTCCGTTCGGCGCTAGATCGGAAGGACCGTGATCGAGATCGTGAGACGGTTCTTGATGTGATCACGGAACGGATCGTGATGAGTTCGCGGGACAGATCGTGATCAAGATCGTGAGACGGATCGTGATGAGTTCACGGGACGGATCATGATGT
Source organism: Hordeum marinum (assembly GCA_022496015.1). Lineage (NCBI taxonomy): Eukaryota > Viridiplantae > Streptophyta > Magnoliopsida > Poales > Poaceae > Hordeum > Hordeum marinum. Next base: position 112,723 of record JAAAWK010000679.1, read on the forward strand.
GTTCGCAGGACGGTTCGTGATTGGATCGCGGGACGCTCGGCGATTTGGATCGCGAAGAAGTTCGACTACACCAACCGCGTTTCTTAACGCTTCCCGCTTAGTGATCGACAAGGGTACGTAGATCCACTCTCCCTCTGGTAGATGCTCATCACCATGGATAGGTTTGCGTGTGCGTAGGAAAATTTTTGTTTCCCATGCGACGTTCCCCAACAATTGTCCACTTTGCATAGGAAGTGCATCCAGTTTTTGTCATAACCTCTCTACTTTTAGCAGATGTTATGTGGTGAAATGATGATACCATACCAACTTTCAACCTTTTCAGAGTTCATTTGTAGGGCTTTCCAATTTCAGGGTCATTTAGCTCAAAAAATCACTTAATGCATGACAAATACCAAATGAAGTCAGAAAGGGTTGAAAATTCATGATGTGCCTTTGAATGGTTCATTTTGAACACACAATATGTATGGAGTCCAAATAAGTTGAAAAAAATGAAATCCCATTGTACCAGATGAGTTTTCGTCCGAAACACTGATACTTCGAAAGAGATTGTCCATTTTGCACATGAAATGCATCCAGTTTTTTCCTTAACCCTCTCAAATTTTTAGGTAATGCTATGTGGTGAAATGATGATACCTTGCCAACTTTCAACCTTTTCATAGATCATTTGTAGTGCTTTTAAATTTCAGGGTCATTTAGCTCAAAAAAATCATTAAATGCAGGACAAATACCAAATGAAGTCAGAATTGGTTGAAAATTCATGATGTGGCTTTGAATGGTTCATTTTGAACACACAATATGTATGGAGTCGAAATAGGTTCAAAAAAATTAAATCCCTTTGTACTAGATGAGTTTTCGTCCGAAATCCTGATACTTCAAAAGAGATTGTCCATTTTGCACACGAAATGCATCCAGTTTTTTCCATAACCCTCTCAACTTTTTAGCTAATGCTATGTGGTGAAATGATGATACCTTGCCAACTTTCAACCTTTTTAGAGATCATTTGTAGTGCTTTTCAATTTCAGGGTCATTTAGCTCAAAAAAATCATTAAATGCAGGACAAATACCAAATGAAGTCAGAATGGGTTGAAAATTCATGATGTGGCTTTGAATGGTTCATTTTGAACACACAATATGTATGGAGTCGAAATAAGTTCAAAAAAATTAAATCCCTTTGTACTAGATGAGTTTTCGTCCGAAACCCTGATACTTCAAAAGATATTGTTCATTTTGCACACGAAATGCATCCAGTTTTTTCCATAACCCTCTCAACTTTTTAGCTAATGCTATGTTGTGAAATGTTGATACCTTGCCAACTTTCAACCTTTTCAGAGATCATTTGTAGTGCTTTTTATTTTCAGGGTCATTTAGCTCAAAAAAATCATTAAATGCAGGACAAATACCAAATGAAGTCAGAAAGGGTTGAAAATTCATGATGTGGCTTTGAATGGTTTGTTTTGAACACACAAAAAGTATGGAGTCCAAATAAGTTCAAAAAGATGAAATCCCTTTCGTAACATATGAGGTCTCGTCTGAAACCCTCACACTTCGAAAGAAATTGTCCATTTTGCACACGAAATGCATCCAGTTTTTGCCTTAACCTTCTCTACTTTTTACACATGCTATGTGGGTTTAATGATGATACCATGCCAACTTTCAACCTTTTCAGAGTTCGTTTGTAGTGGGTTTCAATTTCATGGTGGTTTAGCTCAAAAAAAATAAGTAAATGCGTACCAAATGAAGTTCGAAAGGGTTGAAAATTCATGGTGTGGCTTTGAATGGTTTGTTTTGAACACACAAAATGTATCGAGTCCAAATAAGTTCAAAAAAATGAAATCCCTTTCGTAACAGATGAGGGTTCGTCTGAAACCCTGCTACTTCGAAAGATATTGTCCATTATACGCACGAAGTGCCTGCAGTTTTTGCCGTAACCCTCTAAAGTTTTCACACATGCTATGCGGGTGAAATGTTGATACCATGCCGACTTTCAACCTTTTCAGAGTCCATTTGTAGTGCTTTTCAATTTCTTGGTCATTTAGCTCAAAAAAATCTGTAAATGCATGAAAAATACCAAATGAAGTTAGAAAGGGTTGAAAATTGATGATGTGGCTTTGAAAGGTTCATTTTGAACACACAAAAAGTCTGGAGTCCAAATAAGTTCAAAAAACTGAAATCCCTTTGTAACAGATGATTTTTCGTCTGAAACCCTGATACTTCGAAAGAGATTGTCCATTTTGCACAGGAAGAGCATCCAGTTTTTGTCGTAACCTTCTCAACTTTTCACCACATGCTATGTGGTGAAATGATGACACCATGCCAACTTTCAGCCTTTCCAGAGTTCATTTGTATGGCTTTTCAATTTCAGGGTCATTTAGCTAAAAAATCAGTAAATGCATGACAAATACCAAATGAAGTCAGAAAGGCTTGAAAATTCATGATGTGGCTTTGAATGGTTCCTTTTGAACACACAAAATTTCTGGAGTCCAAATAAGTTCACAAAAATCAAATCCCTTCCGTAACATATGAGTTCTCGTCTGAAACCATCACACTCCGAAAGAGATTGTCCATTTTGCACACGAAGTGCATCCAGTTTTTGTTGTAACCATCTGAACTTTTTACACATGCTATGTTAGTTTAGTGATGATACGATGCCAACTATCAACCTTTTGAGAGTTCATTTTTATTGCTTTTCAATTTCATGGTCATTTAGCTCAAAAGAAATCCGTAAATGCGTGAAAAATACCAAATGTAGTCCGAAAGGGTTGAAAATTGATGATGTGGCTTTGAATGTTTCATTTCGAACACACAAAAAGTCTGAGTCCAAATAAGTTAAAAAAATGAAATCCCTTTTAACAGATGAGTTTTCATCCGAAACCCTGATACATCGAAAGAGATTGTCCATTTTGCACATGAAGTGCATCCAGTTTTTGTCGTAACCCTCTTAAATTTTTAGCACATGCTATGTGGGTGAAATGATGAAACCATGCCAACCTTCAACCTTTTTAGAGTTCATTTGTAGTGCTTTTCAATTTCAGGGTCATTTAGCTCAAAAAACCATTGAATGCATGAAAAATACCAAATGAAGTCAGAAAAGATTAGAAACTGATGATGTAGCTTTGAATGGTTCATTTTGAACACACTAAAATTCCGGAGTCGAAATAAGTTCAAAATAATTAAATCCCTTTGTAACAGATGAATTTTTGTCTGAAACCCTGATACTTCAAAAGAGATTGTCCATTTTGCACAGGAAGCGCATCAGGTTTTTTTCGTAACCATCTCAACTTTTTAGCTCATGCTATGTGGTGAAAATGATGATACCGTGCCAAGTTTAAACCTTTTCAGAGTTCATTTGTAGTGCTTTTCAATTTCAGGGTCATTTAGCTCAAAAAAATCAGTAAATGCATTACAAATACCAAATGAAGTCAGAAAGGGTTGAAAATTCATGATGTGGCTTTGAATGGTTCATTTTGAACACACAAAAAGTATGGAGTCCGAATAAGTTCAAAAAAATGAAATCTCTTTCGTAACATATGAGTTTTCGTCTAAAACCCTGATACTTCGAACGAGATTGTCCATTTTGCACACGAAGTGCCTGTAGTTTTTGCCATAACACTCTCAACTTTTTACACATGCTATGCGGGTGAAATGTTGATACCATGCGAACTTTCAACCTTTTCAGAGTTCATTTGTAGTGTTTTTCAGTTTCAGGGTCATTTAGCTCAAAAAATCAGTAAATGCATGACAAATACCAAATGAAGTCAAAAAGGGTTGAAAATTCATGATGTGGCTTTGAATGGTTAATTTTGAACACACACAAAGTCAGGAGTCCAAATAAGTTCAAAAGGATGAAATCCCTTTCGTAACATATGAGTTCTCGTCTGAAACCCTCACACTTCGAAAGAGATTGTCCATTTTGCACACGAAATGCATCCAGTTTTTGCCTTAACCGTCTCTACTTTTTACACATGCTATGTGAGTTTAATGATGATACCATGCCAACTTTCAACCTTTTCAGAGTTCATTTGTAGTGCTTTTCAATTCGATGGTCGTTTAGCTCAAAAAATATCAGTAAATGCGTGAAAAATTCTAAATGAAGTCCGAAAGGGTTGGAAATTTATGATGTGGCTTTGAATGGTTCATTTCGGACACACAAAAAGTCTGAGTCCAAATAAGTTCAAAAAATGAAATCCCTTTATAACAGATGAGTTTTCATCCGAAACCCTCATACTTCGAAAGAGATTGTCCATTGTGCACACAATGTGCATCCAGCTTTTGTCGTAACCCTCTTAAATTTTTAGCACATGCTATGCAGGTGAAATGATGAAACCATGCCAACCTTCAGCCTTTTTAGAGTTCCTTTGTAGTGCTTTTCAATTTCAGGGTCATTTAGCTCAAAAAAATCATTGAATGCATAAAAATACCAAATGAAGTCAGAAAGGATTAAAAATTGATGATGTAGCTTTGAATGGTTCATTTTGAACACACTAAAAGTCCGGAGTCGAAATAAGTTCAAAATAATTAAATCCCTTTATAACAGATGAATTTTCGTCTGAAACCCTGATACTTCGAAAGAGATTGTCCATTTTGCACAGGAAGCGCATCCGATTTTTGTCGTAACCCTCTCAACTTTTTAGCTCATGCTATGTGGTGAAAATGATGATACCATGCCAACTTTCAACTTTTTTAGAGTTCATTTGTAGGGCTTTTCAATTTCAGGGTCATTTAGCTCAAAAAATCAGTAAATGCATGACAAATAACAAATGAAGTTAGAAAGCATTGAAAATTCATGATGTGGCTTTGAATGGTTCATTTTGAACACACAAAAAGTATGGAGTCCAAATAAGTTCAAAAAATGAAATCCCTTTCATAACATATGAGTTTTCGTATAAAACCCTGATACTTCGAAAGACATTCTCCATTCTGCACACGATGTGCCTGCAGTTTTTGCGTAACCCTCTCAACTTTTGACACATGCTATGCGGGTGAAATGATGATACCATGCCAACTTTCAACCTTTTCAGAGTTCATTTGTAGTGCTTTTCAATTTCATGGTCATTTAGCTCAAAAAAATCAGTAAATGCATGAAAATACCAAATAAAGTCGGAAAGGGTTGAAATTGATGATGTGGCATTGAATGGTTCATTTTGAACACACAAAAAGTCTGGAGTCCAAATAAGTTCAAAAGGATGAAATCCCTTTCGTAACATATGAGTTCTCGTCTGAAACCCTCACACTTCGAAAGAGATTGTCCATTTTGCACACGAAATGCATCCAGTTTTTGCCTTAACCGTCTCTACTTTTTACACATGCTATGTGAGTTTAATGATGATACCATGCCAACTTTCAACCTTTTCAGAGTTCATTTGTAGTGCTTTTCAATTCGATGGTCGTTTAGCTCAAAAAAAATCAGTAATTGCGTGAAAAATTCCAAATGAAGTCCGAAAGGGTTGAAAATTTATGATGTGGCTTTGAATGGTTCGTTTCGGACACACAAAAAGTCTGAGTCCAAATAAGTTCAAAAAATGAAATCCCTTTATAAGAGATGAGTTTTCATCCGAAACCCTCATACTTCGAAAGAGATTGTCCATTGTGCACACAATGTCCATCCAGCTTTTGTCGTAACCCTCTTAAATTTTTAGCAGATGCTATGCAGGTGAAATGATGAAACCATGCCAACCTTCAGCCTTTTTAGAGTTCCTTTGTAGTGCTTTTCAATTTCAGGGTCATTTTGCTCAAAAAAATCATTGAATGCATGAAAAATACCAAATGAAGTCAGAAAGGATTAAAAATTGATGATGTAGCTTTGAATGGTTCATTTTGAGCACACTAAAAGTCCGGAGTCGAAATAAGTTCAAAATAATTAAATCCCTTTGTAACAGATGAATTTTCGTCTGAAACCCTGATACTTCGAAAGAGATTGTCCATTTTGCACAGGAAGCGCATCCGGTTTTTGTCGTAACCCTCTCAACTTTTTAGCTCATGCTATGTGGTGAAAATGATGATACCATGCCAACTTTCAACTTTGTTAGAGTTCATTTGTAGGGCTTTTCAATTTCAGGGTCATTTAGCTCAAAAAATCAGTAAATGCATGACAAATAACAAATGAAGTTAGAAAGTGTTGAAAATTCATGATGTGGCTTTGAATGGTTCATTTTGAACACACAAAAAGTATGGAGTCCAAATAAGTTCAAAAAATGAAATCCCTTTCGTAACATATGAGTTTTCGTATAAAACCCTGATACTTCGAAAGAGATTGTCCATTCTGCACACGATGTGCCTGCATTTTTTGCCGTAACCCTCTCAACTTTTGACACATGCTATGCGGGTGAAATGATGATACCATGCCAACTTTCAACCTTTTGAGAGTTCATTTGTAGTGCTTTTCAATTTCATGGTCATTTAGCTCAAAAAAATCAGTAAATGCATGAAAATACCAAATAAAGTCGGAAAGGGTTGAAATTGATGATGTGGCATTGAATGGTTCATTTTGAACACACAAAAAGTCTGGAGTCCAAATAAGTTCAAAAAACTGAAATCCCGATGTAACAGATGAATTTTCGTCTGAAACCCTGATACTTCGAAAGAGATTGTCCATTTTGCATTGGAAGTGCATCCAGTTTTTGTCGTAACCCTCTCACCTTTTTGGCACATGTTATGGGGTGAAATGATGATACCGTGCCAACTTTATACCTTTTCAGAGTTCATTTGTAGTGCTTTTCAATTTCAGGATCATTTAGCTCAAAAAAATCAGTAAATGCATTACAAATACCAAATGAAGTCAGAAAGGGTTGAAAATTCATGATGTGGCTTTGAATGGTTCATTTTGAACACACAAAAATTATGGAGTCCGAATAAGTTCAAAAAAATGAAATCTCTTTCGTAACATATGAGTTTTCGTCTAAAACCCTGATACTTCGAACGAGATTGTCCATTTTGCACACGAAGTGCCTGCTGTTTTTGCCATAACACTCTCAACTTTTTACACATGCTATGCGGGTGAAATGTTGATACCATGCGAACTTTCCACCTTTTCAGAGTTCATTTGTAGTGTTTTTCAGTTTCAGGGTCATTTAGCTCAAAAAATCAGTAAATGCATGACAAATACCAAATGAAGTCAAAAAGGGTTGAAAATTCATGATGTGGCTTTGAATGGTTAATTTTGAACACACACAAAGTCTGGAGTCCAAATAAGTTCAAAAGGATGAAATCCCTTTCGTAACATATGAGTTCTCGTCTGAAACCCTCACACTTCGAAAGAGATTGTCCATTTTGCACACGAAATGCATCCAGTTTTTGCCTTAACCATCTCTACTTTTTACACATGCTATGTGAGTTTAATGATGATACCATGCCAACTTTTAACCTTTTCAGAGTTCATTTGTAGTGCTTTTCAATTCGATGGTCGTTTAGCTCAAAAAAAATCAGTAAATGCGTGAAAAATTCCAAATGAAGTCCGAAAGGGTTGAAAATTTATGATGTGGCTTTGAATGGTTCATTTCGGACACACAAAAAATTCTGAGTCCAAATAAGTTCAAAAAATGAAATCCCTTTATAATAGATGAGTTTTCATCCGAAACCCTCATACTTCGAAAGAGATTGTCCATTGTGCACACAATGTGCATCCAGCTTTTGTCGTAACCCTCTTAAATTTTTAGCACATGCTATGCAGGTGAAATGATGAAACCATGCCAACCTTCAGCCTTTTTAGAGTTCCTTTGTAGTGCTTTTCAATTTTAGGGTCATTTAGCTCAAAAAAATCATTGAATGCATGAAAAATACCAAATGAAGTCAGAAAGGATTAAAAATTGATGATGTAGCTTTGAATGGTTCATTTTGAACACACTAAAAGTCAGTAGTCGAAATAAGTTCAAAATAATTAAATCCCTTTGTAACAGATGAATTTTCGTCTGAAACCCTGATACTTCGAAAGAGATTGTCCATTTTGCACAGGAAGCGCATCCGGTTTTTGTCGTAACCCTCTCAACTTTTTAGCTCATGCTATGTGGTGAAAATGATGATACCATGCCAACTTTCAACTTTTTTAGAGTTCATTTGTAGGGTTTTTCAATTTCAGGGTCATTTAGCTCAAAAAATCAGTAAATGCATGACAAATAAAAAATGAAGTTAGAAAGCGTTGAAAATTCATGATGTGGCTTTGAATGGTTCATTTTGAACACACAAAAAGTATGGAGTCCAAATAAGTTCAAAAAATGAAATCCCTTTCATAACATATGAGTTTTCGTATAAAACCCTGATACTTCGAAAGAGATTGTCCATTCTGCACACGATGTGCCTGCAGTTTTTGCCGTAACCCTCTCAACTTTTGACACATGCTATGCGGGTGAAATGATGATACCATGCGAACTTTCAACCTTTTCAGAGTTCATTTGTAGTGCTTTTCAATTTCATGGTCATTTAGCTCAAAAAAATCAGTAAATGCATGAAAATACCAAATAAAGTCGGAAAGGGTTGAAATTGATGATGTGGCAATGAATGGTTCATTTTGAACACACAAAAAGTCTGGAGTCCAAATAAGTTCAAAAGGATGAAATCCCTTTCGTAACATATGAGTTCTTGTCTGAAACCCTCACACTTCGAAAGAGATTGTCCATTTTGCACACGAAATGCATCCAGTTTTTGCCTTAACCGTCTCTACTTTTTACACATGCTATGTGAGTTTAATGATGATACCATGCCAACTTTCAACCTTTTCAGAGTTCATTTGTAGTGCTTTTCAATTCGATGGTCGTTTAGCTCAAAAAAAATCAGTAAATGCGTGAAAAATTCCAAATGAAGTCCGAAAGGGTTGAAAATTTATGATGTGGCTTTGAATGGTTCATTTAGGACACACAAAAAGTCTGAGTCCAAATAAGTTCAAAAAATGAAATCCCTTTATAACAGATGAGTTTTCATCCGAAACCCTCATACTTCGAAAGAGATTGTCCATTGTGCACACAATGTGCATCCAGCTTTTGTCGTAACCCTCTTAAATTTTTAGCACATGCTATGCAGGTGAAATGATGAAACCATGCCAACCTTCAGCCTTTTTAGAGTTCCTTTGTAGTGCTTTTCAATTTCAGGGTCATTTAGCTCAAAAAAATCATTGAATGCATGAAAAATACCAAATGAAGTCAGAAAGGATTAAAAATTGATGATGTAGCTTTGAATGGTTCATTTTCAACACACTAAAAGTCCGGAGTCGAAATAAGTTCAAAATAATTAAATCCCTTTGTAACAGATGAATTTTCGTCTGAAACCCTGATACTTCGAAAGAGATTGTCCATTTTGCACAGGAAGCGCATCCGGTTTTTGTCGTAACCCTCTCAACTTTTTAGCTCATGCTATGTGGTGAAAATGATGATACCATGCCACCTTTCAACTTTTTTAGAGTTCATTTGTAGGGCTTTTCAATTTTAGGGTCATTTAGCTCAAAAAATCAGTAAATGCATGACAAATAACAAATGAAGTTAGAAAGCGTTGAAAATTCATGATGTGGCTTTGAATGGTTCATTTTGAACACACAAAAAGTATGGAGTCCAAATAAGTTCAAAAAATGAAATCCCTTTCGTAACATATGAGTTTTCGTATAAAACCCTGATACTTCGAAAGAGATTGTCCATTCTGCACACGATGTGCCTGCAGTTTTTGCCGTAACCCTCTCAACTTTTGACACATGCTATGCGGGTGAAATGATGATACCATGCCAACTTTCAACCTTTTGAGAGTTTATTTGTAGTGCTTTTCAATTTCATGGTCATTTAGCTCAAAAAAATCAGTAAATGCATGAAAATACCAAATAAAGTCGGAAAGGGTTGAAATTGATGATGTGGCATTGAATGGTTCATTTTGAACACACAAAAAGTCTGGAGTCCAAATAAGTTCAAAAAACTGAAATCCCGATGTAACAGATGAATTTTCGTCTGAAACCCTGATACTTCGAAAGAGATTGTCCATTTTGCATTGGAAGTGCATCCAGTTTTTGTCGTAACCCTCTCACCTTTTTGGCACATGTTATGGGGTGAAATGATGATACCGTGCCAACTTTATACCTTTTCAGAGTTCATTTGTAGTGCTTTTAAATTTCAGGGTCATTTAGCTCAAAAAAATCTGTAAATGCATTACAAATACCAAATGAAGTCAGAAAGGGTTGACAATTCATGATGTGGCTTTGAATGGTTCATTTTGAACACACAAAAAGTATGGAGTCCGAATAAGTTCAAAAAAATGAAATCTCTTTCGTAACATATGAGTTTTCGTCTAAAACCCTGATACTTCGAACGAGATTGTCCATTTTGCACACGAAGTGCCTGCAGTTTTTGCCATAACACTCTCAACTTTTTACACATGCTATGCGGGTGAAATGTTGATACCATGCGAACTTTCAACCTTTTCAGAGTTCATTTGTAGTGTTTTTCAGTTTCAGGGTCATTTAGCTCAAAAAATCAGTAAATGCATGACAAATACCAAATGAAGTCAAAAAGGGTTGAAAATTCATGATGTGGCTTTGAATGGTTAATTTTGAACACACGCAAAGTCTGGAGTCCAAATAAGTTCAAAAGGATGAAATCACTTTCGTAACATATGAGTTCTCGTCTGAAACCCTCACACTTCGAAAGAGATTGTCCATTTTGCACACGAAATGCATCCAGTTTTTGCCTTAACCGTCTCTACTTTTTACACATGCTATGTGAGTTTAATGATGATACCAAGCCAACTTTCAACCATTTCAGAGTTCATTTGTAGTGCTTTTCAATTTCATGGTCCTTTAGCCCAAAAAAATAAGTAAATGCGTACCAAATGAAGTCCAAAAGGGTTGAAAATTTATGATGTGGCTTTGAATGGTTCAGTTTGAACACACAAACAGTATGGAGTCCAAATAAGTTCAAAAAAATGAAATCCCTTTGTAATAGATGAGTTTTCGTCCGAAACCCTGATACTTCGAAAGAGATTGTCCATTTTGCACATGAAATGCATCCAGTTTTTTCCATAACCCTCTGAACTTTTTAGCTCATTCTATGTGGTGAAATGATGATACCATGCCAACTTTCAACCTTTTCAAAGTTCATTTGTAGTGCTTTTCAATTTAGGGTCATTTAGCTCAAAAAATCAGTAAATGCATGACAAATAACAAATGAAGTTCGAAAGGGTTGAAAATTCATGATGTGGCTTGGAATGGTTCATTTTGAACACACAAAAAGTATGGAGTCCAAATAAGTTAAAAAAAATGAAATCCCTTTCGTAACATATAAGGTTTCGTCTGAAACCCTGCTACTTCAAAAGATATTGTCCTTATACCCACGAAGTGCCTACAGTTTTTGCCGTAACCCTCTCAAGTTTTTACACATGCTATGCAGTTGAAATGTTAATTCCATGCCAAATTTCAAGCTTTTCAGAGTCCATTTGTAGTGCTTTTCAATTTTATGGTCATTTAGCTCAAAAAAATCAGTAAATGCATGAAAATTACCAAATCAAGTCAGAAAGGGTTGAAAATTCATGATGTGTCTTTGAATGATTCATTTTGAACACACAAAAAGTCTGGATTCCTAATAAGTTCAAAAAGATGAAATCCCTTTCGTAACATATGAGTTCTCGTCTGAAACCCTCACACTTCGAAAGAGATTGTCCATTTTGCACACGAAAAGCATCCAGTTTTTGCCTTAACCGTATCTACTTTTTACACATGCTATGTGGGTTTAATGATGATACCATGCCAACTTTCAACCTTTTCAGAATTCGTTTGTAGTGCTTTTCAATTGCATGGTCGTTTAGCTCAAAAAAAAAAGTAAATGTGTACCAAATGAAGTGCGAAAGGGTTGAAAATGGATGACGTGGCTTTGAATGGTTCATTTTGAGCACACAAAAAGTACGGAGTCGAAATTATTTCAAAAAAATGAAATCCCTTTCGTAACATGTGAGCTTTCGTCTGAAACCCTGCTACTTCGAAAGATATTGTCCATTATACACACGACGTGCCTGCAGCTTTTGCCGTAACCCATGCTATGCGGGTAAATTTTTATACCATGCCGACTTTCAACCTTCTCAGACTCCATTTGTAGTGCTTTTCAATTTCATGGTCATTTAGCTCAAAAAAAAACAGTAAATGCATGAAAAATACCAAATGAAGTTAGAAAGGGTTGAAAATTGATGATGTGGCTTTGAATGGTTTATTTTGAACACACAAAAAGTCTGGAGTCCAAATAAGTTCATAAAACTGAAATCCCTTTGTAACAGATGAATTTTCGTCCGAAACCCTTATACTTTGAAAGAGATTGTTGTTGGAAAGATGCCCTAGAGGCAATAATAAATTAGTTATTATCATATTTCCTTGTTCATGATAATCTTTTATTATCCATGTTATAATTTTATTGATCGGAGACTTAAATGCATGTGTGGATACATAGACAAAACCATGTCCCTAGTATGCCTCTAATGGACTAGCTCGTTGATCAAAGGATGGTTAAGGTTTCCTAGCCATGGACATGAGATGTCATTTGATAACGGGATCACATCATTAGGAGAATGATGTGATGGATAAGACCCAAACTACAAACATAGCATATGATCGTGTCAGTTTATTGCTACTGTTTTCTGCATGTCAAGTATATGTTCCTATGACCATGAGATCATGCAACTCACGGATATCGGAGGAGTGCCTTGTGTGTATCAAACATCGCAACGTAACTGGGTGACTATAAAGGTGCTCTACAGGTATCTCCGATGGTGTTTGTTGAGTTGGCATGGATCAAGACTTGGATTTGTTACTCTGTGTGACGGAGAGGTATCTCAGGGCCCACTCGATAATACAACATCACAACAAGCCTTGCAAGCAATGTGGCTAAGTGTTAGTCATGGGATCTTGTGTTATGGAACGAGTAAAGAGACTTGCCAGTAACGAGGTTGAACTAGGTATGGAGATACCGACGATCGAATCTCGGGCAAGTAACATACCGAAGAACAAAGGGAACGTTATACGGGATTAACTGAATCCTTGACATAGAGGTTCGACCAATAAAGATGTTCGTAGAATATGTAGGAACCAATGTGGACGTCCAGGTCCCGCCATTGGTTATTGACCATAGAGGTGTCTCGGTCATGTCTACATAGTTCTCGAACCCGCAGGGTCTGCACACTTAAGGTTCGGTGACGTTTCGTTAGTGTAGAGTTATGTATGGTGGTGACTGAAGGTTATTCGGAGTCCCGGATGAGATCCCGGACGTCACGAGGAGCTCCAGAATGGTCCAGAGGTAAAGATTCATATATAGGATGTCCTAGTTTGGTCGTCGGAAAAGTTTCGGGCTCATCGGTAGTGTACCGGGAGTATCGGTAGTGTACCGGGAGTGCCGGTAGTGTACCGGGGGACCTCCGGGAGGGGTATTTCCACCCCAAGAGGTCCATGGGCTGTGGGAGAATAATAACCAGCCCTTAGTGGGATGGGAAAACAGCCACAAAGGCCCATGGCGCAGGAGAGAATGTCCTAAAGCAAAAAGTGGAAAATCAGCCAATAGGAAGCAATCCTACTCCAACTAGGATTCGAGGTGAAGTAGGATTGCTCCCACCTCCTATTTCGGCCGACCCAAAGGCCTTGGCTGCCTCTCCTCTCCTCTCCTCCTATATATACTAGTGGATTGGGTGGTTTTTGGACCGACTTTCTGGCCACGTGCTACCCGTTCCACCGGTGCATAGTTTCTCCTCTAGATCGTAGTTCCGCAGCGCTTAGGCGAAGCCCTGCCGGAATTGCTCCACCACCATCATCGGAGCGCCGTCACGCTGCCGGTGAACTCTCTATCCTCTCCACCTCCTCTCGCTGGATCGAGACGGTGGAGATCGTCATCAAGCTGCACGTGTGCTGAACGCGGAGGTGCCGTCCGTTCGGCGCTATATCGGAAGGACCGTGATCGAGATCGCGAGACGGTTCGTGATGTGATCGCGGAACGGATCGTGATGAGTTCGCGGGACAGATCGTGATCAAGATCATGAGATGGATCGTGATGAGTTCACGGGAGGGATCATGTTGTGTTCGCGGGACGGTTCGTGATTGGATCGTGGGACGCTCGGCGATTTGGATTGCGAAGAAGTTCGACTACACCAACCGCGTTTCTTAACGCTTCCCGCTTAGCGATCTACAAGGGTACGTAGATCCACTCTCCCTCTCGTAGATCCTCATCACCATGGATAGGTTTGCGTGTGCGTAGGAAATTTTTTGTTTCCCATGCGACGTGCCCCAACTATGGCATCATGAGCTAGGTTGATGGTTCGATGAGATCTCGAGTAGAACACAAAAGGTTTGTGGGCGTTGATGCTTAGATTGCTTCCTCCCTTGGTCGTATTTTGGTTCAGCGGGATTGTGAGATGAAGCGGCCCGGACCAACATTACTCGTACGCTTACGAGAGACCGGTTCCCTCGACGCAACTTGTTGCCTAGATGGCTTGCAGGTAACAGTTTCTCTCACTTTAGTTGGATCGGATTCGACAAAGGCGGTCCTTGAGAAGGTTGAAAAGCAATCTATGTATCACCGTTGTGGTTTATGCGTAGGTGAGAATCGTTCTTGCTAGATACCCGTAGCAGCCACGTAAAACATGCAACAACAATTAGAGGACGTCTAACTTGTTTTTGCAGGGTATGTTGTGATGTGATATGGCCAATTACATGATGAGATATATGTGATGTATGAGATGATCATGTGATGTATAGAATTTCACGACTTGCATGTCGTTGAATACGGCAACCGGCAGGAGCCATAGGGTTGTCTTTAATTATTGTATGACCTGCGTGTCAATCATTAAGCGCTATGTAATGCTTTACTTTATCGCTACGGTAGCAATAGTAGTAGAAGCATGTAGGTCGTGACAACCCCGATGGCGACACGTTGATGGAGATCAAGATGATGGAGATCATGGTGTCGTGCCGGTGACGATGGAGATCATGCCGGTGCTTTCTAGATGGAGATCAAAAGCACAAGTTCATGGCCATATCATGTCACTTATGATTTGCATGTGATGTTAATCCTTTTTATGCACCTTATTTTGCTTAGGACGACGGCAGCATTATAAGGTGATCCCTCACTTAATTTCAAGCTAAATTGTGTTCTCCCCGAGTGTGCACCGTTGCGAAAGTTCGTCGTGTTGAGACACCACGTGATTATCGGGTGTGATAGACTCTACGTTCACATACAACGGGTGCAAGCCAGTGTTGCACATGCAGAACACTCGGGTTAAACTTGACGAGCCTAGCATGTACGGACATGGCCTCAGAACACAAGAGACCGAAAGGTCAAACATGAGTCATATAGTAGATATCATCAACATGATGATGTTCACAATTGCAGCCACCTCAACTCACGTGATGATCGGACTTGAGTTGGTAAATTTGGATCATGTATCACTCGAATGATCAGAGGGATGTCAATTTGAGTGGGAGTTCTTAAGTAATATGATTAACTGAACTCATTATCATGAACATAGTCAAAGTGTCTTTGCAAATTATGTTGTAGATTACTAGCTCGCGCTGTAGCTCCCTTGTATTTTTATATGTTCCTAGAGAAATAGAATTGGAAGATGTTGGTAGCAAAATTGCAGACTGGGTCCATGATCTGAGGATTGTCCTCATTGCTGCACAGAAGGCTTATGTCCTTAATGCACCGCTCGGTGCGCCACCCCATCTAGTGTCGTCTGTAGATGTTGTGAACATCTGACAGGCACGTTTCGATGACTACTTGATAGTTTAGAGCGTCATGCATTACGGCTTAGAATTGAGGCTCCGAAACGTTTTGAACGTCACGGAACATATGAGATGTTCTAAGAGCTGAGATTGTGATCTCAGGCTCGTGCCCGAGTTGCGAGATATAGGATCTCCAACGAGATTCTTTGCCTGCAAGATGAAAGAGAATAGCTCAATCGTTGAGCATGTGCTCAGACTGTCTGGGTACTACAATCGCTTGAATCGAGTGGGAGTTGATCTTCCAGATAAGATAGTGATTGATGTAGTTCTCCAAGTCACTGTCACTGAGCTACTAGAACTTGGTGATTAACTATAAAATGCCAGGGAAAGAAATGTTGATCCCTGAGCTGTTCGCGATGTTTGACACCGCGAAGGTAGAAATCAAGAAGTGTTGATGGTTAATCAAACCACTAGTTTCGAGAAGGCCAAGAGCAAGGAGGGAAACTTCATGGATAGCAATTTAGTTGCTGCTCGAGTGAAGCAACCCAAAGTTGAACTCAAACCCGAGACTAAGTGCTTCTGTTATGAGGTGAGCGGTCGCTGAAGCGGAACAACCCTAGATACTTGGTAGATAAGAAGGCTGGCAACATTAATAGAAGTATATTTGATATACGAGTTATTAATGTGTACCTTGCTAGTACTCTTAGTAGCACCTGGGTATTGGATACCGGTTCGGTTGCTAAATGTTAGTAACTCGAAATAAAAGCTATGGAATAAATGGAGAACTAGCTAAGGGTGAGGTACCGATATGTGTTGGAAGTGTTTCCAAGGTTGATGTGATCAACATCGCACGCTCTCTCTACCTTCAGGATTAGTGACGAACCTAAATAAATGTTATTTGGTGTTTTGCGTTGAGCTTGAACATGATTAGATCATGTTTATTCCAATACGGTTATTCATTTGAGTTAGAGAATAATGGTTATTCTATTTACATGAATAATACCTTCAATGGTCATGCACCCAGTGAGAATGGTTTGTTGAAATCTTGATCGTAGTAGTACACATGTTCATAACATTGATGTCAAAAGATACAAATTTAATAATGATAGTACCACATACTTGTGGCACTGCCGCTAAATGTCATATTGGTATAAAGCGCATGTTGAAACTCCATGCTGATGGATATTTGGACTCATTCGATTTCGAATCGGTTGAGACATGCGAACCATGCCTCTTGGGCAAGATGACTAAAGGACCCCGTTGGATGGAGCGGGCAAGTGATTCATTGGAAATGATACATGTTGATGTATGCAATCTAGTGAGTCTTGTAGCGTGCAGTGGATATCGTTATTTTCTTACCTTCACTCATGATTTGAGTAGATATAGTGTATATTTACTTAATGAAACACAAGTCTGAATCGTTTGAAAGGTTCAAGCAAATTCAGAGTGAAGTTTAAAGATCATCGTGACAAGAAGATAAAAATGACCACGATTTGATCGTGAAGGTGAATATCTGAGTTACGAGTTTGGCATACAACTTAAGACAGTGTGAAATTTGTTTCACAACTAACGCTACCTGGAACACCATGGTGTGATGGTGTGTCCGAACATCATAGTCATGCTCTATTGATATAGTGCATACTGTGATGTCTCTTATCGTTTTACTACTATAATTTTTGGGGTTATGCATTAGAGACAACTACATTCACTTTAAATAGGGCATCATCTAAATCCGTTGAGATGACACCGTGTGAATTATGGTTTGATAGAAACATAAGCTTTCATTTCTTAATATTTGGGGCTGTGACACTTGTGTGGAAAATGTTTTCACCTAATGAGGTCGAACCCAAGGCGGAGAAATGCATCTTCATAGAATACCCTAAGATCAGTTGGGTGAACCTTCAATCTCAGATCCTAGTGCAAAGTGTTTGTTGCTTAAACGGATCCTTTCTCGAGGAAATGTTTCTCTCGAAAGAATTGAGTGGGAGGAAGATAGAACTTGATGAGGTTGTTAAACCTTTGTTCAACCAGAGAGTAGCGCAGCACAGAAAGATGTTTCTGTGAAGCCTACGTTAGTTGAAGAGGAAGTTAATGATGATGATCATGAAGGTTCAGGATCAAGTTACTATCGAACTTCGTGGGTCGACAAGGATGTGTACTGCTCCTAAGTGGTACGACAACTCTGTCTTGGAGATCATGTTGTTGGACAACAATGAACCTACGAGCTATGGAGAAGCGATGATGGGCCCGGATTCCGACGAATGGTTAGAGGCCATGAAATCCGAGATAGGATCCATGTATGAAAACCAAGTATAGACTTTGGTAGACTTGCTCGTTATACAGCAGGTCGTTGAGTACAAATAGACTTTTAGAATGAAGACGGACACTGATGGTGAATGTCACCATTTGTAAAGCTCGACTTGTTGCAATGTTGTTTGTGACAAGTTCAAGGAGTTGACTGCGATGAGGCTTTCTCACTCATAGCGATGCTAAAAGTCTGTTGGAATTATGTTAGTAGTTGCTGCATTTTCAATTATGCAATCTGGCAGATGGATGTCAAAACATCGTTTCCTTAACGGTTTACTTAAGGAAAGGTTGTATGTGATACAACCAGAAGGTTTTGTCAGTCCTAAGGATGCTAAAAGATGAGCAAGCTTCAGTGATCCTTCTATGGACTGAAGCAAGCATCTCGGAGTTGGAATATACACTTTGATGAGGTGATCAAAGTTTCTGCAGTTTATACAAACTTTACGAGAAACTTGTATTTGCAATAAAGTGAGTGGGAGCACTGTAGAGTTTCTGATAAGTATATGTGGTTGACATATTGTTGATGGGAAATAATGTAGAATTTCTGGAAGGCATAAAAGGTTGTTTGAAAAGTGTTTTTCAAAGGAAGACCTGGATAAAGCTACCTAATTGTTGAGCATCAAAATCTATAGAGATAGATCAAGATGCTTGATGAGACTTTCAATGAGTGCATACCTTGACAAGATTTTGAAAGAGTTCAAAATGGATCAGCCAGAGAAATAGTTCTCGTCTGATTTGTAAGGTGTGAAGTTGAGTGAGACTCAAAGCTCGACAACGGCAGAAGAAAGAGGAAGGACGAACATCGTCCCCTATGCCTTAGCCATAGGCTCTATATTATGCCATGCTGTGTACCGCACCTATGTGTGCCTTGCCATGAGTCTGTCAAGGGGTACAAGAGTGGTCCAGGAGTGGATCACTGGACAGAGGTCAGAATTATCCTTAGTAACCAGAGGACTAAGGAAATGTTTCTTGATTATGGAGGTGATACAGCGTTCGTCGTAAAGAGTTACGTCGATGCAAGCTTTAACACCTATCCGGATGACTAGTAGTAGCAATCTGGATACGTATAGTGGAGCAACCATTTGGAAATAGTACCAAGTGGAGTATGGTAGCAGTGTTTACTGTTTGACATAGAGATTTGCAAAGTACACACGGGTCTGAATATCGCAGACCCGTTGACTATAAGACCTCTCTCACATGCAAAGCATGATCGAGCCCCAAGTCCGAAAGGGTTCAAAATCTATGATGTGGCTTTGAATGGTTCATTTTGAACACACAAAAAGTATGGAGTCCAAACAAGTTCAAAAAAATGAAATCCCTTTGTAATAGATGAGTTCTCGTCCGAAACCGTGATACTTCGAAAGAGATTGTCCATTTTGCACACGAAATGCATCCAGTTTTTTCCATAACCCTCTGAACTTATTAGCTGATTCTATGTGGTGAAATTATGATACCATGCCAACTTTCAACCTTTTCAAAGTTCATTTGTAGTGCTTTTATATTTTAGTGTCATTTAGCTAAAAAAAATCAGTAAATGCATGACTAATGACAAATGAAGTTCGAAAGGGTTGAAAATTCATGATGTGGCTTTGAATGGTTTGTTTTGAACACACAAAAAGTATGGAGTCCAAATAAGTTCAAAAAAATGAAATCCCTTTCGTAACATATGAGGGTTCGTCTGAAACCCTGCTACTTCGAAATATATTGTCCATTATACACACGAAGTGCCGGCTGTTTTTGCCGTAACCCTCTAAAGTTTTTACACATGCTATGCTGGTGAGATGTTGATACCATCCGACTTTCAACCTTCTCAGAGTCCATTTGTAGTGCTTTTCAATTTCATGGTCATTTAGCTCAAAAAAATCTGTAAATGCATGAAAAAAACCAAATGAAGTTAGAAAGGGTTGAAAATTGATGATGTGGCTTATAATGTTTCATTTTGAACACACAAAAAGTCTGGAGTCCAAATAAGTTCAAAAAACTGAAATCCCTTTGTAACAGATGAATTTTCGGCTGAAACCCTAATACTTCGAAAGAGATTGTCTATTTTGCACAGGAAGTGCATCCAGTTTTTGTCGTAACCCTCTCAACTTTTTAGCACATGTTATGTGGTGAAATGATGATACCATGCCAACTTTCAACCTTTTCAAAGTTCATTTGTAGGGCTTTTCAATTTCAGGGTCATTTAGCTCAAGAAATCAGTAAATGCATGACAAATACCGAATGAAGTCAGACAGGGTTGAAAATTCATGATGTGGCTTTGAATGGTTCATTTTGAACACACAAATAGTAATCAAATAAGTTGAACAAAATGAAATCCTTTTCGTAACATATGAGTTTTCGTCTAAAACCCTGATACTTCGAAAGAGATTGTCCATTTTGCACACGAAGTGCCTGCAGTTTTTGCCGTAACACTCTCAACTTTTTACACATGCTATGCGGGTGAAATGATGATACCATGCCAACTTTCAACCTTTTCAGAGTTCATTTGTAGTGCTATTCAATTTCATGGTCATTTAGCTCAAAAAAATCAGTAAATGCATGAAAAGTACCAAATGAAGTCACAAAGGGTTGAAATTGATGATGTGGCTTTGAATGGTTGATTTTGAACACACAAAAAGCTGGAGTCCAAATAAGTTCAAAAAACTGAAATCCTTTGTAACAGAGGAATTTTCGTCTGAAACCCTGGTACTTCGAAAGAGATTGTACATTTTGCACAGGAAGTGCATCCAGTTTTTGTCGTAACCCTCTCAACTTTTTAGCACATGCTATGTGGTGAAAATGATGATACCATGCCAACTTTCAACTTTTTTAGAGTTCATTTGTTGGGCTTTTCAATTTCAGGGTCATTTAGATCAAAAAATTAGTAAATGCATGACAAATAACAAATGAAGTTAGACAGCGTTGAAAATTCATGATGTGGCTTTGAATTGTTCATTTTGAAAACACAAAAAGTATGGAGTCCAAATAAGTTCAAAAAAATGAAATCCCTTTCGTAACATATGAGTTTTCGTGTGAAACCTTGATACTTCGAAAGAGATTGTCCATTTTGCACACAAAGTGCCTGCTATTTTTGCCATAACCCTCTCAACTTTTTACACATGCTATACTAGTGAAATGTGGTTACCATGCCAACTTTCAACCTTTTCAGAGTCCATTTGTAGTGCTTTTCAATTTCATGATCATTTAGCTCAAAAAATTAGTAAATGCATGAAAATACCAAATGAAGTTAGAAAGGTTTGAAAATTGATGATGTAGCTTTGAATGGTTCATTTTGAACACACAAAAAGTCTGGAGTCCAAATAAGTTCAAAAAACTGAAATCCCTTTGTAACAGATGAATTTTCATCTAAAACCCTCATACTTCCAAGGAGGTTGTCCATTTTGCATAGGAAGTGCATCTAGTTTTTGTCGTAACCCTCCAAACTTTTTGGCACATGTTATGTTGTGATATGATGATACCATGCCAACTTTCAACCTTTTCAGAGTTCATTTGTAGGGCTTTTCAATTTCAGGGTCATTTAGCTCAAGAAATCAGTAAATGCATGACAAATACCAAATGAAGTCAGAAAGGGTTGAAAATTCATGATATGGCTTTGAATGGTTCATTTTGAACAAATAATAAGTATGGAGTCCAAATAAGTCCAAAAAAATGAAATCCCTTTGTAGCAAATGAGTTTTCGTCCGAAACTCTGATACTTCGAAAGAGGTTGTCCATTTTGCACATGAAATGCATCCAGTTTTTTCCATAACCCTCTCAACATTTTAGCTCATGCTATGTGGTGAAATGATGATACCTTGTCAACTTTTAACCTTTTCAGAGTTCATTTGTAGTGCTTTTAAATTTTATGGTCATTTAGCTCAAAAAAATCAGTAAATGCATGACAGATACCAAATGAAGTCCGAAAGGGTTGAAAATTCATGATGTGGCTTTGAATGGTTCAATTTGAACACACAAAAAGTATGGAGTCCAAATAAGTTCAAAAAAATGGAATCCCTTTCGTAACATATGACTTTTTGTCTGAAAACCTGATACTTCGAAAGAGATTGTCCATTTTGCACACGAAGTGCGTGCAGTTTTTGTCGTAACCCTCTCAGCTTTTTACACATGCTACGCGGGTCAAATGATGATGCCATGCCAACTTTCAACCTTTTTAGAGTTCATTTGTAGTGCTTTTCAATTTCATGATCATTTAGCAAAAAAATAAGTAAATGCGTGAAAAAAACCAAATGAAGTTAGAAAGGGTTGAAAATTGATGATGTGGCTTTGAATGTTTCATTTTGAACACACAAAAAGTCTGGAGTCCAAATAAGTTCAAAAAACTGAAATCCCTTTGTAACAGATGAATTTTCGTCTGAAACCCTGATACTTCGAAAGAGATTGTCTATTTTGCACAGGAAGTGCATCCAGTTTTTGTCGTAACCCTCTCAACTTTGTAGCACATGTTATGTGGTGAAATGATGATACCATGCCAACTTTCAACCTTTTCAAAGTTCATTTGTAGGGCTTTTCAATTTCAGGGTCATTTAGCTCAAAAAATGAGTAAATGCATGACAAATACCGAATGAAGTCAGACAGGGTTGAAAATTCATGATGTGGCTTTGAATGGTTCATTTTGAACACACAAATAGTAATCAAATAAGTTCAACAAAATGAAATCCTTTTCGTAACATATGAGTTTTCGTCTAAAACCCTGATACTTCGAAAGAGATTGTCCATTTTGCACACGAAGTGCCTGCAGTTTTTGCCATAACACTATCAACTTTTTACACATGCTATGCGGGTGAAATGATGATACCATGCCAACTTTCAACCTTTTCAGAGTTCATTTGTAGTGCTATTCAATTTCATGGTCATTTAGCTCAAAAAAATCAGTAAATGCATGAAAAGTACCAAATGAAGTCACAAAGGGTTGAAATTGATGATGTGGCTTTGAATGGTTCATTGTGAACACACAAAAAGCTGGAGTCCAAATAAGTTCAAAAAACTGAAATCCTTTGTAACAGATGAATTTTCGTCTGAAACCCTGGTACTTCGAAAGAGATTGTACATTTTGCACTGGAAGTGCATCCAGTTTTTGTCGTAACCCTCTAAACTTTTTAGCACATGCTATGTGGTGAAAATGATGATACCATGCCAACTTTCAACTTTTTTAGAGTTCATTTGTTGGGCTTTTCAATTTCAGGGTCATTTAGCTCAAAAAATTAGTAAATGCATGACAAATAACAAATGAAGTTAGACAGCGTTGAAAATTCATGATGTGGCTTTGAATTGTTCATTTTGAAAACACAAAAAGTATGGAGTCCAAATAAGTTCAAAAAAATGAAATCCCTTCCGTAACATATGAGTTTTCGTGTGAAACCTTGATACTTCGAAAGAGATTGTCCATTTTGCACACAAAGTGCCTGCTATTTTTGCCATGACCCTCTGAACATTTTACACATGCTATACTGGTGAAATGTGGTTACCATGCCAACATTCAACCTTTTCAGAGTCCATTTGTAGTGCTTTTCAATTTCATGATCATTTAGCTCAAAAAATCAGTAAATGCATGAAAAATACCAAATGAAGTTAGAAAGGTTTGAAAATTGATGATGTAGCTTTCAATGGTTCATTTTGAACACACAAAAAGTCTGGAGTCCAAATAAGTTCAAAAAACTGAGATCCCTTTGTAACGGATGAATTTTCGTCTAAAACCCTCATACTTCCAAGGAGGTTGCCTATTTTGCATAGGAAGTGCATCTAGTTTTTGTCGTAACCCTCCAAACTTTTTGGCACATGTTATGTTGTGATATGATGATACCATGGCAACTTTCAACCTTTTCAGAGTTCATTTGTAGGGCTTTTCAATTTCAGGGTCATTTAGCTCAAGAAATCAGTAAATGCATGACAAATACCAAATGAAGTCAGAAAGGGTTGAAAATTCATGATATGGCTTTGAATGGTTCATTTTGAACAAATAATAAGTATGGAGTCCAAATAAGTCCAAAAAAATTAAATCCCTTTGTAGCAAATGAGTTTTCGTCCGAAACTCTGATACTTCGAAAGAGGTTGTCCATTTTGCACATGAAATGCATCCAGTTTTTTCCATAACCCTCTCAACATTTTAGCTCATGCTATGTGGTGAAATGATGATACCTTGTCAACTTTCAACCTTTTCAGAGTTCATTTGTAGTGCTTTTAAATTTTATGGTCATTTAGCTCAAAAAAATCAGTAAATGCATGACAGATACCAAATGAAGTCCGAAAGGGTTGAAAATTCATGATGTGGCTTTGAATGGTTCAT
The DNA here is from genome assembly GCA_022496015.1 of Hordeum marinum. NCBI lineage: Eukaryota > Viridiplantae > Streptophyta > Magnoliopsida > Poales > Poaceae > Hordeum > Hordeum marinum. Next base: position 136,971 of record JAAAWK010000679.1, read on the forward strand.
TTTGAACACACAAAAAGTATGGAGTCCAAATAAGTTCAAAAAAATGGAATCCCTTTCGTAACATATGACTTTTTGTCTGAAAACCTGATACTTCGAAAGAGATTGTCCATTTTGCACACGAAGTGCGTGCAGTTTTTGTCGTAACCCTCTCAGCTTTTTACACATGCTACGCGGGTCAAATGATGATGCCATGCCAACTTTCAACCTTTTTAGAGTCCATTTGTAGTGCTTTTCAATTTCATGATCATTTAGCGAAAAAATAAGTAAATGCGTGAAAAAAACCAAATGAAGTTAGAAAGGGTTGAAAATTGATGATGTGGCTTTGAATGTTTCATTTTGAACACACAAAAAGTCTGGAGTCCAAATAAGTTCAAAAAACTGAAATCCCTTTGTAACAGATGAATTTTCGTCTGAAACCCTGATACTTCGAAAGAGATTGTCTATTTTGCACAGGAAGTGCATCCAGTTTTTGTCGTAACCCTCTCAACTTTGTAGCACATGTTATGTGGTGAAATGATGATACCATGCCAACTTTCAACCTTTTCAAAGTTCATTTGTAGGGCTTTTCAATTTCAGGGTCATTTAGCTCAAAAAATGAGTAAATGCATGACAAATACCGAATGAAGTCAGACAGGGTTGAAAATTCATGATGTGGCTTTGAATGGTTCATTTTGAACACACAAATAGTAATCAAATAAGTTCAACAAAATGAAATACTTTTCGTAACATATGAGTTTTCGTCTAAAACCATGATACTTCGAAAGAGATTGTCCATTTTGCACACGAAGTGCCTGCAGTTTTTGCCATAACACTATCAACTTTTTACACATGCTATGCGGGTGAAATGATGATACCATGCCAACTTTCAACCTTTTCAGAGTTCATTTGTAGTGCTATTCAATTTCATGGTCATTTAGCTCAAAAAAATCAGTAAATGCATGAAAAGTACCAAATGAAGTCACAAAGGGTTGAAATTGATGATGTGGCTTTGAATCGTTCATTTTGAACACACAAAAAGCTGGAGTCCAAATAAGTTCAAAAAACTGAAATCCTTTGTAACAGATGAATTTTCGTCTGAAACCCTGGTACTTCGAAAGAGATTGTACATTTTGCACAGGAAGTGCATCCAGTTTTTGTCGTAACCCTCTCAACTTTTTAGCACATGCTATGTGGTGAAAATGATGATACCATGCCAACTTTCAACTTTTTTAGAGTTCATTTGTTGGGCTTTTCAATTTCAGGGTCATTTAGCTCAAAAAATTAGTAAATGCATGACAAATAACATATGAAGTTAGACAGCGTTGAAAATTCATGATGTGGCTTTGAATCGTTCATTTTGAAAACACAAAAAGTATGGAGTCCAAATAAGTTCAAAAAAATGAAATCCCTTCCGTAACATATGAGTTTTCGTGTGAAACCTTGATACTTCGAAAGAGATTGTCCATTTTGCACACAAAGTGCCTGCTATTTTTGCCATGACCCTCTCAACATTTTACACATGCTATACTGGTGAAATGTGGTTACCATGCCAACTTTCAACCTTTTCAGAGTCCATATGTAGTGCTTTTCAATTTCATGATCATTTAGCTCAAAAAATCAGTAAATGCATGAAAAATACCAAATGAAGTTAGAAAGGTTTGAAAATTAATGATGTAGCTTTCAATGGTTCATTTTGAACACACAAAAAGTCTGGAGTCCAAATAAGTTCAAAAAACTGAGATCCCTTTGTAACGGATGAATTTTCGTCTAAAACCCTCATACTTCCAAGGAGGTTGTCCATTTTGCATAGGAAGTGCATCTAGTTTTTGTCGTAACCCTCCAAACTTTTTGGCACATGTTATGTTGTGATATGATGATACCATGCCAACTTTCAACCTTTTCAGAGTTCATTTGTAGGGCTTTTCAATTTCAGGGTCATTTAGCTCAAGAAATCAGTGAATGCATGTCAAATACCAAATGAAGTCAGAAAGGGTTGAAAATTCATGATATGGCTTTGAATGGTTCATTTTGAACAAATAATAAGTATGGAGTCCAAATAAGTCCAAAAAAATTAAATCCCTTTGTAGCAAATGAGTTTTCGTCCGAAACTCTGATACTTCGAAAGAGGTTGTCCATTTTGCACATGAAATGCATCCAGTTTTTTCCATAACCCTCTCAACATTTTAGCTCATGCTATGTGGTGAAATGATGATACCTTGTCAACTTTCAACCTTTTCAGAGTTCATTTGTAGTGCTTTTAAATTTTATGGTCATTTAGCTCAAAAAAATCAGTAAATGCATGACAGATACCAAATGAAGTCCCAAAGGGTTGAAAATTCATGATGTGGCTTTGAATGGTTCATTTTGAACACACAAAAAGTATGGAGTCCAAATAAGTTCAAAAAAATGGAATCCCTTTCGTAACATATGACTTTTTGTCTGAAAACCTGATACTTCGAAAGAGATTGTCCATTTTGCACACGAAGTGCGTGCAGTTTTTGTCGTAACCCTCTCAGCTTTTTACACATGCTACGCGGGTCAAATGATGATGCCTTGCCAACTTTCAACCTTTTTAGAGTCCATTTGTAGTGCTTTTCAATTTCATGATCATTTAGCGAAAAAATAAGTAAATGCGTGAAAAAAACCAAATGAAGTTAGAAAGGGTTGAAAATTGATGATGTGGCTTTGAATGTTTCATTTTGAACACACAAAAAGTCTCGAGTCCAAATAAGTTCAAAAAACTGAAATCCCTTTGTAACAGATGAATTTTCGTCTGAAACCCTGATACTTCGAAAGAGATTGTCTATTTTGCACAGGAAGTGCATCCAGTTTTTGTCGTAACCCTCTCAACTTTTTAGCACATGTTATGTGGTGAAATGATGATAACATGCCAACTTTCAACCTTTTCAAAGTTCATTTGTAGGGCTTTTCAATTTCAGGGTCATTTAGCTCAAAAAATCAGTAAATGCATGACAAATACCGAATGAAGTCAGACAGGGTTGAAAATTCATGATGTGGCTTTGAATGGTTCATTTTGAACACACAAATAGTAATCAAATAAGTTCAACAAAATGAAATCCTTTTCGTAACATATGAGTTTTCGTCTAAAACCCTGATACTTCAAAAGAGATTGTCCATTTTGCACACGAAGTGCGTGCAGTTTTTGTCGTAACCCTCTCAGCTTTTTACACATGCTACGCGGGTCAAATGATGATGCCATGCCAACTTTCAACCTTTTTAGAGTCCATTTGTAGTGCTTTTCAATTTCATGATCATTTAGCAAAAAAATAAGTAAATGCGTGAAAAAAACCAGATGAAGTTAGAAAGGGTTGAAAATTGATGATGTGGCTTTGAATGTTTCATTTTGAACACACAAAAAGTCTGGAGTCCAAATAAGTTCAAAAAACTGAAATCCCTTTGTAACAGATGAATTTTCGTCTGAAACCCTGATACTTCGAAAGAGATTGTCTATTTTGCACAGGAAGTGCATCCAGTTTTTGTCGTAACCCTCTCAACTTTTTAGCACATGTTATGTGGTGAAATGATGATACCATGCCAACTTTCAACCTTTTCAAAGTTCATTTGTAGGGCTTTTCAATTTCAGGGTCATTTAGCTCAAAAAAGCAGTAAATGCATGACAAATACCGAATGAAGTCAGACAGGGTTGAAAATTCATGATGTGGCTTTGAATGGTTCATTTTGAACACACAAATAGTAATCAAATAAGTTCAACAAAATGAAATCCTTTTCGTAACATATGAGTTTTCGTCTAAAACCCTGATACTTCGAAAGAGATTGTCCATTTTGCACACGAAGTGCCTGCAGTTTTTGCCGTAACACTCTCAACTTTTTACACATGCTATGCGGGTGAAATGATGATACCATGCCAACTTTCAACCTTTTCAGAGTTCATTTGTAGTGCTATTCAATTTCATGGTCATTTAGCTCAAAAAAATCAGTAAATGCATGAAAAGTACCAAATGAAGTCACAAAGGGTTGAAATTGATGATGTGGCTTTGGATGGTTCATTTTGAACACACAAAAAGCTGGAGTCCAAATAAGTTCAAAAAACTGAAATCCTTTGTAACAGATGAATTTTCGTCTGAAACCCTGGTACTTCGAAAGAGATTGTACATTTTGCACAGGAAGTGCATCCAGTTTTTGTCGTAACCCTCTCAACTTTTTAGCACATGCTATGTGGTGAAAATGATGATACCATGCCAACTTTCAACTTTTTTAGAGTTCATTTGTTGGGCTTTTCAATTTCAGGGTCATTTAGCTCAAAAAATTAGTAAATGCATGACAAATAACAAATGAAGTTAGACAGCGTTGAAAATTCATGATGTGGCTTTGAATTGTTCATTTTGAAAACACAAAAAGTATGGAGTCCAAATAAGTCAAAAAAATGAAATCCCTTTCGTAACATATGAGTTTTCGTGTGAAACCTTGATACTTCGAAAGAGATTGTCCATTTTGCACACAAAGTGCCTGCTATTTTTGCCATAACCCTCTCAACTTTTTACACATGCTATACTGGTGAAATGTGGTTACCATGCCAACTTTCAACCTTTTCAGAGTCCATTTGTAGTGCTTTTCAATTTCATGATCATTTAGCTCAAAAAATCAGTAAATGCATGAAAAATACCAAATGAAGTTAGAAAGGTTTGAAAATTGATGATGTAGCTTTGAATGGTTCATTTTGAACACACAAAAAGTCTGGAGTCCAAATAAGTTCAAAAAACTGAAATCCCTTTGTAACGGATGAATTTTCGTCTAAAACCCTCATACTTCCAAGGAGGTTGTCCATTTTGCATAGGAAGTGCATCTAGTTTTTGTCGTAACCCTCCAAACTTTTTGGCACATGTTATGTTGTGATATGATGATACTATGCCAACTTTCAACCTTTTCAGAGTTCATTTGTAGGGCTTTCCAATTTCAGGGTCATTTAGCTCAAGAAATCAGTAAATGCATGACAAATACCAAATGAAGTCAGAAAGGGTTGAAAATTCATGATATGGCTTTGAATGGTTCATTTTGAACAAATAATAAGTATGGAGTCCAAATAAGTCCAAAAAAATGAAATCTCTTTGTAGCAAATGAGTTTTCGTCCGAAACTCTGATACTTCGAAAGAGGTTGTCCATTTTGCACATGAAATGCATCCAGTTTTTTCCATAACCCTCTCAACATTTTAGCTCATGCTATGTGGTGAAATGATGATACCTTGTCAACTTTCAACCTTTTCAGAGTTCATTTGTAGTGCTTTTAAATTTTATGGTCATTTAGCTCAAAAAAATCAGTAAATGCATGACAGATACCAAATGAAGTCCGAAAGGGTTGAAAATTCATTATGTGGCTTTGAATGGTTCATTTTGAACACACAAAAAGTATGGAGTCCAAATAAGTTCAAAAAAATGGAATCCCTTTCGTAACATATGACTTTTTGTCTGAAAACCTGATACTTCGAAAGAGATTGTCCATTTTGCACACGAAGTGCGTGCAGTTTTTGTCGTAACCCTCTCAGCTTTTTACACATGCTACGCGGGTCAAATGATGATGCCATGCCAACTTTCAACCTTTTTAGAGTCCATTTGTAGTGCTTTTCAATTTCATGATCATTTAGCCAAAAAATAAGTAAATGCGTGAAAAATACCAAATGAAGTTAGAAAGGTTTGAAAATTGATGATGTGGCTTTGAATGGCTCATTTTGAACACACAAAAAGTATGGAGTCCAAATAGGTCCAAAAAAATGAAATCCCTTTGTAATAGATGAGTTTTCGTCCGAGACCCTCATACTTCGAAAGAGATTGTCCATTTTGCACACGAAATGCATCCAGTTTTTTCCATTACCCTCTCAACTTTTTAGCTCATGCTATGTGAAGAAATGATGGTACCATGCCAACTTTCAACCTTTTTGGAGTTCATTTGTAGTGATTTTCAATTTTAGGGTCATTTAGCTCAAAAAAATCAGCAAATGAGTGATAAATAACAAATGAAGTTAGAAAGGGTTGAAAATTCATGATGTGGCTTTCAATGGTTCATTTTTAACAGACAAATAGTAATCAAATAAGTTGAAAAAAATGAAATCCCTTTCGTAACATATGAGTTTTCGTGTGAAACCCTGATACTTCGAAAGATATTGTCCATTATACACATGAAGTGCCTACAGTTTTTGCCGTAACCCTCTCAACTTTTTACACATTCTATGCGGGTAGAATGATGATACCATGCCAAATTTCAACCTTTTCAGAGTTCATTCGTAGGACTTTTCAATTACAGGGTCATTTAGCTCAAAAATTTAGTAAATGCATGACAAATACCAAATGAAGTCAGAAAGGGTTGAAAATTCATGATGTGGCTTTGAATGTTTCATTTTGAACACACAAAAAGTATGGAGTCCAAATAAGTTCAAAAAATGAAATCCCTTTCGTAACATATGAGTTCTCGTCTGAAACCCTCACACTTCGAATGAGATTGTACATTTAGCAAACGAAATGCATCCAGTTTTTTCTGTAACCGTCTCTACTTTTTACACATGCAATGTGGGTTCAATGATGATACCATGGCAACTTTCAACCTTTTCAAAGTTCATTTGTAGTGCTTTTCAATTTGATGGTCATTTACCTCAAAAAAAATCAGTAAATGCGTGAAAAATACCAAATGAAGTCCAAAAGGGTTGAAAGTTGATGATGTGGCTTTGAATGGTTCATTTTGAACACACAAAAACTATAGAGTCCAAATAAGTTCAAAAAAATTAAATCCCTTTGTAACAGATGAGTTTTCGTCCGAAACCCTGATACTTTGAAAGAGATTGTCCATTTTGCACATGAAATGCATCCAGTTTTTTCCATAACCCTCTCAACCTTTTAGCTCATGCTATGTGGTGAAATGATGATACCATGCCAACTTTCAACCTATTCAGAGTTCATTTGCAGTGCTTTTCAATTTCAGGGTCATTTAGCTCAAAAAATTAGTAAATGCATGACAAATACCAAATAAAGTCAGAAATGGTTAAAAATTAATGATGTGGCTTTGAATGGTTCATTTTGAACACACAATAAGTATGGAGTCCAAATAAGTTCAAACAAATGAAATCCCTTTGTAACAGATGAGTTTTCGTCAAAAACCCTGATAATTCGAAAGAGATTTTCCATTTTGCAGACGAAATGCATCGAGTTTTTTCCATAACCCTCTCAACTTTTTAGCTCATTCTATGTGGTGTAATTTTGATACCTTGCCAACTTTCAACCTTTTTCAGAGTTCATTTGTAGTGCTTTTCAATTTCAGGGTCATTTAGCTCAAAAAAATCAGTAAATGCATGACAAATAACAAATGAAGTCAGAAAGGGTTGAAAATTCATGATGTGGCTTTGAATGGTTCATTTTGAACACACAATAAGTATGGAGTCCAAATAACTTCAAAAAATGAAATCCCTTTGTAATAGATGAGTTTTCGTTCGAGCCCTCATACTTCGAAAGAGATTGTCCGTTTTGCGCACGAAATGCATCCAGTTTTTTCCATAACCCTCTCAACTTTTTAGCTCATGCTATGGGAAGAAATCATGATACCATGCCAACTTTCAACCTTTTTGCAGTTCATTTGTACTGCTTCTCAATTTCAGGGTCATTTAGCTCAAAAAAATGAGTAAATGAGTGATAAATAACAAATGAAGTTAGGAAGGGTTGAAAATTCATGATGTGGCTTTGAATGGTTCATTTTGAACACACAAATAGTAATCACATAAGTTCAAAAAAATGAAATCCCTTTTGTAACATATGAGTTTTCGTTTGAAACCCTGATACATTGAAAGATATTGTCTATTATACACATGAAGTGCCTGCAGTTTTTGCCGTAACCCTTTCAACTTTTTACACATGCTATGCGGGTGAAATGATGATACCATGCCAACTTTCAACCTTTTCAGAGTCCATTTGTAGTGCTTTTCAATTTCATGGTCATTTAGCTCAAAAAAGTCAGTAAATGCATGAAAAATACCAAATGAAGTCAGAAAGGGTGGAAAATTGATGATGTGGCTTTGAATGGTTCATTTTGAACACACAAAAAGTCTGGAGTCCAGATAAGTTCAAAAACTGAAATCCCATTGTAACACATGAATTTTCGTCTGAAACCCTCATACCTCATAAGAGATTGTCCATTTTGCACAGGAAGTGCATCAAGTTTTTGTCGTAACCCTCTCAACTTTTTAGCACATGCTATGTAGAGAGTTGATGATACCATGCCAACTTTCGACCTTTTCACTGTTCATTTGTAGGGCTTTATAATTTCAGGGTCATTTAGCTCAAAAATTTAGTAAATGCATGACAAATACCAAATAAAGTCAGAAAGGGTTGAAAATTCATGATGTGGCTTTGAATGTTTCATTTTGAACACACAAAAAGTATGGAGTCCAAATAAGTTAAAAAAATGAAATCCCTTTCGTAACATATGAGTTCTCGTCTGAAACCCTCACACTTCGAAAGAGATTGTACATTTTACAAACGAAATGCAGCCAGTTTTTTCCGTAACCACCTCTACTTTTTACACATGCTATGTGGGTTCAATGATGATACCATGCCAACTTGCAACCTTTTCAGAGTTCATTTGTAGTGCTTTTCAATCTCATGGTCGTTTAGCTCAAAAAAATCAGTAAATGCATGAAAAATACCAAATGAAGTCCCAAAGGGTTGAAAGTTGATGATGTGACTTCGAATGGTTCGTTTTGAAGACACAAAAGTCTAGAGTCCAAATAAGTTTGAAAAACAGAAATCCCTTTGTAAAACATGAATTTTCGTCTGAAACCCTCATACTTCAAAAGAGATTGTCCATTTTGCAGAGGAAGTGCATCCAGTTTCTGTCGTAACCCTCTCAACTTTTTAGCACATGCTATGTGGTGAAATGATGATACCATGCCAACTTTCGACCTTTTTAGTGTTCATTTGTAGGGCTTTTCAATTTTAGGGTCATTTAGCTCAAAAATTTAGTAAATGCATGACAAATACCAAATGAAGTCAGAAAGGGTTGAAAATTCATGATGTGGCTTTGAATGTTTCATTTTGAACACACAAAAAGTATGGACTCCAAATAAGTTAAAAAAATGAAATCCCTTTCATAACATATGAGTTCTCGTCTGAAACCCTCACACTTCGAAAGAGATTGTACATTTTGAAAGCGAAATGCAGCCAGTTTTTTCCGTAACCACCTCTACTTTTTACACATGTTATGTGGGTTCAATGATGATACCATGCCAACTTTCAACCTTTTCAGAGTTCATTTGTAGTGCTTTTCAATTTCATGGTCGTTTAGCTCAAAACAAATCAGTAAATGCGCGAAAAATACCAAATGAAGTCCCAAAGGGTTGAAAGTTGATGATGTGGCTTCGAATGGTTCATTTTGAACACACAGAAAGTATGGAGTCCAAATAAGTTCAAAAAAATGAAATCCCTTTGTAACAGATGAGTTTTCGTCCGAAACCCTAATACTTTGAAAGAGATTGTCCATTTTGCACACGAAATGCATCCACTTTCTTCCATAATCCTCTCAACTTTTTAGCTCATGCTATGTGGTGAAATGATGATACCATGCCAACTTTCAACCTTTTCAGAGTTCAATTGCAGTGTTTTAAATTTCAGGGTCATTTAGCTCAAAAAAAATCAGTAAATGCATGACAAATACCAAATAAAGTCAGAAATGGTTAAAAATTCATGATGCGGCTTTGAATGGTTCATTTTGAACACATAGTAAGTATGGAGTCCAAATAAGTTCAAAAAACTGAAATCCCTTTGTAACGGATGAATTTTCGTCTAAAACCCTCATACTTCCAAAGAGGTTGTCCATTTTGCATAGGAAGTGCATCTATTTTTTGTCGTAACCCTCCAAACTTTTTGGCACATGTTATGTTGTGATATGATGATACCATGCCAACTTTCAACCTTTTCAGAGTTCATTTGTAGGGCTTTTCAATTTCAGGGTCATTTAGCTCAAGAAATCAGTAAATGCATGACAAATACCAAATGAAGTCACAAAGGGTTGAAAATTCATGATATGGCTTTGAATGGTTCATTTTGAACAAATAATAAGTATGGAGTCCAAATAAGTCCAAAAAAATTAAATCCCTTTGTAGCAAATGAGTTTTCGTCCGAAACTCTGATACTTCGTAAGAGGTTGTCCATTTTGCACATGAAATGCATCCAGTTTTTTCCATAACCCTCTCAACATTTTAGCTCATGCTATGTGGTGAAATGATGATACCTTGTCAACTTTCAACCTTTTCAGAGTTCATTTGTAGTGCTTTTAAATTTTATGGTCATTTAGCTCAAAAAAATCAGTAAATGCATGACAGATACCAAATGAAGTCAGAAAGGGTTAAAAATTCATGATGTGGCTTTGAATGGTTCATTTTGAACACACAAAAAGTATGGAGTCCAAATAAGTTCAAAAAAATGGAATCCCTTTCGTAACATATGACTTTTTGTCTGAAAACCTGATACTTCGAAAGAGATTGTCCATTTTGCACATGAAGTGCCTGCAGTTTTTGTCGTAACCCTCTCAGCTTTTTACACATGCTACGCGGGTCAAATGATGATGCCATGCCAACTTTCAACCTTTTCAGAGTTCATTTGTAGTGCTATTCAATTTCATGGTCATTTAGCTCAAAAAAATCAGTAAATGCATGAAAAGTACCAAATGAAGTCACAAAGGGTTGAAATTGATGATGTGGCTTTGAATGGTTCATTTTGAACACACAAAAAGCTGGAGTCCAAATAAGTTCAAAAAACTGAAATCCTTTGTAACAGATGAATTTTCGTCTGAAACCCTGGTACTTCGAAAGAGATTGTACATTTTGCACAGGAAGTGCATCCAGTTTTTGTCGTAACCCTCTCAACTTTTTAGCACATGCTATGTGGTGAAAATGATGATACCATGCCAACTTTCAACTTTTTTAGAGTTCATTTGTTGGGCTTTTCAATTTCAGGGTCATTTATCTCAAAAAATTAGTAAATGCATGACAAATAACAAATGAAGTTAGACAGCGTTGAAAATTCATGATGTGGCTTTGAATTGTTCATTTTGAAAACACAAAAAGTATGGAGTCCAAATAAGTTCAAAAAAATGAAATCCCTTCCGTAACATATGACTTTTCGTGTGAAACCTTGATACTTCGAAAGAGATTGTCCATTTTGCACACAAAGTGCCTGCTATTTTTGCCATGACCCTCTCAACATTTTACACATGCTATACTGGTGAAATGTGGTTACCATGCCAACTTTCAACCTTTTCAGAGTCCATTTGTAGTGCTTTTCAATTTCATGATCATTTAGCTCAAAAAATCAGTAAATGCATGAAAAATACCAAATGAAGTTAGAAAGGTTTGAAAATTGATGATGTAGCTTTCAATGGTTCATTTTGAACACACAAAAAGTCTGGAGTCCAAATAAGTTCAAAAAACTGAAATCCCTTTGTAACGAATGAATTTTCGTCTAAAACCCTCATACTTCCAAGGAGGTTGTCCATTTTGCATAGGAAGTGCATCTAGTTTTTGTCGTAACCCTCCAAACTTTTTGGCACATGTTATGTTGTGATATGATGATACCATGCCAACTTTCAACCTTTTCAGAGTTCATTTGTAGGGCTTTTCTATTTCAGGGTCATTTAGCTCAAGAAATCAGTAAATGCATGACAAATACCAAATGAAGTCGGAAAGGGTTGAAAATTCATGATATGGCTTTGAGTGGTTCATTTTGAACAAATAATAAGTATGGAGTCCAAATAAGTCCAAAAAATGAAATCCCTTTGTAGCAAATGAGTTTTCGTCCGAAACTCTGATACTTCGAAAGAGGTTGTCCAGTTTGCACATGAAATGCATCCAGTTTTTTCCATAACCCTCTCAACATTTTAGCTCATGCTATGTGGTGAAATGATGATACCTTGTCAACTTTCAACCTTTTCAGAGTTCATTTGTAGTGCTTTAAAATTTTATGGTCATTTAGCTCAAAAAAATCAGTAAATGCATGACAGATACCAAATGAAGTCCGAAAGGGTTGAAAATTCATGATGTGGCTTTGAATGGTTCATTTTGAACACACAAAAAGTGTGGAGTCCAAATAAGTTCAAAAAAATGGAATCCCTTTCGTAACATATGACTTTTTGTCTGAAAACCTGATACTTCGAAAGAGATTGTCCATTTTGCACACGAAGTGCGTGCAGTTTTTGTCGTAACCCTCTCAGCTTTTTACACATGCTACGCGGGTCAAATGATGATGCCATGCCAACTTTCAACCTTTTTAGAGTCCATTTGTAGTGCTTTTCAATTTCATGATCATTCAGCGAAAAAATAAGTAAATGCGTGAAAAAAACCAAATGAAGTTAGAAAGGGTTGAAAATTGATGATGTGGCTTTGAATATTTCATTTTGAACACACAAAAAGTCTCGAGTCCAAATAAGTTCAAAAAACTGAAATCCCTTTGTAACAGATGAATTTTCGTCTGAAACCCTGATACTTCGAAAGAGATTGTCTATTTTGGACAGGAAGTGCATCCAGTTTTTTTCGTAACCCTCTCAACTTTTTAGCACATGTTATGTGGTGAAATGATGATAACATGCCAACTTTCAACCTTTTCAAAGTTCATTTGTAGGGCTTTTCAATTTCAGGGTCATTTAGCTCAAAAAATTAGTAAATGCATGACAAATACCGAATGAAGTCAGACAGGGTTGAAAATTCATGATGTGGCTTTGAATGGTTCATTTTGAACACACAAAAAGTCTGGAGTCCAAATAAGTTCAAAAAACTGAAATCCCTTTGTAAAAGATGAATTTTCGTCTGAAACCCTGATACTTCGAAAGAGATTGTCTATTTTGCACAGGAAGTGCATCCAGTTTTTGTCGTAACCCTCTCAACTTTTTAGCACATGTTATGTGGTGAAATGATGATACCATGCCAACTTTCAACCTTTTCAAAGTTCATTTGTAGGGCTTTTCAATTTCAGGGTCATTTAGCTCAAAAAAGCAGTAAATGCATGACAAATACCGAATGAAGTCAGACAGGGTTGAAAATTCATGATGTGGCTTTGAATGGTTCATTTTGAACACACAAATAGTAATCAAATAAGTTCAACAAAATGAAATCCTTTTCGTAACATATGAGTTTTCGTCTAAAACCCTGATACTTCGAAAGAGATTGTCCATTTTGCACACGAAGTGCCTGCAGTTTTTGCCGTAACACTCTCAACTTTTTACACATGCTATGCGGGTGAAATGATGATACCATGCCAACTTTCAACCTTTTCAGAGTTCATTTGTAGTGCTATTCAATTTCATGGTCATTTAGCTCAAAAAAATCAGTAAATGCATGAAAAGTACCAAATGAAGTCACAAAGGGTTGAAATTGATGATGTGGCTTTGAATGGTTCATTTTGAACACACAAAAAGCTGGAGTCCAAATAAGTTCAAAAAACTGAAATCCTTTGTAACAGATGAATTTTCGTCTGAAACCCTGGTACTTCGAAAGAGATTGTACATTTTGCACAGGAAGTGCATCCAGTTTTTGTCGTAACCCTCTCAACTTTTTAGCACATGCTATGTGGTGAAAATGATGATACCATGCCAACTTTCAACTTTTTTAGAGTTCATTTGTTGGGCTTTTCAATTTCAGGGTCATTTAGCTCAAAAAATTAGTAAATGCATGACAAATAACAAATGAAGTTAGACAGCGTTGAAAATTCATGATGTGGCTTTGAATTGTTCATTTTGAAAACACAAAAAGTATGGAGTCCAAATAAGTCAAAAAAATGAAATCCCTTTCGTAACATATGAGTTTTCGTGTGAAACCTTGATACTTCGAAAGAGATTGTCCATTTTGCACACAAAGTGCCTGCTATTTTTGCCATAACCCTCTCAACTTTTTACACATGCTATACTGGTGAAATGTGGTTACCATGCCAACTTTCAACCTTTTCAGAGTCCATTTGTAGTGCTTTTCAATTTCATGATCATTTAGCTCAAAAAATCAGTAAATGCATGAAAAATACCAAATGAAGTTAGAAAGGTTTGAAAATTGATGATGTAGCTTTGAATGGTTCATTTTGAACACACAAAAAGTCTGGAGTCCAAATAAGTTCAAAAAACTGAAATCCCTTTGTAACGGATGAATTTTCGTCTAAAACCCTCATACTTCCAAGGAGGTTGTCCATTTTGCATAGGAAGTGCATCTAGTTTTTGTCGTAACCCTCCAAACTTTTTGGCACATGTTATGTTGTGATATGATGATACCATGCCAACTTTCAACCTTTTCAGAGTTCATTTGTAGGGCTTTCCAATTTCAGGGTCATTTAGCTCAAGAAATCAGTAAATGCATGACAAATACCAAATGAAGTCAGAAAGGGTTGAAAATTCATGATATGGCTTTGAATTGTTCATTTTGAACAAATAATAAGTATGGAGTCCAAATAAGTCCAAAAAATGAAATCCCTTTGTAGCAAATGAGTTTTCGTCCGAAACTCTGATACTTCGAAAGAGGTTGTCCATTTTGCACATGAAATGCATCCAGTTTTTTCCATAACCCTCTCAACATTTTAGCTCATGCTATGTGGTGAAATGATGATACCTTGTCAACTTTCAACATTTTCAGAGTTCATTTGTAGTGCTTTTAAATTTTATGGTCATTTAGCTCAAAAAAATCAGTAAATGCATGACAGATACCAAATGAAGTCCGAAAGGGTTGAACATTCATGATGTGGCTTTGAATGGTTCATTTTGAACACACAAAAAGTATGGAGTCCAAATAAGTTCAAAAAAATGGAATCCCTTTCGTAACATATGACTTTTTGTCTGAAAACCTGATACTTCGAAAGAGATTGTCCATTTTGCACGCGAAGTGCGTGCAGTTTTTGTCATAACCCTCTTAGCTTTTTACACATGCTACGCGGGTCAAATGATGATGCCATGCCAACTTTCAACCTTTTTAGAGTCCATTTGTAGTGCTTTTCAATTTCATGATCATTTAGCCAAAAAATAAGTAAATGCGTGAAAAATACCAAATGAAGTTAGAAAGGTTTGAAAATTGATGATGTGGCTTTGAATGGTTCATTTTGAACACACAAAAAGTATGGAGTCCAAATAGGTCCAAAAAAATGAAATCCCTTTGTAATAGATGAGTTTTCGTCCGAGACCCTCATACTTCGAAAGAGATTGTCCATTTTGCACACGAAATGCATCCAGTTTTTTCCATTACCCTCTCAACTTTTTAGCTCATGCTATGTGAAGAAATGATGGTACCATGCCAACTTTCAACCTTTTTGGAGTTCATTTGTAGTGATTTTCAATTTCAGGGTCATTTAGCTCAAAAAAATCAGCAAATGAGTGATAAATAACAAATGAAGTTAGAAAGGGTTGAAAATTCATGATGTGGCTTTCAATGGTTCATTTTTAACAGACAAATAGTAATCAAATAAGTTCAAAAAAATGAAATCCCTTTCGTAACATATGAGTTTTGGTGTGAAACCCTGATACTTCGAAAGATATTGTCCATTATACACATGAAGTGCCTACAGTTTTTGCCGTAACCCTCTCAACTTTTTACACATTCTATGCGGGTAAAATGATGATACCATGCCAAATTTCAACCTTTTCAGAGTTCATTCGTAGGACTTTTCAATTTCAGGGTCATTTAGCTCAAAAATTTAGTAAATGCATGACAAATACCAAATGAAGTCAGAAAGGGTTGAAAATTCATGATGTGGCTTTGAATGTTTCATTTTGAACACACAAAAAGTATGGAGTCCAAATAAGTTCAAAAAATGAAATCCCTTTCGTAACATATGAGTTCTCGTCTGAAACCCTCACACATCGAAAGAGATTGTACATTTAGCAAACGAAATGCATCCAGTTTTTTCTGTAACCGTCTCTACTTTTTACACATGCAATGTGGGTTCAATGATGATACCATGGCAACTTTCAACCTTTTCAAAGTTCATTTGTAGTGCTTTTCAATTTGATGGTCATTTACCTCAGAAAAATCAGTAAATGCGTGAAAAATACCAAATGAAGTCCCAAAGGGTTGAAAGTTGATGATGTGGCTTTGAATGGTTCATTTTGAACACACAAAAACTATAGAGTCCAAATAAGTTCAAAAAAATTAAATCCCTTTGTAACAGATGAGTTTTCGTCCGAAACCCTGATACTTTGAAAGAGATTGTCCATTTTGCACATGAAATGCATCCAGTTTTTTCCATAACCCTCTCAACCTTTTAGCTCATGCTATGTGGTGAAATGATGATACCATGCCAACTTTCAACCTATTCAGAGTTCATTTGCAGTGCTTTTCAATTTCAGGGTCATTTAGCTCAAAAAAATCAGTAAATGCATGACAAATACCAAATGAAGTCAGAAAGGGTTGAAAATTAATGATGTGGCTTTGAATGGTTCATTTTGAACACACAATAAGTATGGAGTCCAAATAACTTCAAAAAATGAAATCCCGTTGTAATAGATGAGTTTTCGTTCGAGCCCTCATACTTCGAAAGAGATTGTCCGTTTTGCGCACGAAATGCATCCAGTTTTTTCCATAACCCTCTCAACTTTTTAGCTCATGCTATGGGAAGAAATCATGATACCATGCCAACTTTCAACCTTTTTGCAGTTCATTTGTACTGCTTCTCAATTTCAGGGTCATTTAGCTCAAAAAAATGAGTAAATGAGTGATAAATAACAAATGAAGTTAGAAAGGGTTCAAAATTCATGATGTGGCTTTGAATGGTTCATTTTGAACACACAAATAGTAATCAAATAAGTTCAAAAAAATGAAATCCCTTTTGTAACATATGAGTTTTCGTTTGAAACCCTGATACATTGAAAGATATTGTCTATTATACACATGAAGTGCCTGCCGTTTTTGCCGTAACCCTTTCAACTTTTTACACATGCTATGCGGGCGAAATGATGATACCATGCCAACTTTCAACCTTTTCAGAGTCCATTTGTAGTGCTTTTCAATTTCATGGTCATTTAGCTCAAAAAAGTCAGTAAATGCATGAAAAATACCAAATGAAGTAAGAAAGGGTGGAAAATTGATGATGTGGCTTTGAATGGTTCATTTTGAACACACAAAAAGTCTGGAGTCCAAATAAGTTCAAAAACTAAAATCCCATTGTAACACATGAATTTTCGTCTGAAACCCTCATACCTCATAAGAGATTGTCCATTTTGCACAGGAAGTGCATCAAGTTTTTGTCGTAACCCTCTCAACTTTTTACCACATGCTATGTAGAGAGTTGATGATACCATGCCAACTTTCGACCTTTTCACTGTTCATTTGTAGGGCTTTATAATTTCAGGGTCATTTAGCTCAAAAATTTAGTAAATGCATGACAAATACCAAATAAAGTCAGAAAGGGTTGAAAATTCATGATGTGGCTTTGAATGTTTCATTTTGAACACACAAAAAGTATGGAGTCCAAATAAGTTAAAAAAATGAAATCCCTTTCGTAACATATGAGTTCTCGTCTGAAACCCTCACACTTCGAAAGAGATTGTACATTTTACAAACGAAATGCAGCCAGTTTTTTCCGTAACCACCTCTACTTTTTACACATGCTATGTGGGTTCAATGATGATACCATGCCAACTTGCAACCTTTTCAGAGTTCATTTGTAGTGCTTTTCAATTTCATGGTCGTTTAGCTCAAAAAAATCAGTAAATGCGTGAAAAATACCAAATGAAGTCCCAAAGGGTTGAAAGTTGATGATGTGACTTCGAATGGTTCGTTTTGAACACACAAAAGTCTAGAGTCCAAATAAGTTCGAAAAACAGAAATCCCTTTGTAAAACATGAATTTTCGTCTGAAACCCTCATACTTCAAAAGAGATTGTCCATTTTGCAGAGGAAGTGCATCCAGTTTCTGTCGTAACCCTCTCAACTTTTTAGCACATGCTATGTGGTGAAATGATGATACCATGCCAACTTTCGACCTTTTTAGTGTTCATTTGTAGGGCTTTTCAATTTTAGGGTCATTTAGCTTAAAAATTTAGTAAATGCATGAAAAATACCAAATGAAGTCAGAAAGGGTTGAAAATTCATGATGTGGCTTTGAATGTTTCATTTTGAACACACAAAAAGTATGGACTCCAAATAAGTTAAAAAAATGAAATCCCTTTCATAACATATGAGTTCTCGTCTGAAACCCTCACACTTCGAAAGAGATTGTACATTTTGAAAGCGAAAGGCAGCCAGTTTTTTCCGTAACCACCTCTACTTTTTACACATGCTATGTGGGTTCAATGATGATACCATGCCAACTTTCAACCTTTTCAGAGTTCATTTGTAGTGCTTTTCAATTTCATGGTCGTTTAGCTCAAAACAAGTCAGTAAATGCGCGAAAAATACCAAATGAAGTCCCAAAGGGTTGAAAGTTGATGATGTGGCTTCGAATGGTTCATTTTGAACACACAGAAAGTATGGAGTCCAAATAAGTTCAAAAAAATGAAATCCCTTTGTAATAGATGAGTTTTCGTCCGAAACCCTGATACTTTGAAAGAGATTGTCCATTTTGCACACGAAATGCATCCACTTTCTTCCATAATCCTCTCAACTTTTTAGCTCATGCTATGTGGTGAAATGATGATACCATGCCAAGTTTCAACCTTTTCAGAGTTCAATTGCAGTGTTTTAAATTTCAGGGTCATTTAGCTCAAAAAAATCAGTAAATGCATGACAAATACCAAATAAAGTCAGAAATGGTTAAAAATTCATGATGCGGCTTTGAATGGTTCATTTTGAACACATAATAAGTATGGAGTCCAAATAAGTTCAAAAAACTAAAATCCCTTTGTAACGGATGAATTTTCGTCTAAAACCCTCATACTTCCAAAGAGGTTGTCCATTTTGCATAGGAAGTGCATCTATTTTTTGTCGTAACCCTCCAAACTTTTTGGCACATGTTATGTTGTGATATGATGATACCATGCCAACTTTCAACCTTTTCAGAGTTCATTTGTAGGGCTTTTCAATTTCAGGGTCATTTAGCTCAAGAAATCAGTAAATGCATGACAAATACCAAATGAAGTCACAAAGGGTTGAAAATTCATGATATGGCTTTGAATGGTTCATTTTGAACAAATAATAAGTATGGAGTCCAAATAAGTCCAAAAAAATGAAATCCCTTTGTAGCAAATGAGTTTTCGTCCGAAACTCTGATACTTCGAAAGAGGTTGTCCATTTTGCACATGAAATGCATC
Organism: Hordeum marinum; assembly: GCA_022496015.1. NCBI lineage: Eukaryota > Viridiplantae > Streptophyta > Magnoliopsida > Poales > Poaceae > Hordeum > Hordeum marinum. The sequence goes on from JAAAWK010000679.1 coordinate 156,174, forward strand.
CAGTTTTTTCCATAACCCTCTCAACATTTTAGCTCATGCTATGTGGTGAAATGATGATACCTTGTCAACTTTCAACCTTTTCAGAGTTCATTTGTAGTGCTTTTAAATTTTATGGTCATTTAGCTCCAAAAAATCAGTAAATGCATGACAGATACCAAATGAAGTCAGAAAGGGTTAAAAATTCATGATGTGGCTTTGAATGGTTCATTTTGAACACACAAAAAGTATGGAGTCCAAATAAGTTCAAAAAAATGGAATCCCTTTCGTAACATATGACTTTTTGTCTGAAAACCTGATACTTCGAAAGAGATTGTCCATTTTGCACATGAAGTGCCTGAAGTTTTTGTCGTAACCCTCTCAGCTTTTTACACATGCTACGCGGGTCAAATGATGATGCCATGCCAACTTTCAACCTTTTTAGAGTCCATTTGTAGTGCTTTTCAATTTCATGATCATTTAGCAAAAAAATAAGTAAATGCGTGAAAAATACCAAATGAAGTTAGAAAGGTTTGAAAATTGATGATGTGGCTTTGAATGGTTCATTTTGAACACACAAAAAGTATGGAGCCCAAATAGGTCCAAAAAATGAAATCCCTTTGTAATAGATGAGTTTTCGTCCGAGACCCTCATACTTCGAAAGAGATTGTCCATTTTGCACACGAAATGCATCCATTTTTTTCCATAACCCTCTCAACTTTTTAGCTCATGCTATGTGAAGAAATGATGGTACCATGCCAACTTTCAACCTTTTTGGAGTTCATTTGTAGTGATTTTCAATTTCAGGGTCATTTAGCTCAAAAAAATCAGCAAATGAGTGATAAATAACAAATGGAGTTAGAAAGGGTTGAAAATTCATGATGTGGCTTTCAATGGTTCATTTTGAACACACAAATAGTAATCAAATAAGTTCAAAAAATGAAATCCCTTTCGTAACATATGAGTTTTCGTGTGAAACCCTGATACTTCGAAAGATATTGTCCATTATACACATGAAGTGCCTACAGTTTTTGCCGTAACCCACTCAACTTTTTACACATTCTATGCGGGTGAAATGATGATACCATGACAACTTTCAACCTTTTCAGAGTTCATTTGTAGGACTTTTCAATTTCAGGTTCATTTAGCTCAAAAATGTAGTAAATGCATGACAAATACCATATGAAGTCAGAAAGGGTTGAAAATTCATGATGTGGCTTTGAATGTTTCATTTTGAACACACAAAAAGTATGGAGTCCAAATAAGTTCAAAAAATGAAATCCCTTTCGTAACATATGAGTTCTCGTCTGAAACCCTCACACTTCGAAAGAGATTGTACATTTAGCAAACGAACTGCATCCAGTTTTTTATGTAACCGTCTCTACTTTTTACACATGCAATGTGGGTTCAACGATGATACCATGGCAACTTTCAACCTTTTCAAAGTTCATTTGTAGTGCTTTTCAATTTGATGGTCATTTACCTCAAAAAAAATCAGTAAATGCGTGAAAAATACCAAATGAAGTCCCAAAGGGTTGAAAGTTGATGATGTGGTTTTGAATGGTTCATTTTGAACACACAAAAACTATAGAGTCCAAATAAGTTCAAAAAAATTAAATCCCTTTGTAACAGATGAGTTTTCGTCCGAAACCCTGATACTTTGAAAGAGATTGTCCATTTTGCACATGAAATGCATCCAGTTTTTTCCATAACCCTCTCAACTTTTTAGCTCATGCTATGTGGTGAAATGATGATACCATGCTAACTTTCAACCTTTTCAGAGTTCATTTGCAGTGCTTTTCTATTTCAGGGTCATTTAGCTCAAAAAAATCAGTAAATGCATGACAAATACCAAATGAAGTCAGAAAGGGTTGAAAATTCATGATGTGGCTTTGAATGGTTCATTTTGAACACACAATAAGTATGGAGTCCAAATAACTTCAAAAAATGAAATCCCTTTGTAATAGATGAGTTTTCGTTCGAGACCGTCATACTTCGAAAGAGATTGTCCGTTTTGCGCACGAAATGCATCCAGTTTTTTCCATAACCCTCTCAACTTTTTAGCTCATGCTATGGGAAGAAATCATGATACCATGCCAACTTTCAACCTTTTTGCAGTTCATTTGTAGTGCTTCTCAATTTCAGGGTCATTTAGCTCAAAAAAATGAGTAAATGAGTGATAAATAACAAATGAAGTTAGAAAGGGTTGAAAATTCATGATGTGGCTTTGAATAGTTCATTTTGAACACACAAATAGTAATCAAATAAGTTCAAAAAAATGAAATCCCTTTTGTAACATATGAGTTTTCGTTTGAAACCCTGATACATTGAAAGATATTGTCTATTATACACATGAAGTGCCTGCAGTTTTTGCCGTAACCCTCTCAACTTTTTACACATGCTATGCGGGCGAAATGATGATACCATGCCAACTTTCAACCTTTTCAGAGTCCATTTGTAGTGCTTTTCAATTTCATGGTCATTTAGCTCAAAAAAGTCAGTAAATGCATGAAAAATACCAAATATAGTCAGAAAGGGTGGAAAATTGATGATGTGGCTTTGAATGGTTCATTTTGAACACACAAAAAATCTGGAATCCAAATAAGTTCAAAAACTGAAATCCCATTGTAACACATGAATTTTCGTCTGAAACCCTCATACCTCATAAGAGATTGTCCATTTTGCACAGGAAGTGCATCAAGTTTTTGTCGTAACCCTCTCAACTTTTTAGCACATGCTATGTAGAGAGATGATGATACCATGCCAACTTTCGACCTTTTCACTGTTCATTTGTAGGGCTTTTCAATTTCAGGGTCATTTAGCTCAAAAATTTAGTAAATGCATGACAAATACCAAATAAAGTCAGAAAGGGTTGAAAATTCATGATGTGGCTTTGAATGTTTCATTTTGAACACACAAAAAGTATGGAGTCCAAATAAGTTAAAAAAATGAAATCCCTTTCGTAACATATGAGTTCTCGTCTGAAACCCTCACACTTCGAAAGAGATTGTACATTTTACAAACGAAATGCAGCCAGTTTTTTCCGTAACCACCTCTACTTTTTACACATGCTATGTGGGTTCAATGATGATACCATGCCAACTTGCAACCTTTTCAGAGTTCATTTGTAGTGCTTTTCAATCTCATGGTCGTTTAGCTCAAAAAAATCAGTAAATGCATGAAAAATACCAAATGAAGTCCCAAAGGGTTGAAAGTTGATGATGTGACTTCGAATGGTTCGTTTTGAACACACAAAAAGTATGGAGTCCAAATAAGTTCAAAAAAATGAAATCCCTTTGTAACAAATGAGTTTTCGTCCGAAACCCTGATACTTTGAAAGAGATTGTCCATTTTGCTCACGAAATGCATCCAGTTTCTTCCATAATCCTCCCAACTTTTTCGCTCATGCTATGTGGTGAAATGATGATACCATGCCAACTTTCAACCTTTTCAGAGTTCAATTGCAGTGTTTTAAATTTCAGGGTCATTTAGCTCAAAAAAATCAGTAAATGCATGACAAATACCAAATAAACTCAGAAATGGTTAAAAATTCGTGATGCGGCTTTGAATGGTTCATTTTGAACACATAATAAGTATGGAGTCCAAATAAGTTCAAACAACTGAAATCCCTTTGTAACAGATGAGTTTTCGTCAAAAACCCTGATACTTCGAAAGAGATTGTCCATTTTGCACACGAAATGCATCCCATTTTTTCCGTAACCGTCTCTACTTTTTGCACATGCTATGTGCGTTTAATGATGATACCATGCCAACTTTCAACCTTTTCAGAGTTCATTTGTAGTGCTTTTCAATTTCTTGGTCGTTTAGCTCAAAAAAATCAGTAAATGCGTGAAAAATACCAAATGAAGTCCGAAAGCGTTGAAAATTCATGATGTGGCTTTGAATGGTTCATTTTGAACACACAAAAAGTCTAGAGTCCAAATAAGTTGAAATAAATTCCCTTTCATAACATATGAGTTGTCATCTGGAACCCTCACACTTCGAAAGAGATTGTCCATTTTGCACACGAAATGCATCTAGTTTTTTCCGTAACCGAATCTACTTTTTACACATGCTATGTGGGTTTAATGATGATACCATGCCAACTTTAATCCTTTTCAGAGTTCATTTGTAGTGCTTTTCAATTTTATGGTCGTTTAGCTAAAAAAAAGTAAATGCATGAAAAATACCAAATGAAGTCCGAAAGGGTGGAAAATTGATGATGTGGCTTCGAATGGTTCATTTTGAACACACAAAAGGTCTGGAGTCCAAATAAGTTCAAAAAAATAAAATCCCTTTCATAACATATGAGTTCTACTCTGAAACCCTCAGACTTCGAAAGAGATTGTCCATTTTGCACACGAAACTCATCCAGTTTTTTTCGTAACCGAATCTACTTTTTACACATGCTATGTGGGTTTAATGATGATACCATGCCAACTTTAATCCTTTTCAGAGTTCATTTGTAGTGCTTATCAATTTTATGGTCGTTTAGCTAAAAAAAAAGTAAATGCATGAAAAATACCAAATGAAGTCCGAAAAGGGTGGAAAATTGATGATGTGGCTTTCAATGGTTCGTTTTGAACACACAATAAGTATGGAGTCCAAATAACTTCAAAAAATGAAATCCCTTTGTAATAGATGAGTTTTCGTTCGAGACCGTCATACTTCGAAAGAGATTGTCCGTTTTGCGCACGAAATGCATCCAGTTTTTTCCATAACCCTCTCAACTTTTTAGCTCATGCTATGAGAAGAAATCATGATACCATGCCAACTTTCAACCTTTTTGCAGTTCATTTGTAGTGCTTCTCAATTTCAGGGTCATTTAGCTCAAAAAAATGAGGAAATGAGTGATAAATAACAAATGAAGTTAGAAAGGGTTGAAAATTCATGATGTGGCTTTGAATAGTTCATTTTGAACACACCAATAGTAATCACATAAGTTCAAAAAAATGAAATCCCTTTTGTAACATATGAGTTTTCGTTTGAAACCCTGATACATTGAAAGATATTGTCTATTATACACATGAAGTGCCTGCAGTTTTTGCCGTAACCCTCTCAACTTTTTACACATGCTATGCAGGCGAAATGATGATACCATGCCAACTTTCAACCTTTTCAGAGTCCATCTGTAGTGCTTTTCAATTTCATGGTCATTTAGCTCAAAAAAGTCAGTAAATGCATGAAAAATACCAAATATAGTCAGAAAGGGTGGAAAATTGATGATGTGGCTTTGAATGGTTCATTTTGAACACACAAAAAGTCTGGAGTCCAAATAAGTTCAAAAACTGAAATCCCATTGTAACACATGAATTTTCGTCTGAAACCCTCATACCTCATAAGAGATTGTCCATTTTGCACAGGAAGTGCATCAAGTTTTTGTCGTAACCCTCTCAACTTTTTAGCACATGCTATGTAGAGAGATGATGATACCATGCCAACTTTCGACCTTTTCACTGTTCATTTGTAGGGCTTTTCAATTTCAGGGTCATTTAGCTCAAAAATTTAGTAAATGCATGAAAAATACCAAATAAAGTCAGAAAGGGTTGAAAATTCATGATGTGGCTTTGAATGTTTCATTTTGAACACACAAAAAGTATGGAGTCCAAATAAGTTAAAAAAATGAAATCCCTTTCGTAACATATGAGTTCTCGTCTGAAACCCTCACACTTCGAAAGAGATTGTACATTTTACAAACGAAATGCAGCCAGTTTTTTCTGTAACCACCTCTACTTTTTACACATGCTATGTGGGTTCAATGATGATACCATGCCAACTTTCGACCTTTTCAGAGTTCATTTGTAGTGCTTTTCAATTTCATGGTCGTTTAGCTCAAAACAAATCAGTAAATGCGCGAAAAATACCAAATGAAGTCCCAAAGGGTTGAAAGTTGATGATGTGGCTTCGAATGGTTCATTTTGAACACACAAAAAGTATGGAGTCCAAATAAGTTCAAAAAAATGAAATCCCTTCGTAACAAATGAGTTTTCGTCCGAAACCCTGATAGTTTGAAAGAGATTGTCCATTTTGCTCACGAAATGCATCCAGTTTCTTCCATAATCCTCCCAACTTTTTAGCTCATGCTATGTGGTGAAATGATGATACCATGCCAACTTTCAACCTTTTCAGAGTTCAATTGCAGTGTTTTAAATTTCAGGGTCATTTAGCTCAAAAAAATCAGTAAATGCATGACAAATACCAAATAAACTCAGAAATGGTTAAAAATTCGTGATGCGGCTTTGAATGGTTCATTTTGAACACATAATAAGTATGGAGTCCAAATAAGTTCAAACAACTGAAATCCCTTTGTAACAGATGAGTTTTCGTCAAAAACCCTGATACTTCGAAAGAGATTGTCCATTTTGCACACGAAATGCATCCCATTTTTTCCGTAACCGTCTCTACTTTTTGCACATGCTATGTGCGTTTAATGATGATACCATGCCAACTTTCAACCTTTTCAGAGTTCATTTGTAGTGCTTTTCAATTTCATGGTCGTTTAGCTCAAAAAAATCAGTAAATGCGTGAAAAATACCAAATGAAGTCCGAAAGCTTTGAAAATTCATGATGTGGCTTTGAATGGTTCATTTTGAACACACAAAAAGTCTAGAGTCCAAATAAGTTGAAATAAATTCCCTTTCATAACATATGAGTTGTCGTCTGGAACCCTCACACTTCGAAAGAGATTGTCCATTTTGCACACGAAATGCATCCAGTTTTTTCCGTAACCGAATCTACTTTTTACACATGCTATGTGGGTTTAATGATGATACCATGCCAACTTTAATCCTTTTCAGAGTTCATTTGTAGTGCTTTTCAATTTTATGGTCGTTTAGCTAAAAAAAAAGTAAATGCATGAAAAATACCAAATGAAGTCCGAAAGGGTGGAAAATTGATGATGTGGCTTCGAATGGTTCATTTTGAACACACAAAAGGTCTGGAGTCCAAATAAGTTCAAAAAAATAAAATCCCTTTCATAACATATGAGTTCTACTCTGAAACCCTCAGACTTCGAAAGAGATTGTCCATTTTGCACACGAAACTCATCCAGTTTTTTTCGTAACCGAATCTACTTTTTACACATGCTATGTGGGTTTAATGATGATACCATGCCAACTTTAATCCTTTTCAGAGTTCATTTGTAGTGCTTATCAATTTTATGGTCGTTTAGCTAAAAAAAAGTAAATGCATGAAAAATACCAAATGAAGTCCGAAAAGGGTGGAAAATTGATGATGTGGCTTTCAATGGTTCATTTTGAACACACAATAAGTATGGAGTCCAAATAACTTCAAAAAATGAAATCCCTTTGTAATAGATGAGTTTTCGTTCGAGACCGTCATACTTCGAAAGAGATTGTCCGTTTTGCGCACGAAATGCATCCAGTTTTTTCCATAACCCTCTCAACTTTTTAGCTCATGCTATGGGAAGAAATCATGATACCATGCCAACTTTCAACCTTTTTGCAGTTCATTTGTAGTGCTTCTCAATTTCAGGGTCATTTAGCTCAAAAAAATGAGTAAATGAGTGATAAATAACAAATGAAGTTAGAAAGGGTTGAAAATTCATGATGTGGCTTTGAATAGTTCATTTTGAACACACAAATAGTAATCACATAAGTTCAAAAAAATGAAATCCCTTTTGTAACATATGAGTTTTCGTTTGAAACCCTGATACATTGAAAGATATTGTCTATTATACACATGAAGTGCCTTCAGTTTTTGCCGTAACCCTCTCAACTTTTTACACATGCTATGCGGGCGAAATGATGATACCATGCCAACTTTCAACCTTTTCAGAGTCCATTTGTAGTGCTTTTCAATTTCATGGTCATTTAGCTCAAAAAAGTCAGTAAATGCATGAAAAATACCAAATATAGTCAGAAAGGGTGGAAAATTGATGATGTGGCTTTGAATGGTTCATTTTGAACACACAAAAAGTCTGGAGTCCAAATAAGTTCAAAAACTGAAATCCCATTGTAACACATGAATTTTCGTCTGAAACCCTCATACCTCATAAGAGATTGTCCATTTTGCACAGGAAGTGCATCAAGTTTTTGTCGTAACCCTCTCAACTTTTTAGCACATGCTATGTAGAGAGATGATGATACCATGCCAACTTTCGACCTTTTCACTGTTCATTTGTAGGGCTTTTCAATTTCAGGGTCATTTAGCTCAAAAATTTAGTAAATGCATGAAAAATACCAAATAAAGTCAGAAAGGGTTGAAAATTCATGATGTGGCTTTGAATGTTTCATTTTGAACACACAAAAAGTATGGAGTCCAAATAAGTTAAAAAAATGAAATCCCTTTCGTAACATATGAGTTCTCGTCTGAAACCCTCACACTTCAAAAGAGATTGTACATTTTACAAACGAAATGCAGCCAGTTTTTTCTGTAACCACCTCTACTTTTTACACATGCTATGTGGGTTCAATGATGATACCATGCCAACTTTCGACCTTTTCAGAGTTCATTTGTAGTGCTTTTCAATTTCATGGTCGTTTAGCTCAAAACAAATCAGTAAATGCGCGAAAAATACCAAATGAAGTCCCAAAGGGTTGAAAGTTGATGATGTGGCTTCGAATGGTTCATTCTGAACACACAAAAAGTATGGAGTCCAAATAAGTTCAAAAAAATGAAATCCCTTCGTAACAAATGAGTTTTCGTCCGAAACCCTGATAGTTTGAAAGAGATTGTCCATTTTGCTCACGAAATGCATCCAGTTTCTTCCATAATCCTCCCAACTTTTTAGCTCATGCTATGTGGTGAAATGATGATACCATGCCAACTTTCAACCTTTTCAGAGTTCAATTGCAGTGTTTTAAATTTCAGGGTCATTTAGCTCAAAAAAATTAGTAAATGCATGACAAATACCAAATAAACTCAGAAATGGTTAAAAATTCGTGATGCGGCTTTGAATGGTTCATTTTGAACACATAATAAGTATGGAGTCCAAATAAGTTCAAACAACTGAAATCCCTTTGTAACAGATGAGTTTTCATCAAAAACCCTGATACTTCGAAAGAGATTGTCCATTTTGCACACGAAATGCATCCCATTTTTTCCGTAACCGTCTCTACTTTTTGCACATGCTATGTGCGTTTAATGATGATACCATGCCAACTTTCAACCTTTTCAGAGTTCATTTGTAGTGCTTTTCAATTTCATGGTCGTTTAGCTCAAAAAAATCAGTAAATGCGTGAAAAATACCAAATGAAGTCCGAAAGTGTTGAAAATTCATGATGTGGCTTTGAATGGTTCATTTTGACCACACAAAAAGTCTAGAGTCCAAATAAGTTGAAATAAATTCCCTTTCATAACATATGAGTTGTCGTCTGGAACCCTCACACTTCGAAAGAGATTGTCCATTTTGCACACGAAATGCATCCAGTTTTTTTCGTAACCGAATCTGCTTTTTACACATGCTATGTGGGTTTAATGATGATACCATGCCAACTTTAATCCTTTTCAGAGTTCATTTGTAGTGCTTTTCAATTTTATGGTCGTTTAGCTAAAAAAAAGTAAATGCATGAAAAATACCAAATGAAGTCCGAAAGGGTGGAAAATTGATGATGTGGCTTCGAATGGTTCATTTTGAACACACAAAAGGTCTGGAGTCCAAATAAGTTCAAAAAAATAAAATCCCTTTCATAACATATGAGTTCTACTCTGAAACCCTCAGACTTCGAAAGAGATTGTCCATTTTGCACACGAAACTCATCCAGTTTTTTTCGTAACCGAATCTACTTTTTACACATGCTATGTGGGTTTAATGATGATACCATGCCAACTTTAATCCTTTTCAGAGTTCATTTGTAGTGCTTATCAATTTTATGGTCGTTTAGCTCAAAAAAAAGTAAATGCATGAAAAATACCAAATGAAGTCCGAAAAGGGTGGAAAATTGATGATGTGGCTTTCAATGGTTCATTTTGAGCACACAAAAGGTCTCGAGTCCAAATAAGTTAAAAAAAAAGAAATCCCTTTGTAACAGATGAGTTTTCGTCCGAAACCCATATACTTCGAAAGAGATTGTAAATTTTGCACACGAAATGCATCCAGTTTTTTCCATAACTCTCTCAACTTTTTAGCTCTTGCTATGTGGTGAAATGATGATACCATGCCAACTTTCAACCTTTTCAGAGTTCATTTGTAGTGCTTTTCAATTTCAGGGTTATTTAGCTCAAAAAAATAGTAAATGCATGCAAATAACAAACGAAGTTAGAAAGGGTTGAAAATTCATGATGTGGCTTCGAATGGTTCATTTTGAACACAGAAAATGTATGGAGTCCAAATAAGTTCAAAAAAATAAATCCCTTCCGTAACATCTGAGTTTTCGTGTCAAGCCCTGATACTTCGAAAGAGATTGTCCATTATACACACAAAGTGCCTGCAGTTTTGGCCGTAACCCTATCAACTTTTTACACATCCTATGCAGGTGAAATGATGATACCATGCCAACTTTCAACCTTTTAAGAGTCCATTTCTATTGCTTTTCAATCTCATGGTCATTTAGCTCAAAAAAATCAGTAAATGCATGAAAAATACCAAATGAAGTCAGAAATGGTAGAAAAATGATGATATGGCTTTGAATGATTCATTTCGAACACACAAAAAGTCTGGAGTCCGAATAAGTTCAAAAAACTGAAATCCCTTTGTACCAGATAAATTTCGTCTCAAACCCTGATACTACGAAAGAGATTGTCCATCTTGCATAGGAAGTGCATCCAGTTTTTGTCGTAACCCTCTCAACTTTTTAGCACATGCTATGTGGTGAAATGATGATACCATGCCTACTTTCAACCTTTTTAGACTTCATTTGTAGGGCTTTTCAACTTCAGGGTCATTTAGATCAAAAAATCAGTAAATGCATGAAAAATACCAAATGAAGTTAGAAAGGGTTGAAAATTCATGATGTGGCTTTGAATGGTTCATCTTGAACACACAAAAAGTATGGAGTCCAAACAAGTTAAAAAAATGAAATCCCTTTGTAACAGATGAGTTTTCATCCGAAACCCTCATACTCCGAAAGAGATTGTCCATTTTGCACAAGAAATGCATCCAGTTTTTTCCATAACCCTCTCAACTGTTTAGCTCATGTCATGTGGTGAAATGATCATAACTTGCCAACTTTCAACCTTTTCGGAGTTCAATTGTAGTACTTTTCAATTTGAGGGTCATTTAGCTCAAAAAAATTAGTAAATGCATGACAAATAACAAACAAAGTTTGAAAGGGTTGAAAATTCTTGATGTGGCTTTGAATGGTTCATTTTGAACACAGAAAAAGCATGGAGTCCAAATAAGTTCAAAAAATGAAATCCCTTTCGTAACATATGAGTTTTTGTGTGAAACTCTGATACTTCGAAACAGAATGTCCATTATACACACAAAGTGCATCCAGTTTTTGCTATAACCCTCTCAACTTTTTGCACATGCTATGCGGGTGAAATGGTCATACCATGCCAACTTTCAACCTTTTCAGAGTTCATTTGTAGTGCTTTTCAATTTTAGTGTCATTTAGCTCAAAAAAGTCAGTAAATACATGAAACATACCAAATGAAGTCAGAAAGGGTTGGAAATTCATGATGTGGCTTTGAATGGTTCATTTTGAACACACAAAAAGTATGGAGTCCAAATGAGTTCAAAAAAATGAAATCCCTTTCGTAACATATGAGTTTTCGTCTGAAACTCTGATACTTGGAAAGAGATTGTCCATTTTGCACACGAAGTGCCTGCAGCTTTTGCTGTTATCCTCTCAACTTTTTACACATGCTATGCGGGTGAAATGATGATTCCTTGCAAACTTTTAACCTTTTCAGAGTTCATTTGTAGGGCTTTTAGACTTCCGGGTCATTTCGCTCACAAAATCAGTAAATACATGAAAAATACCAAATGAAGTCAGAAAGGGTTGAAAATTCATGATGTGCCTTTGAATGGTTCATTTTGAACAAACAAAAAGTATGGAGTCCAAATAAGTTCAAAAAATGAAATCCCTTTCGTAACATATGAATTTTCATGTGAAACCCTGATACTTCGAAACAGAATGTCCATTACACAAACAAAGTGCCTGCAGTTTTTGTCGTAACCCTCTCAACTTTTTACACATGCTATGGAGGTGAAATGATGATACCATGCCAACTTTCAACCTTTTCAGAGTCCATTTGTAGTGCTTTTCAATTTCAGGGTCATTTAGCTCAAAAAAATCTGTAAATACATGACAAATACCAAATGAAGTCAGAAAGGGCTGGAAATTCATGATGTGGCTTTGAATGGTTCATTTTGAACACACAAAAAGTATGGAGTCCAAATACGTTCAAAAAAATGAAATCCATTTCATAACATATGAGTTTTCGTCTGAAACTCTGATACTTCGAAGGAGATTGTCCATTTTGCGCACGAAGTGCCTGCAGCTTTTGCCGTTGTCCTATCAACTTTTTACACATGCTATGCGGGTGAAATGATGATACCTTGCAAACTTTCAACCTTTTCAGGGTTCATTTGTAGGGCTTTTCAACTTCAGGGTCATTTAGCTCAAAAAATCAGTAAATACATGAAAAATACCAAATGAAGTCACAAAGGGTTGAAAATTCATGATGTGGCTTTGAATGGTTCATCTTGAACACACAAAAAGTATGGAGTCCCAATAAGTTCGAAAAAATGAAATCCCTTTGTAACAGATGAATTTTCGTCCGAAACCCTTATACTTTGACACAGATTGTCCATTTTCCACACGAAGTGCATCCAGTTTTTGTCGTAACCCTCTCAACTTTTTAGCTCATGCTATGTGGTGAAATTATCATACCTTGCCAACCTTCAACCTTTTCAGAGTTCATTTGTAGTGGTTTTCAATATCAGGGTCATTTAGCTCAAAAAAATCAGTAAATCCATGAAAAATACCAAATGAAGTCAGAAAGTGTTGAAAATTGATTATATGCCTTTGAATGGTTCATTTTCAACACACAAAAAGTCTGGAGTTCGAATAAGTTCAAAAACTGAAATCCCTTTGTAACAGATGAATTTTCGTCTCAAACCCCGATACTTCGAAACATATTGTCCATCTTGCACAGGAAGTACATCCAGTTTTTTTGGTAACCCTCTCAAGTTTTTAGCACATGCTATGTGGTGAAATGATGATACCATGCCAACTTTCAACCTTTTCAGAGTTCATTTGTAGGGTTTTCAACTTCAGGGGCTTTTTAGCTCAAAAAATCAGTAAATGCATGAAAAATACCAAATGAAGTCAGAAAGGGTTGAAAATTCATGATGTGGCTTTGAATGGTTCATCTTGAACACACAAAAAGTATGGAGTCCAAACAAGTTAAAAAAATGAAATCCCTTTGTAACAGATGAGTTTTCGTCCGAAACCCTGATACTCCGAAAGAGATTGTCCAATTTGCACATGAAATGCATCCAGTTTTTTGCTTAACCCTCTCAACTTTTTAGCTCATGCTATGTGGTGAAATGATCACAACCTGCCAACTTTCAACCTTTTCAGAGTTCATTTGTAGTGCTTTTAAATTTCAGGGTCATTTAGCTCAAAAAAATTAGTAAATACATGAGAAATAACAAACGAAGTTAGAAAGGGTTGAAAATTCATGATGTGGCTTTGAATGGTTCATTTTGAACACACAAAAAGTATGGAGTCCAAACAAGTTCAAAAAATGAAATCCCTTTCGTAACATATGACTTTTCGTGTCAAACCCTGATACTTCGAAACAGAATGTCCATTATACACACAAAGTGCCTGCAGTTTTTGCCGTAACCCTCTCAACTTTTTACACATGCTATGCAGGTGAAATGATGATACCATGCCAACTTTCAACCTTTTCAGAGTCCATTTGTAGTGCTTTTCAATTTCATGGTCATTTAGCTCAACAAAATCAGTAAATGCATGACAAATACCAAATGAAGTCAGAAAGGGTTTGAAATTCATGATGTGGCTTTGAATGGTTCATTTTGAACACACAAAAAGTATGGAGTCCAAATAACTTCAAAAAAATGAAATCCCTTTCGTAACATATCAGTTTTCGTCAGAAACTCTGATACTTCGAAAGAGATTGTCCATTTTGCACATGAAGTGCATCCAGTTTTTGTCGTAACCCTCTCAACTTTTTAGCTCATGCTATGTGGTGAAATGATCATACCTTGCCAACCTTCAACCTTTTCAGAGTTCATTTGCAGTGCTTTTCAATTTCATGGTCATTTAGCTCAAAAAAATTAGTAAATGCATGACAAATAACAAACGAAGTTAGAAAGGGTTGAAAATTCATGATGTGGCTTTGAATGGTTCATTTTGAACACACAGAAAGTATGGAGCCCAAATAAGTTCAAAGAAATGAAATCCCTTTGTAACAGATGATTTTTCGTGTGAAACCCTGATACTTCGAAAGAGATTGTCCATTTTGCACAAGAAGTGCATCCAGTTTTTGTCCTAACCATCTCAACTTTTTAGCTCATGCGATGTGGTGAAATGATCATACCTTGCCAACCTTCAACCTTTTCAGAGTTCATTTGTAGTTCTTTTCAATTTCATGGTCATTTAGCTCAAAAAAATTTGTAAATGCATGACAAATAACAAACGAAGTTAGAAAGGGTTGAAAATTCATGATGTGGCTTCGATTGGTTCATTTTTAACACACAAAAAGTATGGAGTCCAAAAAAGTTCAAAAAATGAAATCCCTTTCGTAGTATATGAGTTCTCGTGTGAAACCCCCATACTTCGGAACAGAATGTCCATTATACACACAAAGTGCCTGCAGTTTTTGTCGTAACCCTCTCAACTTTTTAGCACATGCTATGTTGTGAAATGATGATACCATGCAAACTTTCAACCTTTTCAGAGTTCATTTGTAGGGCTTTTCAACATCAGGGTCATTTAGCTCACAAAATCAGTAAATGCATGAAAAATACCAAATGAACTCAGAAAGGGTTGAAAATTAATGATGTGGCTTTGAATGGTTCACCTTGAACACACAAAAAGTATGGAGTCCAAATAAGTTCAAAAAATGAAATCCCTTTGTAAGAGATGAGTTTTCGTCCGAAACCCTCATACTTTGAAAGAGATTGTCCATTTTGCACACGAAGTGCATCCAGTTTTTGTCGTAACCCTCTCAACTTTTTAGCTCATGCTTTGTGGTGAAATGATCATACCTTGCCAACTTTCAACCTTTTCAGAGTTCAGTTGTAGTGGCTTTCAATTTCAGTGTCATTTTCAGAGTTCAGTTGTTGTAAATGCATGATAAATAACCAACGAAGTTAGAAAGGGTTGAAAATTCATGATGCGGCTTTGAATGGTTCATTTTGAACACACAAAAAGTACGGAGTCCAAACATGTGCGAAAAAATGAAATCCCTTTCGTAACATACGAGTTTTCGTGTGAAACCCTGATACTTCGAAAGAGATTGTCCATTATACACACAAAGTGTCTGCAGCTTTTGCCGTAACCCTCTCAACTTTTTGCACATGCTATGCAGGTGAAATAATGATACCATGCCAACTTTCAACCTTTTCAGAGTCCATTTGGAGTGCTTTTCAATTTCATGGTCATTTAGCTCAAAAAAATCAGTAAATGCATGAAAAATACCAAATGAAGTCAGAAAGGGTTGAAAATTGATGATGTGGCTTTGAATGGTTCATTTTGAACACACAAAAAGTCTGGAGTCTGAATAAGTTCAAAAAACTGAAATCCCTTTGTACCAGATGAATTTTCGTCTGAAACCCTAATACTTCGAAAGAGATTGTCCATTTTGCACACGAAATGCATCCAGTTTTTTCAATAACCCTATCAGCTTTTTAGCTCGTGCTATGTGGTGAAATGATGATACCATGCAACCTTTAAACCTTTTCAGAGTTCATTTGCAGTGCTTTTCAATTTCAGGGTCATTTAGCTCAAAAAAATCAGTAAATGCATGACAAATAACCAATCAAGTTAGAAACGGTTGAAAATTCATGATGTGGCTTTGAATGGTTCATTTTGAACAAACAAAAAGTATGGAGTCCAAATAAGGTCCAAAAAATGAAATCCGTTCCGTAACATATGAGTTTTTATGTGAAACCCTGATACTTCGAAAGAGATTGTCCATTATACACACAAAGTGCCTGCAGCTTTTGCCGTAACCCTCTCAAGTTTTTACACATGCTATGCAGGTGAAATGATGGTACCATGCCAACTTTCAACTTTTTCAGAGTCCATTTGTAGTGCTTTTCAATTTCAGGGCCATTTAGCTCAAAGAAATCAGTAAATGCATGAAAAATACTAAATGAAGTACGAAAGGGTTGAAAATTCATGATGTGGCTTTGAATGGTTCATCTTGAACACACAAAAAGTATGGAGTCCAAATAACTTCAAAAAAATGAAATCCCTTTCATAACTATGAGTTTTCGTCTGAAACTCTGATACTTCGAAAGAGATTGTCCATTTTGCACATGAAGTGCCTGCAGCTTTGCCGTTATCCTCTCAACTTTTTACACATGCTATGCGGGTGAAATGAGGATACCATGCCAACTTTCAACCTTTTCAGAGTTCATTTGTAGTGCTTTTCAATTTCATGGTCATTTAGCTCAAAAAATCAGTAAATGCATGAAAAATAC
Organism: Hordeum marinum; assembly: GCA_022496015.1. Classification (NCBI taxonomy): domain Eukaryota; kingdom Viridiplantae; phylum Streptophyta; class Magnoliopsida; order Poales; family Poaceae; genus Hordeum; species Hordeum marinum. Next base: position 172,738 of record JAAAWK010000679.1, read on the forward strand.
CAAATGAAGTCAGAAAGGGTTGAAAACTGATGATGTGGCTTTGAACGGTTCGTTTTGAACACGGAAAAAGTTTGGAGTCCAAATAAGTTCAAAAAACTAAAATTCCTTTATACGAGATGAATTTTCGTCTGAAACCCTGATACTTCGAAAGAGATTATCCATTTTACATAGGAAGTGCATCCAGTATTTGTTGTAACCCTCTCAACTTTTTAGCACATGCTATGTGGTGAAATCATGATACCATGCCAACTTTCAACCTTTTGAGAGTTCATTTGTAGGGCTTTTCAATTTCAGGGTCATTTAGCTCAAAAAATTAGTAAATGCATGACAAATACCAAATGAAGGTAGAAAGGGTTGAAAATTCATGATGTGGCTTTGAATGGTTCATTTTGAACACACAAAAAGTCTAGAGTCCAAATAAGTTCAAAAAAAAATCCCTTTCGTAACATATGAGTTCCCGTCTTAAACCCTCATACTTCGAAAGAGATTGTCCATTTTGCACACGAAATGGATCTAGTTTTTTCCATAATCGACTCTACTTTTTACACATGCTATGTGGGTTTAATGATGATACCATGCCAACTTTAAACGTTTTCAGAGTTTATTTGTAGTGCTTTTCAATTTCATGGCCGTTTAGCTCAAAAAAATCAGTAAATGCATGAAAAATACCAAGTGAAGCCCGAAAGGGTTGAAAATTGATGATGTGGCTTTGAATGGTTCATTTTGAACACACAAAAGGTCTGGAGTCCAAATAAGTTCAAAAAAATGAAATCCCTTTGTAACAGATGAGTTTTCGTCCGAAACCGAGATATTTCGAAAGAGATTGTCCAGTTTGCACACGAGATGCATCCAGTTTTTTCCATAACTCTCTCAACTTTTTAGCTCATGCTATGTAGTGAAATGATTATACCATGCCAACTTTCATCCTTTTCAGAGTTCATTTGTTGTGCTTTTCAATTTGAGCGTCATTTAGCTCAAAAAACGAGTAAATGCATGACAAATAACAAACGAAGTTAGAAAGGGTTGAAAATTCATGATGTGGCTTTGAATGGTTCATTTTGAACACACAAAAAGTATGGAGTCCAAATAAGTTCAAAAAATGAAATCCCTTTCGTAACATATGAGTTTTCGTGTGAAACCCTGATACTTCGAAACAAAATGTCCATTATACACACAAAGTGCCTGCAGTTTTTGCGGTAACCCTCTCAACTCTTTAGCACATGCTATGTGGTGAAATGATGATACCATGCCAACTATCAACCTTTTCAGAGTTCATTTGTAGGGTTTTCAACTTCAGGGTCATTTAGCTCAAAAAATCAGTAAATGCATGAAAAATACCAAATGAAGTCAGAAAGGGTTGAAAATTCATGATGTGGCTTTGAATGGTTCATCTTGAACACACAAAAAGTATGGAGTCCAAATAAGTTCAAAAAAATGAAATCCCTTTGTAACAGATGAGCTTTCGTCCGAAAAACTCATACTTCGAAAGAGATTGTCCATTTTGCACACGAAATGCATCCAGTTTTTTCCATAACCCTCTCAAGTTTTTAGCTTATGCTTTTTGGTGAAAAGATGATACCATGCGAACTTTCAACCTTTTCAGAGTTCATTTGAAGTGCTTTTCAATTTCAGGGTCATTAGCTCAAAAATATTAGTAAATGCATGACAAATAACAAACAAAGTTAGAAAGGGTTGAAAATTCATGATGTGGCTTTGAATGGTTCATTTTGAACACACAAAAAGTATGGAGTCCAAATAAGTTAAAAAAAATGAAATCCCTTTCGTAACATATGAGTTTTCGTGTGAAACCCTGATACTTTGAAAGAGAATGTCCATTGTACACACAGAGTGCCTGCAGTTTTTGCCATCACCCTCTCAAGTTTTTACACATGCTATGCAGGTGAAATGATTTTAACATTCCAACTTTCAACCTTTTCACAGTCCATTTGCAGTGCTTTTCAATTTCATGGTCGTTTAGCTCAAAAAAATCAGTAAATGCATGAAAAATACCAAATGAAGTCAGAAATGGTTGAAAATTGATGATGTGGCTTTGAATGGTTCATTTTAAACACACAAAAAGTCTGGAGTGCAAATAAGTTCAAAAAACTGGAATCCCTTTGTACCAGATGAATTTTCGTCTGAAACCCTAATACTTCGAAAGAGATTGTCCATTTTGCACACGAAGTGCATCCAGTTTTTGTCGTCAGCCTCTCAACTTTTTAGCACATGCTATGTGGTGAAATGATGATACCATTCCAACTTTCAACATTTTCAGAGTTCATTTGTAGGGCTTTTCAACTTCAAGGTCATTTAGCTCAAAAAATCAGTAAATGCATGAAAAATACCAAATGAAGTCACAAAGGGTTGGAAATTGATGATGTGGCTTTGAATGGTTCATCTTGAACACACAAAAAGTATGGAGTCCAAATAAGTTCAAAAAAATGAAATCCCTTTCGTAACATATGAGTTTTCATGTGAAACCCTGATACTTCGAAAGAGATTGTCCATTATACACACAAAGTGCCTGAAGTTTTTGCCGTAACCCTCTCAACTTTTTACACCTGCTTTGCAGGTGAAATGATGGTACCATGCCAACTTTCAACCTTTTCAGAGTCCATTTGTAGTGCTTTTCAATTTCATGGTCATTTAGCTCAAAAAAATCAGTAAATGCATGAAAAATACCAAATGAAGTCAGAAAGGGTTGAAAATTCATGTTGTTGCTTTGAATGGTTCATTTTGAACACACAAAAATTCTGGAGTCCGAATAAGTTCAAAAAACTGAAATCCCTTTGTAACAGACGAGTTTTCGTCCGAAACCCTCATACTTCGAAAGAGATTGTCCATTTTGCACACGAAATGCATCCAGTATTTTCCATAACCGTCTCAACTTTTTAGCTCATGCTATGTGGTGAAATAACCATACCTTGCCAACTTTCAACCTTTTCAGAGGTCATTTGTAGTGCTTTTCAATTTTAGGGTCATTTAGCCCAAAAAATCAGTAAATGCATGACAAATACCAAATGAAGTCAGAAAGGGATGGAAATTCATGATGTGGCTTTGAATGATTTATTTTGAACACACAAAAAGTTTGGAGTCCAAATAAGTTCAAACAAATGAAATCCCTGTCATAACATATGAGTTTCCGTCTGAAATCCTGATACTTCCAAAGAGATTGTCCATTTTGCATCCAAAGTGCCTGCAGTTTTTGCCGTAATCCTCTCAAGTTTTTACACATGCTATGCGGGTGAAATGATGATACCATGCCAACTTTCAACCTTTTCAGAGTTCATTTGTAGTGCTTTTCAATTTCATGGTCATTTCGCTCAACAAATCAGTAAATGCATGAAAAATACCTAATGAAGTGAGAAAGGGTTGAAAACTGATGATGCTTTTTTGAACGGTTCATTTTGAACACGCAAAAAGTCTGGAGTCCAAATAAGTTCAAAAAAGTAAAATCCCTTTGTAACAGATGAATTTTCGTCTGAAACCCTGATAATTCGACAGAGATTGTCCATTTTACACGGGAACTGCATCCAGTTTTTGTCTTAACCCTCTCAACGTTTTAGCAAATTCTATGTGGGTTTAATGATGATACCATGCCAACTTTCAACCTTTTCAGAGTTCATTTGTAGGACTTTTCAATTTCATGGTCATTTAGATCAAAAAATGAGTAAATGCATGACAAATACCAAATGAAGGCAGAAAGGGTTGAAAATACATGATGTGGCTTTGAATGGTTCATTTTAAACACACAAAAAGTATAGAATCCAAATGAGTTCAAAAAACTAAAATCCCTTTCGTAACATATGAGTTCTCGTCTGAAACCCTCACACTTCGAAAGAGATTGTCCGTTTTGCACACGAAATGACTCCAGTTTTTTCCGTAACCGACTCTACTTTTTGCACATGCTATGTGGGTTTAATGATGATACCTTGCTAACTTTAAACCTTTTCAGAGTTCATTTGTAGTGCTTTTCAATTTCATGGCCGTTTAGCTCAAAAAATCAGTAAATGCATGAAAAATACCAAGTGAAGCCCGAAAGGGTTCAAAATTGATGATGTGGCTTTGAATGGTTCATTTTGAACACACAAAAGGTCTGGAGTCCAAATAAGTTCAAAAAAATGAAATCCCTTTGTAACAGATGAGTTTTCGTCCGAAACCGAGATATTTCGAAAGAGATTGTCCAGTTTGCACACGAAATGCATCCAGTTTTTTCCATAACTCTCTCAACTTTTTAGCTCATGCTATGTAGTGAAATGATGATACCATGCCAACTTTCAACCTTTTCAGAGTTCATTTGTTGTGCTTTTCAATTTGAGCGTCATTTAGCTCAAAAAAGAGTAAATGCATGACAAATAACAAACGAAGTTAGAAAGGGTTGAAAATTCATGATGTGGCTTTGAATGGTTCATTTTGAACACACAAAAAATATGGAGTCCAAATAAGTTCAAAAAATGAAATCCCTTTCGTAACATATGAGTTTTCGTGTGAAACCCTGATACTTCGAAACAAAATGTCCATTATACACACAAAGTGCCTGCAGTTTTTGCGGTAACCCTCTCAACTCTTTAGCACATGCTATGTGGTGAAATGATGATACCATGCCAACTATCAACCTTTTCAGAGTTCATTTGTAGGGTTTTCAACTTGAGGGTCATTTAGCTCAAAAAATCAGTAAATGCATGAAAAATACCAAATGAAGTTAGAAAGGGTTGAAAATTCATGATGTGGCTTTGAATGGTTCATCTTGAACACACAAAAAGTATGGAGTCCAAATAATTTCAAAAAAATGAAATCCCTTTGTAACAGATGAGCTTTCGTCCGAAAAACTCATACTTCGAAAGAGATTGTCCATTTTGCACACGAAATGCATCCAGTTTTTTCCATAACCCTCTCAAGTTTTTAGCTTATGCTTTTTGGTGAAAAGATGATACCATGCGAACTTTCAACCTTTTCAGAGTTCATAGGTAGTGCTTTTCAATTTCAGGGTCATTAGCTCAAAAAAATTAGTAAATGCATGACAAATAACAAACAAAGTTAGAAAGGGTTGAAAATTCATGATGTGGCTTTGAATGGGTCATTTTGAACACACAAAAAGTCTGGAGTCCAAATAAGTTCAAAAAATGAAATCCCTTTGTAACGGATGAGCTTTCGTCCGAAACCCTCATACTTCGAAAGAGATTTTCCATTTTGCACACGAAATGCATCCAGTTTTTTCCATAACCCTCTCAAGTTTTTAGCTCATGCTATTTGGTGAAAAGATGATACCATGCGAACTTTCAACCTTTTCACAGTTCATTTGTAATGCATTTCAATTTCAGGGTCATTTAGCTCAAAAAAATTAGTAAATGGATGAAAAATAACAAACAAAGGTAGAAAGGGTTGAAAATTCATGATGTGGCTTTGAATGGTTCATTTTGAACACACAAAAAGTATGGAGTCCAAATAAGTTCAAAAAAATGAAATCCGTTTCGTAACATATGAGTTAACATGTGAAACCCTGATACTTTGAAAGAGGATGTCCATTGTACACACAAAGTGCCTGCAGTTTTTGCCGTAAACCTCTCAACTTTTTACACATGCTATGCAGGTGAAATGATTTTAACATGCGAACTTTCAACCTTTCCAGAGTCCATTTGTAGTGCTTTTCAATTTCATGGTCGTCTAGCTCAAAAAAATTAGTAAATGCATGAAAAATACCAAATGAAGTCAGAAAGGGTTGAAAATTGATGATGTGGCTTTCAATGGTTAATTTTGAACACACAAAAAGTCTGGAGTCGAAATAAGTTCAAAAAACTGGAATCCCTTTGTACCAGATGAATTTTCGTCTGAAACCCTAATACTTCGAAAGAGATTGTCCATTTTGCACACGAAGTGCATCCAGTTTTTGTCGTAAGCCTCTCAACTTTTTAGCACATGCTATGTGGTGAAATGATGATACCATGCCAACTTTCAACATTTTCAGAGTTCATTTGTAGGGCTTTTCAACTTCAAGGTCATTTAGCTCGAAAAATCAGTAAATGCATGAAAAATACCAAATGAAGTCACAAAGGGTTGGAAATTCATGCTGTGGCTTTGAATGGTTCATCTTGAACACACAAAATGTATGGAGTCCAAATAAGTTCAAAAAAATGAAATCCCTTTGTAACAGATGAGCTTTCGTCCGAAACCCTCATACTTCGAAAGAGATTGTCCATTTTGCACACGAAATGCATCCAGTTTTTTCCATAACCCTCTCAAGTTTTTAGCTCATGCTATTTGGTGAAAAGATGATACCATGCGAACTTTCAACCTTTTCAGAGTTCATTTGTAATGCTTTTCAATTTCAGGGTCATTTAGCTCAAACAAATTAGTAAATGCATCACAAATAACAAACAAAGTTAGAAAGGGTTGAAAATTCATGATGTGGCTTTGAATGGTTCATTTTGAACACACAAAAAGTATGGAGTCCAAATAAGTTCAAAAAAATGAAATCCCTTTCGTAACATATGAGTTTTCGTGTGAAACCCTGATACTTTGAAAGAGAATGTCCATTGTACACGCAAAGTGCCTCCAGTTTTTGCCATAACCCTCTCAACTTTTTACACATGCTATGCAGGTGAAATGATTTTAACATGCCAACTTTCAACCTTTTCAGAGTCCATTTGTAGTGCTTTTCATTTTCATGGTCGTTTAGCTCAAAAAATCAGTAAATGCATGAAAAATACCAAATGAAGTCAGAAAGGGTTGAAAATTCATGATGTGGCTTTGAATGGTTCATTTTGAACACACAAAAAGTCTGGAGTCCGAATAAGTTCAAAAAATGGAATCCCTTTGTACCAGATGAATTTTTTTCTGAAACCCTAATACTTCGAAAGAGATTGTCCATTTTGCACACGAAGTGCATCCAATTTTGTCGTAAGCCTCTCAACTTTTTAGCACATGCTATGTGGTGAAATGATGATACCATGCCAACTTTCAACCTTTTGAGAGTTCATTTGTAGGGCTTTTCAACTTCAGGGTCATTTAGCTCAAAAACTCAGTAAATGCATGAAAAATACCAAATGAAGTCAGAAAGGGTTGAAAATTGATGATGTGGCTTTGAATGGTTCATCTTGAACACACAAAAAGCATGGAGTCCAAATAAGTTCAAAAAAATGAAATCCCTTTTGTAACGGATGAGCTTTCGTCCGAAACCCTCATACTTCCAAAGAGATTGTCCATTTTGCACACGAAATGCATCCAGTTTTTTCCATAACCCTCTCAAGTTTTTAGCTCATGCTATTTGGTGAAAATATGATACCATGCGAACTTTCAACCTTTTCAGAGTTCATTTGTAATGCTTTTCAATTTCAGGGTCATTTAGCTCAAAAAAATTAGTAAATGCATGACAAATAACAAACAAAGTTAGAAAGGGTTGAAAATTCATGATGTGGCTTTGAATGGTTCATTTTGAACACACAAAAAATATGGAGTCCAAATAAGTTCAAAAAAATTAAATCCCTTTCGTAACATATGACTTTTCGTGTGAAACCCTGATACTCTGAAAGAGAATGTCCATTGTATACACAAAGTGCCTGCAGTTTTTGCCGTAACCCTCTCAACTTTTTACACATGCTATGCAGGTGAAATGATTTTAACATGCCAACTTTCATCCTTTTCACAGTCCATTTGTAGTGCTTTTCAATTTCATGGTCGTCTAGCTCAAAAAAATCAGTAAATGCATGAAAAATACCAAATGAAGTGAGAAAGGGTTGAAAATTGGTGATGTGGCTTTGAATGGTTCATTTTGAGCACACAAAAAGTCCGGAGTCCGAATAAGTTCAAAAAACTGGAATCCCTTTGTACCAAATGAATTTTCGTCTGAAACCCTAATACTTCGAAAGAGATTGTCCATTTTGCACACGAAGTGCATCCAGTTTTTGTCGTAAGCCTCTCAACTATTTAGCACATGCTATGTGGTGAAATGATGATACCATGCCAACTTTCAACATTTTCAGAGTTCATTTGTAGGGCTTTTCAACTTCAAGGTCATTTAGCTCAAAAAATCAGTAAATGCATGAAAAATACCAAATGAAGTCACAAAGGGTTGGAAATTGATGATGTGGCTTTGAATGGTTCATCTTGAACACACAAAAAGTATGGAGTCCAAATAAGTTCAAAAAACTGAAATCCCTTTGTACCAGATGAGTTTTCGTGTGAAACCCGGATACTTCGAAACAGAATGTCAATTACGCACATGAAATGCATCAAGTTTTTTCCATAACCGTATCAACTTTTTAGCTCATGCTATGTGGTGAAATGATGATACCATGCCAACTTTCAACTTTTTCAGAGTTCATTTGTAGTGATTTTAAATTTCAGGGTCATTTAGCTCAAAACAAATCAGTAAATGCATGAGAAATAACAAATGTACTTAGAAAGGGTTGAGAATTCGTGATGTGGCTTTGAATGGTTCATTTTGAACACACAAAAAGTATGGAGTCCAAATAAGTTCGAAAAAATGAAATCCCTTTCGTAACATATGAGTTTTCATGTGAAACCCTGATACTTCGAAAGAGATTGTCCATTATACACGCAAAGTGCCTGAAGTTTTTGCCGTAACCCTCTCAACTTTTTACACCTGCTATGCAGGTGAAATGATGGTACCATGCCAACTTTCAACCTTTTCAGAGTCCATTTGTAGTGCTTTTCAATTTCATGGTCATTTAGCTCAAAAAAATCAGTAAATGCATGAAAAATACCAAATGAAGTCAGAAAGAGTTGAAAATTCATGCTCTGGCTTTGAATGGTTCATTTTGAACACACAAAAATTCTGGAGTCCGAATAAGTTCAAAAAACTGAAATCCCTTTGTACCAGATGAATTTTCGTCTGAAACCCTAATACTTCGAAAGAGATTGTCCATTTTGCACACGAAATGCATCCAGTTTTTTCAATAACCCTATCAGCTTTTTAGCTCATGCTATGTGGTGAAATGATGATACCATGCAACCTTTAAACCTTTTCAGAGTTCATTGGTAGTGCTTTTCAATTTCAGGGTCATTTAGCTAAAAAAAATCAGTAAATGCATGACAAATAACCAATCAAGTTAGAAAGGGTTGAAAATTCATGATGTGGCTTTGAATGGTTCATTTTGAACAAACAAAAAGTATGGAGTCCAAATAAGGTCAGAAAAATGAAATCCGTTCCGTAACATATGAGTTTTTATGTGAAACCCTGATACTTCGAAAGAGATTGTCCATTATACACACAAAGTGCCTGCAGTTTTTGCCGTAACCGTCTCAAGTTTTTACACATGCTATGCAGGTGAAATGATTTTAACATGCCAACTTTCAACCTTTTCACAGTCCATTTATAGTGCTTTTCAATTTCATGGTCGTTTAGCTCAAAAAAAATCAGTAAATGCATGAAAAATACCAAATGAAGTCAGAAAGGGTTGAAAATTGATGATGTGGCTTTGAATGGTTCATTTTGAACACACAAAAAGTCTGGAGTCCAAATAAGTTCAAAAAACTGGAATCCCTTTGTACCAGATGTATTTTCGTCTGAAACCCTAATACTTCGAAAGAGATTGTCCATTTTGCACACGAAGTGCATCCAGTTTTTGTCGTAAGCCTCTCAACTTTTTAGCACATGCTATGTGGTGAAATGATGATACCATTCCAACTTTCAACTTCTTCAGAGTTCATTTGTAGGGCTTTTCAACTTCAAGGTCATTTAGCTCAAAAAATCAGTAAATCCACGAAAAATACCAAATGAAGTCACAAAGGGTTGGAAATTGATGATGTGGCTTTGAATGGTTCATCTTGAACACACAAAAATTATGGAGTCCAAATAAGTTCAAAAAACTGAAATCCCTTTGTACCAGATGAGTTTTCGTGTGAAACCCGGATACTTCGAAACGGAATGTCAATTACGCACATGAAATGCATCAAGTTTTTTCCATAACCGTATCAACTTTTTAGCTCACGCTATGTGGTGAAATGATGATACCATGCCAACTTTCAACTTTTTCAGAGTTCATTTGTAGTGATTTTAAATTTCAGGGTCATTTAGCTCAAAACAAATCAGTAAATGCATGAGAAATAACAAATGTACTTAGAAAAGGTTGAGAATTCGTGATGTGGCTTTGAATGGTTCATTTTGAACACACAAAAAGTATGGAGTCCAAATAAGTTCGAAAAAATGAAATCCCTTTCGTAACATATGAGTTTTCATGTGAAACCCTGATACTTCGAAAGAGATTGTCCATTGTACACGCAAAGTGCCTGAAGTTTTTGCCGTAACCCTCTCAACTTTTTACACCTGCTATGCAGGTGAAATGATGGTACCATGCCAACTTTCAACCTTTTCAGAGTCCATTTGTAGTGCTTTTCAATTTCATGGTCATTTGGCTCAAAAAAATCAGTAAATGCATGAAAAATACCAAATCAAGTCAGAAAGGGTTGAAAATTCATGCTGTGGCTTTGAATGGTTCATTTTGAACACACAAAAATTCTGGAGTCCGAATAAGTTCAAAAAACTGAAATCCCTTTGTACCAGATGAATTTTCGTCTGAAACCCTAATACTTCGAAAGAGATTGTCCATTTTGCACACGAAATGCATCCAGTTTTTTCAATAACCCTATCAGCTTTTTAGCTCATGCTATGTGGTGAAATGATGATACCATGCAACCTTTAAACCTTTTCAGAGTTCATTTGTAGTGCTTTTCAATTTCAGGGTCATTTAGCTCAAAAAAAATCAGTAAATGCATGACAAATAACCAATCAAGTTAGAAAGGGTTGAAAATTCATGATGTGGCTTTGAATGGTTCATTTTGAACAAACAAAAAGTATGGAGTCCAAATAAGGTCAAAAAAATGAAATCCGTTCCGTAACATATGAGTTTTTATGTGAAACCCTGATACTTCGAAAGAGATTGTCCATTATACACACAAAGTGCCTGCAGTTTTTGCCGTAACCCTCTCAAGTTTTTACACATGCTATGCAGGTGAAATGATTTTAACATGCCAACTTTCAACCTTTTCACAGTCCATTTATAGTACTTTTCAATTTCATGGTCGTTTAGCTCAAAAAAATCAGTAAATGCATGAAAAATACCAAATGAAGTCAGAAAGGGTTGAAAATTGATGATGTGGCTTTGAATGGTTCATTTTGAACACACAAAAAGTCTGGAGTCCAAATAAGTTCAAAAAACTGGAATCCCTTTGTACCAGATGAATTTTCGTCTGAAAGCCTAATACTTCGAAAGAGATTGTCCATTTTGCACACGAAGTGCATCCAGTTTTTGTCGTAAGCCTCTCAACTTTTTAGCACATGCTATGTGGTGAAATGATGATACCATTCCAACTTTCAACTTCTTCAGAGTTCATTTGTAGGGCTTTTCAACTTCAAGGTCATTTAGCTCAAAAAATCAGTAAATCCATGAAAAATACCAAATGAAGTCACAAAGGGTTGGAAATTGATGATGTGGCTTTGAATGGTTCATCTTGAACACACAAAAAGTATGGAGTCCAAATAAGTTCAAAAAAATGAAATCCCTTTCGTAACATATGAGTTTTCATGTGAAACCCTGATACTTCGAAAGAGATTGTCCATTATACACGCAAAGTGCCTGAAGTTTTTGCCGTAACCCTCTCAACTTTTTACACCTGCTATGCAGGTGAAATGATGGTACCATGCCAACTTTCAACCTTTTCAGAGTCCATTTGTAGTGCTTTTCAATTTCATGGTCATTTAGCTCAAAAAAATCAGTAAATGCATGACAAATACAAAATGAAGTCAGAAAGGGTTGACATTCCATGATGTGGCTTTGAATGGTTCACTTTGAACACACAAAAAGTATGGAGTCCAAATAACTTCAAAAAAATGAAATCCCTTTCGTAACATATGAGTTTTCGTGTGAAACCCTGATACTTTGAAAGAGAATGTCCATTGTACACACAAAGTGCCTGCAGTTTTTGCCGTAACCCTCTCAACTTTTTACACATGCTATGCAGGTGAAATGATTTTAACATGCCAACTTTCATCCTTTTCAGAGACCATTTGTAGTGCTTTTCAATTTCATGGTCGTCTAGCTCAAAAAAATCAGTAAATGCATGAAAAATACCAAATGAAGTGAGAAAGGGTTGAAAATTGATGATGTGGCTTTGAATGGTTCATTTTGAGCACACAAAAAGTCCGGAGTCCGAATAATTTCAAAAAACTTGAATCCCTTTGTACCAGATGAATTTTCGTCTGAAACCCTAATACTTCGAAAGAGATTGTCCATTTTGCACACGAAGTGCATCCAGTTTTTGTCGTAAGCCTCTCAACTTTTTAGCACATGCTATGTGGTGAAATGATGATACCATGCCAACTTTCAACATTTTCAGAGTTCATTTGTAGGGCTTTTCAACTTCAAGGTCATTTAGCTCAAAAAATCAGTAAATGCATGAAAAATACCAAATGAAGTCACAAAGGGTTGGAAATTGATGATGTGGCTTTGAATGGTTCATCTTGAACACACAAAAAGTATGGAGTCCAAATAAGTTCAAAAAACTGAAATCCCTTTGTACCAGATGAGTTTTCGTGTGAAACCCGGATACTTCGAAACAGAATGTCAATTACGCACACGAAATGCATCAAGTTTTTTCCATAACCGTATCAACTTTTTTGCACATGCTATGTGGTGAAATGATGATACCATGCAAACTTTCAACTTTTTCAGAGTTCATTTGTAGTGATTTTAAATTTCAGAGTCATTTAGCTCAAAACAAATCAGTAAATGCATGAGAAATAACAAATGTACTTAGAAAGGGTTGAGAATTCGTGATGTCGCTTTGAATGGTTCATTTTGAACACACAAAAAGTATGGAGTCCAAATAAGTTCGAAAAAATGAAATCCCTTTCGTAACATATGAGTTTTCATGTGAAACCCTGATACTTCGAAAGAGATTGTCCATTATACACGCAAAGTGCCTGAAGTTTTTGCCATAACCCTCTCAACTTTTTACACCTGCTATGCAGGTGAAATGATGGTACCATGCCAACTTTCAACCTTTTCAGAGTCCATTTGTAGTGCTTTTCGATTTCATGGTCATTTAGCTCAAAAAAATCAGTAAATGCATGAAAAATACCAAATGAAGTCAGAAAGGGTTGAAAATTCATGCTGTGGCTTTGAATGGTTCATTTTGAACACACAAAAATTCTGGAGTCCGAATAAGTTCAAAAAACTGAAATCCCTTTGTACCAGATGAATTTTCGTCTGAAACCCTAATACTTCGAAAGAGATTGTCCATTTTGCACACGAAATGCATCCAGTTTTTTCAATAACCCTATCAGCTTTTTAGCTCATGCTATGTGGTGAAATGATGATACCATGCAACCTTTAAACCTTTTCAGAGTTCATTTGTAGTGCTTTTCAATTTCAGGGTCATTTAGCTCAAAAAAAATCAGTAAATGCATGACAAATAACCAATCAAGTTAGAAAGGGTTGAAAATTCATGATGTGGCTTTGAATGGTTCATTTTGAACAAACAAAAAGTATGGAGTCCAAATAAGGTCAAAAAAATGAAATCCGTTCCGTAACATATGAGTTTTTATGTGAAACCCTGATACTTCGAAAGAGATTGTCCATTATACACACAAAGTGCCTGCAGTTTTTGCCGTAACCCTCTCAAGTTTTTACACATGCTATGCAGGTGAAATGATTTTAACATGCCAACTTTCAACCTTTTCACAGTCCATTTATAGTGCTTTTCAATTTCATGGTCGTTTAGCTCAAAAAAATCATTAAATGCATGAAAAATACCAAATGAAGTCAGAAAGGGTTGAAAATTGATGATGTGCCTTTGAATGGTTCATTTTGAACACACAAAAAGTCTGGAGTCCAAATAAGTTCAAAAAACTGGAATCCCTTTGTACCAGATGAATTTTCGTCTGAAACCCTAATACTTCGAAAGAGATTGTCCATTTTGCACACGAAGTGCATCCAGTTTTTGTCGTAAGCCTCTCAACTTTTTAGCACATGCTATGTGGTGAAATGATGATACCATTCCAACTTTCAACTTCTTCAGAGTTCATTTGTAGGGCTTTTCAACTTCAAGGTCATTTAGCTCAAAAAATCAGTAAATCCATGAAAAATACCAAATGAAGTCACAAAGGGTTGGAAATTGATGATGTGGCTTTGAATGGTTCATCTTGAACACACAAAAAGAATGGAGTCCAAATAAGTTCGAAAAAATGAAATCCCTTTCGTAACATATGAGTTTTCACGTGAAACCCTGATACTTCGAAAGAGATTGTCCATTATACACGCAAAGTGCCTGAAGTTTTTGCCGTAAACCTCTCAACTTTTTACACCTGCTATGCAGGTGAAATGATGGTACCATGCCAACTTTCAACCTTTTCAGAGTCCATTTGTAGTGCTTTTCAATTTCATGGTCATTTAGCTCAAAAAAATCAGTAAATGCATGAAAAATACCAAATGAAGTCAGAAAGGGTTGAAAATTCATGCTGTGGCTTTGAATGGTTCATTTTGAACACACAAAAATTCTGGATTCCGAATAAGTTCAAAAAACTGAAATCCCTTTGTAACAGACGAGTTTTCGTCCGAAACCCTCATACTTCGAAAGAGATTGTCCATTTTGCACACGAAATGCATCCAGTATTTTCCATAACCGTCTCAACTTTTTAGCTCATGCTATGTGGTGAAATAACCATACCTTGCCAACTTTCAACCTTTTCAGAGGTCATTTGTAGTGCTTTTCAATTTTAGGGTCATTTAGCCCAAAAAAATCAGTAAATGCATGACAAATACCAAATGAAGTCAGAAAGGGATGGAAATTCATGATGTGGCTTTGAATGATTTATTTTGAACACACAAAAAGTATGGAGTCCAAATAAGTTCAAACAAATGAAATCCCTGTCATAACATATGAGTTTTCGTCTCAAACCCTAATACTTCGAAAGATATTGTCCATTTTGCACACGAAGTGCATCCAGTTTTTGTCGTAAGCATCTCAACTCTTTAGCACATGCTATGTGGTGAAATGATGATACCATGGCAACTTTCAACCTTTTCAGAGTTCATTTGTAGGGATTTTCATCTTCAGGGTCATTTAGCTCAAAAAATCAGTAAATGCATGAAAAATACCAAATGAAGTCAGAAAGGGCTGAAAATTCATGATGTGGCTTTGAATGGTTCATCTTGAACACACAAAAAGTATGGAGTCCAAATAAGTTCAAAAAAATGAAATCCCTTTTGTAACGGATGAGCTTTCGTCCGAAAAACTCATACTTCGAAAGAGATTGTCCATTTTGCACACGAAATGCATCCAGTTTTTTCCATAACCCTCTCAAGTTTTTAGCTTATGCTATTTCGTGAAAAGATGATACCATGCGAACTTTCAACCTTTTAAGAGTTCATTTGTAGTGCTTTTCAATTTTAGGGTCGTTTAGCTCAAGAAAATTAGTAAATGCATGACAAATAACAAACAAAGTTAGAAAGGGTTGAAAATTCATGATGTGGTTTTGAATGGTTCATTTTGAACACACAAAAAGTACGGAGTCCAAATAAGTTCAAAAAAATGAAATCCCTTTCGTAACATATGAGTTTTCGTGTGAAACCCTGATACTTTGAAAGAGAATGTCCATTGTACACACAAAGTGCCTGAAGTTTTTGCCATAACCCTCTCAAGTTTTTACACATGCTATGCAGGTGAAATGATTTTAACATGCCAACTTTCAACCTTTTCACAGTCCATTTGCAGTGCTTTTCAATCTCATGGTCGTTTAGCTCAAAAAAATTAGTAAATGCATGAAAAATACCAAATGAAGTCAGAAAGGGTTGAAAATTGATGATGTGGCTTTGAATGGTTCATTTTGAACACACAAAAAGTCTGGAGTCCGAATAAGTTCAAAAAACTGGAATCCCTTTGTACCAGATGAATTTTCGTCTGAAACCCTAATACTTCGAAAGAGATTGTCCATTTTGCACACGAAGTGCATCTAGTTTTTGTCGTAAGCCTCTCAACTGTTTAGCACATGCTATGTGGTGAAATGATGATACCATGCCAACTTTCAACATTTTCAGAGTTCATTTGTAGGGCTTTTCAACTTCAAGGTCATTTAGCTCAAAAAATCAGTAAATGCATGAAAAATACCAAATGAAGTCACAAAGGGTTGGAAATTGATGATGTGGCTTTGAATGGTTCATCTTGAACACACAAAAAGTATGGAGTCCAAATAAGTTCAAAAAAAATGAAATCCCTCTGTAACAGATGAGCTTTCGTCCGAAACCCTCATACTTCGAAAGAGATTGTCCATTTTGCACACGAAATGCATCCAGTTTTTTCCATAACCCTCTCAAGTTCTTAGCTTATGCTCTTTGGTGAAAAGATGATACCATGCGAACTTTCAACCTTTTCAGAGTTCATTTGTAGTGCTTTTCAATTTCAGGGTCATTAGCTCAAAAAAATTAGTAAATGCATGACAAATAACAAACAAAGTTAGAAAGGGTTGAAAATTCATGATGTGGCTTTGAATAGTTCATTTTGAACACACAAAATGTATGGAGTCCAAATAAGTTCAAAAAAATGAAATCCCTTTCGTAACATATGAGTTTTCGTGTGAAACCCTGATACTTTGAAAGAGAATGTCCATTGTACACACAAAGTGCCTGCAGTTTTTGCCATCACCCTCTCAAGTTTTTACACATGCTATGCAGGTGAAATGATTTTAACATGCCAACTTTCAACCTTTTCAGAGTCCATTTGTAGTGCTTTTCAATTTCATGGTCGTTTAGCTCAAAAAATCAGTAAATGCATGAAAAATACCAAATGAAGTCAGAAAGGGTTGAAAATTGATGATGTGGCTTTGAATGGTTCATTTTGAACACACAAAAAGTCTGGAGTCTAAATAAGTTCAAAAAACTGGAATCCCTTTGTACCAGATGAATTTTTGTCTGAAACCCTAATACATCGAAAGCGATTGTCCATTTTGCACACGAAGTGCATCCAGTTTTGTCGTAAGCCTCTCAACTTTTTAGCACATGCTATGTGGTGAAATGATGATACCATGCCAACTTTGAACCTTTTGAGAGTTCATTTGTAGGGCTTTTCAACTTCAGGGTCATTTAGCTCAAAAAATCAGTAAATGCATGAAAAATACCAAATGAAGTCAGAAAGTGTTGAAAATTCATGATGTGGCTATGAATGGTTCATCTTGAACACACAAAAAGCATGGAGTCCAAATAAGTTCAAAAAATGAAATCACTTTGTAACGGATGAGCTTTCGTCCGAAACCCTAATACCTCGAAAGAGATTGTCCATTTTGCACACGAAATGCATCCAGTTTTTTCCATAACCCTCTCAAGTTTTTAGCTCATGCTATTTGGTGAAAAGATGATACCATGCGAACTTTCAACCTTTTCAGAGTTCATTAGTAGGGCTTCTCAACTTCAGGGTCATTTAGCTCAAAAAAAATAGTAAATGCATGACAAATAACAAACAAAGTTAGAAAGGGGTCAAAATTCATGATGTGGCTTTGAATGGTTCATTTTGAACACACAAAAAGTATGGAGTGCAAATAAGTTCAAAAAAATGAAATCCCTTTCGTAACATATGGGTTTTCGTCCAAAACCATGATACTTCAAAAGAGATTGTCCATTTTGCACACGAAGTGCCTACAGTTTTTCCGTAAACCTCTCAACTTTTTACACATGCTATGCGGGTGAAATGATGATACCATGCCAAGTTCCAACCTTTTCAGAGTTCATTTGTACTGCTTTTCAACTTCATGGTCATTTAGTTCAAAAAATCAGTAAATGCATGAAAAATACCTAATGAAGTGAGAAAGGGTTGATAACTGATGATGTTTTTTTGAACGGTTCACTTTGAACACGCAAAAAGTCTGGAGTCCAAATAGGTTCAAAAAACTAAAATCCCTTTGTAACAGATGAATTTTCGACTGAAACCCTAATACTTCGAAAGAGATTGTCCATTTTACACAGGAAGTGCATCCAGTTTTTGTCGTAACCCTCTCAACTTTTTCGCACATGCTATGTGGTGAAATGATGAGATCATGCCAACTTTCAACCTTTTCGGAGTTCATTGGTAGGGATTTTCAACTTCAGGGTCATTTAGCTCAAAAAAATAGTAAATGCATGACAAATAACAAACAAAGTTAGAAAGGGTTGAAAATTCATGATGTGGCTTTGAATGGTTCATTTTGAACACACAAAAAGTATGGAGTCCAAACAAGTTCAAAAAAATGAAATCCCTTTCGTAACATATGAGTTTTCGTCTAAAACCCTGATACTTCAAAAGAGATTGTCCATTTTGCACACGAAGTGCCTATAGTTTTTGCCGTAAACCTCTCAACTTTTTACACATGGTATGCGGGTGAAATGATGATACCATGCCAAGTTTCAACCTTTTCAGAGTTCATTTGTAGTGCTTTTCAATTTCATGGTCATTTAGCTCAAAAAATCAGTAAATGCATGAAAAATACCTAATGAAGTGAGAAAGGGTTGATAAGTGATGATGTTTTTTGAACGGTTCATTTTGAACACGCAAAAAGTCTGGAGTCCAAATAAGTTCAAAAAACTAAAATCCCTTTGTAACAGATGAATCTTCGACTGAAACCCTAATACTTCGAAAGAGGTTGTCCATTTTACACAGGAAGTGCATCGAGTTTTTGTCGTAACCTTCTCAACTTTTCATCACATGCTATGTGGTGAAATGAAGATACCATGCCAACTTTCAACCTTTTCAGAGTTCATTTGTAGGGATTTTCAATTTCAGGGTCATTTAGCTCAAAAATTAGTAAATGTATGACAAATACCAAATGAAGGCAGAAAGGGTTGAAAATTCATGATAAGTCTTTGAATGGTTCATTTTGAACACACAAAAAGTGTAGAATCAAAATAAGTTCAGAAATATAAAATCCCTTTCGTAACGTATGAGTTCTCGTGTGAAACCCTCACACTTCGAAAGAGATTGTCCATTTTGCACACGAAATGCATCCAGTTTTTCCCGTAACAGACTCTACTTTTGCACATGCTATGTGGGTTTAATGATGATGCCATGCCAACTTTAAACCTTTTTAGAGTTCATTTGTAGTGCTTTTCAATTTCATGGTCGTTTAGCTCACAAAAAATCAGTAAATGCATGAAAACTACCAAATGAAGTCCGAAAGGGTTGAAAATTCATGATGTAGCTTTGAATGGTTAATTTTGGACACACAAAAAGTATGGAGTCCAAATAAGTTCAAAAAAATGAAATCTCTTTTGTAACAGATGAGTTTTCATCCGAAACCCTGATACTTCGAAAGACTTTGTCCATTTTGCACACGAAATACTTCTAGTTTTTTCCATAACCCTCTCAACTTTTTATCTCATGCTATGTGGTGAAATGATGATACCATGCCAACGTTCAACCTTTTCAGAGTTCATTTGTAGTGCTTTTCAATTTTAGGATCATTTAGCTAAAAAAACAGTAAATGCATGAGAAATAACAAATGAAGTCAGAAAGGGTTGAAAATTCATGATGTGGCTTTGAATGGTTCATTTTGAACACACAAATAGTATGAAGTCCAAATAAGTTCAAAAAAATGAAATCCCTTTGTAACAGATGAGCTTTCGTCCGAAACCCTGATACTTCGAAAGAGATTGTCCATTTTGCACACGAAATGCATCCAGTTTTTCCATAACCGTATCAACTTTTTAGCTCAGGCTTTGTGGTGAAATGATCATACCTTGACAACTTTCAACCTTTTCAGAGTTCATTTTTAGTGCTTTTAAATTTTAGGGTCATTTAGCTCAAAAAAATCAGTAAATGCATGACAAATACCAAATGAAGTCAGAAAGGGTTGAAAATTAATGATGTGGCTTTGAATGGTTCATTTTGAACACACAAAAAGTTTGGAGTCGAAATAAGTTCAAAAAAGGAAATCCCTTTTGTAACAGGTTAGTTTTTGTCCGAAACCCTGATACTTCGAAAGAGATTGTCCATTTGGCACACGAAATACATCCAGTTTTTTCCATAACCCTCTCAACTTTTTAGCTCAAGCTATGTGGTGAAATGATGATACCATGCCAACTTTGAACCTTTTGAGAGTTCATTTGTAGTGCTTTTCAATTTCAGGGTCCTATAGCTCAATAAAATCAGAAAATGCATGACAAATACCAGATGAAGTCAGAAAGGGTTGAAAATTCATGATGTGGCTTTGAATGGTTCATTTTGAACACACAAAAAGTATGGAGTCCAAATAAATTCAAAAAAATGAAATCCCTTGTCCATTTTGCACACGAAATGCATCCAGTTTTTTCCATAACTGTCTCAACTTTTTAGCTCATGCTATGTTGTGAAATGATCATACCTTGCGAACTTTCAACCTTTCCAGAGTTCATTTGTAGTGCTTTCCAATATCAGGGTCATTTAGCTCAAAAAAATAAGTAAATGCATGACAAATACCAAATGAAGTCAGAAAGGTTGGAAATACATGATGTGGCTTTGAATGGTTCATTTTTAACACACAAAAAGTATGGAGTCCAAATAAGTTCAAAAAAATGAAATCCCTTTCTAACAGATGAGTTTTCGTCCGAAACCCTGATACTTCGAAAGAGATTGTCCATTTTGCACACGAAATACATCCAGTGTTTTCCATAACCCTCTCAACTTTTTAGCTCAAGCTATGTGGTGAAATGATGATACCATGCCAACTTTCAACCTTTTCAGAGTTCATTTGTAATGCTTTTCAATTTCAGGGTCATTTAGCTCAAAAAATCAGAAAATGCATGACAAATACCAAATGAAGTCAGAAAGGGTTGAAAATTCATGATGTGGCTTTCAATGGTTCATTTTTAACACACAAAAGGTATGGAGTCCAAATAAGTTCAAAAAATGAAATACCTTTGTAACAGATGAGTTTTCGTCTGAAACCCTGATACTTCGAAAGAGATTGTCCATTTTGCACACGAAATGCATCAAGTTTTTTCCATAACCGTCTCAACTTTTTAGCTCATGCTATGTGGTGAAATGATCATACCTTGCCAATTTTCAACCTTTTCAGAGTTCATTTGTTGTGCTTTTTAATTTCAGGGTCATTTAGCTCCAAAAATCAATAAATGCATGACAAATACCAAATGAAGTCAGAAAGGGTTGGAAAGTCATGATGTGGCTTTGAATGGTTCATTTTGAACACACACAAAGTATGGAGGCCAAATATGTTCAAAAAAATGAAATCCCTTTTGTAACATATGAGTTTTCGTCTGAAACCGTGATACTTCGAAAGAGATTGTCCATTTTGCACACAATGTGCCTGTAGTTTTTCCCGTAACCCTCTCAACTTTTTACACATGCTATGAGGGTGAAATGATGATACCATGCCAACTTTCAACCTTTTCAGAGTTCATTTGTAGTGCTTTTCAATTTCATGGTCATTTAGTTCAAAAAATTAGTAAATGCATGAAAAATACCAAATGAAGTCAGAAAGGGTTGAAAATTCATGATGTGGCTTTGAATGGTTCATCTTGAACACACAAAAAGTATGGAGTCCAAACAAGTTAAAAAAATGAAATCCCTTTGTAACAGATGAGTTTTCGTCCGAAACCCTGATACTCCGAAAGGGTTGAAAATTGATGATGTGGCTTTGAACGGTTTATTTTGAACACACAAAAAGTCTGTAGTCCAAATAAGTTCAAACAACTGAAATCCCTTTGTAACACATCAATTTTCGTCTGAAACCCTGATACTTCGAAAGAGATTGTCCATTTTACACAAGAAGTGCAACCAGTTTTTGTCGTAACCCTCTCAACTTTTTAGCAGATGCTATGTGGGTTTAATGATGATACCATGCCAACTTTCAACCTTTTTAGAGTTCATTTGTAGGGATTTTCAATTTCAGGATCATTTAGCTCACAAAATCAGTAAATAGTTGGCAAATACCAAATGGAGGCATAATGGGTTGAAAATTCATGATGTGCATTTGAATGGTTCATTTTGAACACACAAATAGTTTGAAGTCCAAATAAGTTCAAAAAATGAAATCCCTTTGTAACAGATGAGCTTTGGTCCGAAACCCTGATACTTCGAAAGAGATTGTCCATTTTGCACATGAAATGCATCCAGATTTTTCCATAACAGTATCAACTTTTTAGCTCATGCTATGTGGTGAAATGTTCATACCTTGCCAACTTTCAACCGTTTTAGAGTTCAATTTTAGTGCTTTTCAATTTCAGGGTCATTTAGCTCAAAAAAATCAGTAAATGCATGACAAATACCAAATGAAGTCAGATAGGGTTGAAACTTAATGATGTGGCTTTGAATGGTTCATTTTGAACACGCAAAAACGATGGAGTCCAAATAAGTACAAAAAAGTGAAATCCCTGTCTTAACATATGAGTTTATTTCTGAAACCGTGATACTTCGAAAGAGATTGTCCATTTTGCACACGAAGTGCCTGCTGTTTTTGACGTAACCCTTTCAACTTTTTACACATGCTGTGTGGGTGAAATGATGATACCATGCCAACTTTCAACCTTTTCAGAGTTCATTTGTAGTGCTTTTCAATTTCATGGTCATTTAGCTCAAAAAATCAGTAAATGCATGAAAAATCCAAATTAAGTCAGAAAGGGTTGAAAATTGATGATGTCGCTTTGAACGGTTCATTTTGACCACACAAAAAGTCGAGAGTCCAAATAAGTTCAAAAAAATAAAATCCCTTTCGTAACGTATGAGTTCGAGTCTGAAACGCTTACACTTCGAAAGAGATTGTCCATTTTGCACACGAAATGCATCCAATTTTTTCCGTAACCGACTCTACTTTTTACACATGCTATGTGGGTTTAATGATGATACCATGCCAACTTTCAACCTTTTCAGAGTTCATTTGTAGTGCTTTCCAATTTCATGGTCGTTTAGCTCAAAAAAAATCAGTAAATGCATGAAAAATACCAAATGAAGTCAGAAAGGGTTGAAAACTGATGATGTGGCTTTGAACGGTTCATTTTGAACACGCAAATAGTCTTGAGTCCAAATAAGTTCAAAAATCTGAAATCCCTTTGTAACAGATGAATTTTCGTCTGAAACCCATATACTTCTAAAGTGATTGTCCATTTTACACAGGAAGTGCATCCAGTTTTTGTCGAAACTCTCTCAACTTTTCAGCACATGCTATGTGGTTAAATGATTATACCATGCCAACTTTCAACCTTTTCAGAGTTCATTTGTAGGGCTTTTCAATTTCAGGGTCATTTAGCAAAAAAATAGTAAATGCATGGCAAATACTAAATGAAGGCAGAAAGGGTTGAAAATTCATGATGTTGCTTTGAATGGTTCATTTTGAACACACAAAAAGTCTAGAGTCCAAATAAGTTTGAGTGCTAGTCTGAAACCCTCACACTTCGACAGAGATTGTCCATTTTGCACACGAAACGCATCCAGTTTTTTCCGTAACTGACTCTACTTTTTACACATGCTATGTGGGTTTAATGATGATACCATGCCAACTTTCAACCTTTCCAGAGTTCATTTGTAGTGCTTTTCAATTTCATGGTCGTTTAGCTAAAAAAATCAGTAAATGCATGAAAAATACCAAATGAAGTCAGAAAGGGTTGAAAATTGATGATGTGGCTTTGAACGGTTCATTTTGAACATGCAAAAAGTCTGGAGTCCAAAGAAGTTCAAAAAACTGAAATCCCTTTGTAACAGATGAATTTTCGTTTGAAACCCTGATATTTAGAAAGAGATTGTACATCTTGCACAGGATGTGCATCCAGTTTTTGTCGTAACACTGTCAACTTTTTAGCAAATGCTATGTGGTGAAATGATGATACCATGCCAACTTTCAACCTTTTGAGAGTTCATTTCTAGGGCTTTTCAATTTCAGGGTCATTTAGCTCAAAAAATCAGTAAATGCATGAAAAATACCAAATGAAGTCAGAAAGAGTGGAAATTCATGACATTCCTTTGAATCGTTCATCTGGAACACACAAAAACTATGGAGTCCAAATAAGTTCAAAAAAATGGAATCCCTTTGTAACAGATGAGTTTTCATCCGAAACCCTCATACTTCGAAAGAGATTGTCCATTTTGCACACGAAATGCATCCAGTCTTTTCCATAACCGTCTCAACTTTTTAGCTCATGCTATGTGGTGAAATGATCATACCTTGCCAACTTTCAACCTTTTCAGAGTTCATTTCTAGTGGTTTTCAATTTCAGGGTCATTTAGGTCAAAAAAATCAGTAAATGCATGACAAATACCAAATGAAGTCGGGAAGGGATGGAAATTCATGATGTGGCTTTGAATGGTTCATTTTGAACACACAAAAAGAATGGAGTCCAAATATGTTCGAAAAAATGAAATCCCTTTCGTAACATATGAGTTTTCGTCTGAAACCCTGATACTTCAAAAGAGATTGTCCATTTTGCACACGAAGAGCCTGTAGTTTTTGCCCTAACCCTCTCAACTTTTTAGCACATGCAATGTGGTGAAATGATGATACCATGCCAACTTTCAAACTTTTCAGAGTTCATTTGTAGGGCTTGTCAATTTCAGGGTCATTTAGCTCAAAAAATTAGTAAATGCATGACAAATACAAAATGAAGGCAGAAAGGGTTGAAAAATCATGATGTGGCTTTGAATGGTTCATTTTGAACACACAAAAAGTCTAGAGTTCAAAAAAATAAAATCCCTTTGGTAACATATGAGTTCTCGTCCGAAACCCTCACACTTCGAAAGAGATTGTCCATTTTGCACACGAAATGCATCCAGTTTTTCCATAACTGACTCTACTTTTTAGACATGCTATGTGGGTTTAATGATGATACCATGCCAACTTTCAACCTTTTCCGAGTTCATTTGTAGTGCTTTTCAATTTGATGGTCGTTTAGCTCAAAAAAATATCAGTAAATGCATGAAAAATATCAAATGAAGTCCGAAAGGGTTGAAAATTCATGATGTGGCCTTGAATGGTTCATTTTGAACACACAAAAATTATGGAGTCCAAATAAGTTCAAAAAAATGAAATCCCTTTTGTAACAGATGAGTTTTCGTCTGAAACCCTAATACTTCGAAAGAGATTGTCCATTTTGCACGCGAAATGCATCCAGTTTTTTCCATAACCGTATCAACTTTTTAGCTCATGCTATGTGGTGAAATGATCATACCTTGCCAACTTTCAACCTTTTCAGAGTTCATTTGTAGTGCTTTTCAATTTCAGGGTCATTTAGCTCAAAAAAATCAGTAAATGCATGACAAATACCAGATGAACTCAGCAAGTGTTGAAAATTCATGATGTTGCTTTGAATGGTTCATTTTGAACACACAAAAACTGTGGAGTCCAAATAAGTTCAAAAAAATGAAATCCCTTTCTTAACATATGAGTTTTTTTACTGAAACCGTGATACTTCGAAAGAGATTGTCCATTTTGCACACGAAGTGCCTGCAGTTTTTGTCGTAACCCTCTCAACTTTTTACACATGCTATGCGGGTGAAATGATGATACCATGCCAACTATCAACCTTTTCAGAGTTCATTTCTAGTGCTTTTCAATTTCATGGTCATTTAGCTCAAAAAAAATCAGTAAATGCATGAAAAATACTAAATGAAGTTAGAAAGGGTTGAAAATTGATGATGTTGCTTTGAACGGTTCATTTTGAACACACAAAAAGTCTGGAGGCCAAATTAGTTAAAAAAACTGAAATCCCTTTGTAACAGATAAATTTTCGTCTGAAACCGTGATACTTCGAAAGAGATTGTCCATTTTACATAGGAAGTGCATCAAGTTTTTTTCGTAACTCTCTCAACTTTTCAGCACATGCTATGTGGTGAAATGATTATACCATGCCAACTTTCAACCTTTTCAGAGTTCATTTGAAGGGCTTTTCAATTTCATGGTCATTTAGCTAAAAAAAATAGTAAATGCATGACAAATACCAAATGAAGGAAGAAAGGGTCGAAAATTCATGATATGGCTTTGAATGGTTCATTTTGAACACACAAAAAGTCTAGAGTCCAAATAAGTTCAAAAAAATAAAATCCCTTTCATAACATAAGAGTTCTAGTCTGAAACCCTCACACTTCGAAAGAGATTGTCCATTTTGCACACGAAGTGCCAACTTTCAAACTTTTCGGAGTTCGTTTGTAGTGCTTTTCAATTTCATGGTCATTTAGCTCAAAAAATTAGTAAATGCATGAAAAAATACCAAATGAAGTCAGAAAGGGTTGAAAATTGATGATGTTGCTTTGAACGGTTTATTTTGAACACACAAAAAGTCTGTACTCCAAATAAGTTCAAAAAACCGAAATGCCTTTGTAACAGATGAATTTTCGTCTGAAACCCTGATACTTCGAAAGAGATTGTCCATTTTACACAAGAAGTGCAACCAGTTTTTGTCGTAACCCACTCATCTTTTTAGCACATGCTATGTGGGTTTAATGATGATACCATGCCAACTTTCAACCTTTTCAGAGTTTATTTGTAAGGCTTTTCAATTTCAGGATCATTTAGCTCAAAAATCAGTAAATACATGGCAAATACCAAATGAAGGCAGAATGGGTTGAAAATTCATGATGTGGCTTTGAATGGTTCATTTTGAACACACAAAAAGTCTAGAGTCCAAATAAGTTCAAAAAAATAACATCCCTTTCGTAACATATCAGTTCTCGTCTCAAACCCTCACACTTCGAAAGGGATTGTCCATTTTGCACACGAAATGCATCCAGTTTTTTCCGTAACCAACTCTACTTTTTACACATGCTATGTGGGTTTAATGATGATACCATGCCAACTTTCAACCATTTCAGATTTGATTTGAAGTGCTTTTCAATTTCATGGTCGTTTACCTCAAAAAATCAGTAAATGCATGAAAAATACCAAACGAAGTCCGAAAGGGTTGAAAATTGATGATGTGGCTTTGAATGGTTCATTTTGAACACCCAAAAAGTCTAGAGTCCAAATAAGTTCATAAAAATAAAATCCCTTTCATAACATATGAGTTCTCATCTAAAACCCTCATGCTTCAAAAGAGATTGTCCATTTTGCACACGAAATGCATCCAGTTTTTTCCATAACCGACTCTACCTGTTACACATGCTATGTGGGTTTAATGATGATACCATGCCAACTTTCAACCTTTTCACAGTTCATTTGTAGTGCTTCTCAGTTTCATGGTCGTGTAGCTCAAAATAATCAATAAATGCATGAAAAATACCAAATGAAGTTCGAAAGGGTTGAAAATTGATGATGTGGCTTTGAATGGTTCATTTTGAACACACAAAAAGTATGGAGTCCAAATAAGTTCAAAAAATTAAATCCCTTTTGTAACAGGTTAGTTTTTGTCCGAAACCCTGATACTTCGAAAGAGATTGTCCATTTTGCACACGAAATACATCCAGTTTTTTCCATAACGCTCTCAACTTTTTAGCTCAAGCTATGTGGTGAAATGATGATACCATGCCAACTTTCAACCTTTTCAGAGTTCATTTGTAGTGCTTTCCAATTTCAGGGTCATTTAGCTCAAAAAAATCAGTAAATGCATGAAAAATACCAAATGAAGTCAGAAAGGGTTGAAAATTCATGATGTGGCTTTGAATGGTCGATTTTGCACACGAAGTGCCAACTTTCAAACTTTTCAGAGTTCGTTTGTAGTGCTTTTCAATTTCATGGTCATTTAGCTCAAAAAATTAGTAAATGCATGAAAAAGTACCAAATGAAGTCAGAAAGGGTTGAAAATTGATGATGTTGCTTTGAACGGTTTACTTTGAACACACAAAAAGTCTGTACTCCAAATAAGTTCAAAAAACCGAAATGCCTTTGTAACAGATGAATTTTCGTCTGAAACCCTGATACTTCGAAAGAGATTGTCCATTTTACACAAGAAGTGCAACCAGTTTTTGTCGTAACCCACTCATCTTTTTAGCACATGCTATGTGGGTTTAATGAAGATACCATGCCAACTTTCAACCTTTTCAGAGTTTATTTGTAAGGCTTTTCAATTTCAGGATCATTTAGCTCAAAAATCAGTAAATACATGGCAAACACCAAATGAAGGCAGAATGGGTTGAAAATTCATGATGTGGCTTTGAATGGTTCATTTTGAACACACAAAAAGTCTAGAGTCCAAATAAGTTCAAAAAAATAACATCCCTTTCGTAACATATCAGTTCTCGTCTCAAACCCTCACACTTCGAAAGAGATTGTCCATTTTGCACACGAAATGCATCCAGTTTTTTTCGTAACCAACTCTACTTTTTACACATGCTATGTGGGTTTAATGATGATACCATGCCAACTTTCAACCATTTCAGAGTTGATTTGTAGTGCTTTTCAATTTCATGGTCGTTTACCTCAAAAAATCAGTAAATGCATGAAAAATACCAAATGAAGTCCGAAAGGGTTGAAAATTGATGATGTGGCTTTGAATGGTTAATTTTGAACACCCAAAAAGTCTAGAGTCCAAATAAGTTCATAAAAATAAAATCCCTTTCATAACATATGAGTTCTCATCTAAAACCCTCATGCTTCAAAAGAGATTGTCCATTTTGCACACGAAATGCATCCAGTTTTTTCCATAACCGACTCTACCTTTTACACATGCTATGTGGGTTTAATGATGATACCATGCCAACTTTCAACCTTTTCAGAGTTCATTTGTAGTGCTTCTCAGTTTCATGGTCATGTAGCTCAAAAAAAATCAATAAATGCATGAAAAATACCAAATGAAGTTCGAAAGGGTTGAAAATTGATGATGTGGCTTTGAATGGTTCATTTTGAACACACAAAAAGTATGGAGTCCAAATAAGTTCAAAAAATGAAATCCCTTTTGTAACAGGTTAGTTTTTGTCCGAAACCCTGATACTTCGAAAGAGATTGTCCATTTTGCACACGAAATACATCCAGTTTTTTCCATAACCCTCTCAACTTTTTAACTCAAGCTATGTGGTGAAATGATGATACCATGCCAACTTTCAACCTTTTCAGAGTTCATTTGTAGTGCTTTCCAATTTCAGGGTCATTTAGCTAAAAAAAAATCAGTAAATGCATGAAAAATACCAAATGAAGTCAGAAAGGGTTGAAAATTCATGATGTGGCTTTGAATGGTTCATTTTGAACACACAAAAAGTATGGAGTCCAAATAAATTCAAAAAAATGAAATCCCTTGTCCATTTTGCACACGAAATGCATCCAGTTTTTTCCATAAGTGTCTCAACTTTTTAGCTCATGCTATGTTGTGAAATGATCATACCTTGCCAACTTTCAACCTTTCCAGAGTTCATTTGTAGTGCTTTCCAATATCAGGGTCATTTAGCTCAAAAAAATAAGTAAATGCATAACAAATACCAAATGAAGTCAGAAAGGTTGGAAATTCATGATGTGGCTTTGAATGGTTCATTTTTAACACACAAAAAGTATGGAGTCCACATAAGTTCAAAAAAATGAAATCCCTTTGTAACAGATGAGTTTTCGTCCGAAACCCTGATACTTCGAAAGAGATTGTCCATTTTGCACTCGAAATACATCAAGTGTTTTCCATAACCCTCTCAACTTTTTAGCTCAAGCTATGTGGTGAAAAGATGATACCATGCCAACTTTCAACCTTTTTAGAGTTCATTTGTCGTGCTTTTCAATTTCAGGGTCATTTAGCTCAAAAAAATCAGTAAATGCATGACAAATACCAAACGAAGTCAGAAAGGGTTGGAAAGTCATGATGTGGTTTTGAATGGTTCATTTTGACCACACAAAAAGTATGGACTCCAAATATGTTCAAAAAATGAAATCCCTTTCGTAACATATGAGTTTTCGTCTCAAACCCTGATACTTCGAAAGAGATTGTCCATTTTGCACACGAAGTGCCTGCAGTTTTTCCCGTAACCCTCTCAACTTTGTACACATGCTATGTGGGTGAAATGATGATACCATGCCAACTTTCAAACTTTTCAGAGTTCATTTGTAGTGCTTTTCAATTTCATGGTCATTTAGCTCAAAAAAATAGTAAATGCATGACAAATACCAAATGAAGTCAGAAAGGGTTGAAAAATGATGATGTGGCTTTGAACGGTTTATTTTGAACACGCAAAAAGTCTATAGTACAAATAAGGTCAAAAAACTGAAATGCCTTCGTAACAGATGAATTTTCGTCTGAAACGATCATACTTCGAAAGAGATTGTCCATTTTACACAAGAAGTGCATCCAGTTTTTGTCGTAACCCTCTCATCTTTTTAGCACATGCTATGTGGGTTTAATGATGATACCATGCCAACTTTCAACCTTTTTAGAGGTCATTTGTAAGGCTTTTCAATTTAAGGATCATTTAGCTCAAAAAATCAGTAAATGCATGGGAAATACCAAATGAAGGTAGAATGGGTTGAAAATTCGTGATGTGGCTTTGAATGGTTCATTTTGAACACACAAAAAGTCTAGAGTCCAAATAAGTTCAAAAAAATAAAATCCCTTTCGTAACATATCAGTTCTCGTCTCCAACCCTCACACTTCGAAAGAGATTGTCCATTTTGCACGCGAAATGCATCCAGTTCTTTCCGTAACCGACTCTACTTTTTACACATGCTATGTGGGTTTAATGATGATACCATGCCAACTTTCAACCTTTTCAGAGTTCATTTGTAGTGCTTCTCAACTTCATGGTCGTGTAGCTCAAAAAAATCAGTAAATGCATGAAAAATACCAAATGAAGTCCGAAAGGGTTGAAAATTGATGATGTGGCTTTGAATGGTTCATTTTGAACACACAAAAAGTATGGAGTCCAAATAAGTTCAAAAAATGAAATCCCTTTTGTAACAGGTTAGTTTTTGTCCGAAACCCTGATACTTCAAAAGAGATTGTCCATTTTGCACACGAAATACATCCAGTTTCTTCCATAACCCTCTCAACTTTTTAGCTCAAGCTATGTGGTGAAATGATGATACCATGCCAACTTTCAACCTTTTCAGAGTTCATTTGTAGTGCTTTTCAATTTCAGGGTCATTTAGCTCAAAAAAATCAGTAAATGCATGAAAAATACCAAATGAAGTCAGAAAGGGTTGAAAATTCATGATGTGGCTTTGAATGGTTCATTTTGAACACACAAAAAGTATGGTGTCCAAATAAATTCAAAAAAATGAAATCCCTTGTCCATTTTGCACACGAAATGCATCCAGTTTTTTCCATAACTGTCTCAACTTTTTAGCTCATGCTATGTTGTGAAATGATCATACCTTGCCAACTTTCAACCTTTCCAGAGTTCATTTGTAGTGCTTTTCAATATCAGGGTCATTCAGCTCAAAAAAACAAGTAAATGCATGACAAATACCAAATGAAGTCAGAAAGGTTGGAAATTCATGATGTTGCTTTGAATGGTTCATTTTTAACACACAAAAAGTATGGAGTCCAAATAAGTTCAAAAAAATGAAATCCCTTTGTAACAGATGAGTTTTCGTCCGAAACCCTGATACTTCGAAAGAGATTGTCCATTTTGCACACGAAATACATCCAGTGTTTTCCATAACCCTCTCAACTTTTTAGCTCAAGCTATGTGGTGAAATGATGATACCATGCCAACTTTCAACCTTTTTAGAGTTCATTTGTAGTGCTTTTCAATTTCAGGGTCATTTAGCTCAAAAAAATCAGTAAATGCATGACAAATACCAAATGAAGTCAGAAAGGGTTGGAAAGTCATGATGTGGTTTTGAATGGTTCATTTTGACCACACAAAGAGTATGGAGTCCAAATATGTTCAAAAAATGAAATTCCTTTCGTAACATATGAGTTTTCGTCTCAAACCCTGATACTTCGAAAGAGATTGTCCATTTTGCACACGAAGTGCCTGCAGTTTTTCCCGTAACCCTCTCAACTTTTTACACATGCTATGTGGGTGAAATGATGATATCATGCCAACTTTCAAACTTTTCAGAGTTCATTTGTAGTGCTTTTCAATTTCATGGTCATTTAGCTCAAAAAATTAGTAAATGCATGAAAAATACCAAATGAAGTCAGAAAGGGTTGAAAAATGATGATGTGGCTTTGAACGGTTTATTTTGAACACGCAAAAAGTCTATAGTACAAATAAGGTCAAAAAACTGAAATGCCTTCGTAACAGATGAATTTTCGTCTGAAACGATCATACTTCGAAAGAGATTGTCCATTTTACACAAGAAGTGCATCCAGTTTTTGTCGTAACCCTCTCATCTTTTTAGCACATGCTATGTGGGTTTAATGATGATACCATGCCAACTTTCAACCTTTTTAGAGTTCATTTGTAAGGCTTTTCAATTTAAGGATCATTTAGCTCAAAAAATCAGTAAATGCATGGCAAATACCAAATGAAGGTAGAATGGGTTGAAAATTCGTGATGTGGCTTTGAATGGTTCATTTTGAACACACAAAAAGTCTAGAGTCCAAATAAGTTCAAAAAAATAAAATCCCTTTCGTAACATATCAGTTCTCGTCTCAAACCCCCCTCACACTTCGGAAGAGATTGTCCATTTTGCACGCGAAATGCATCCAGTTTTTTCCGTAACCGACTCTACTTTTTACACATGCTATGTGGGTTTAATGATGATACCATGCCAACTTTCAACCTTTTCAGAGTTCATTTGTAGTGCTTCTCAATTTCATGGTCGTGTAGCTCAAAAAAATCAGTAAATGCATGAAAAATACCAAATGAAGTCCGAAAGGGTTGAAAATTGATGATGTGGCTTTGAATGGTTCATTTTGAACACACAAAAAGTATGGAGTCCAAATAAGTTCAAAAAATGAAATCCCTTTTGTAACAGGTTAGTTTTTGTCCGAAACCCTGATACTTCGAAAGAGATTGTCCATTTTGCACACGAAATACATCCAGTTTTTTCCATAACCCTCTCAACTTTTTAGCTCAAGCTATGTGGTGAAATGATGATACCATGCCAACTTTCAACCTTTTCAGAGTTCATT
The DNA here is from genome assembly GCA_022496015.1 of Hordeum marinum. Classification (NCBI taxonomy): domain Eukaryota; kingdom Viridiplantae; phylum Streptophyta; class Magnoliopsida; order Poales; family Poaceae; genus Hordeum; species Hordeum marinum. The sequence goes on from JAAAWK010000679.1 coordinate 205,632, forward strand.
TGTAGTGCTTTTCAATTGCAGGGTCATTTAGCTCAAAAAAATCAGTAAATGCATGAAAAATACCAAATGAAGTCAGAAAGGGTTGAAAATTCATGATGTGGCTTTGAATGGTTCATTTTGAACACACAAAAAGTATGGAGTCCAAGTAAATTCAAAAAAATGAAATCCCTTGTCCATTTTGCACACGAAATGCATCCAGTTTTTTCCATAAGTGTCTCAACTTTTTAGCTCATGCTATGTTGTGAAATGATCATACCTTGCCAACTTTCAACCTTTCCAGAGTTCATTTGTAGTGCTTTTCAATATCAGGGTCATTTAGCTCAAAAAAATAAGTAAATGCATGACAAATACCAAATGAAGTCAGAAAGGTTGGAAATTCATGATGTGGCTTTGAATGGTTCATTTTTAACACACAAATAGTATGGAGTCCAAATAAGTTAAAAAAATGAAATCCCTTTGTAACAAATGAGTTTTCGTCCGAAACCCTGATACTTCGAAAGAGATTGTCCATTTTGCACACGAAATACATCCAGTGTTTTCCATAACCCTCTCAACTTTTTAGCTCAAGCTATGTGGTGAAATGATGATACCATGCCAACTTTCAACCTTTTTAGAGTTCATTTGTAGTGCTTTTCAATTTCAGGGTCATTTAGCTCAAAAAAATCAGTAAATGCATGACAAATACCAAATGAAGTCAGAAAGGGTTGGAAAGTCATGATGTGGTTTTGAATGGTTCATTTTGACCACACAAAAAGTATGGAGTCCAAATATGTTCAAAAAATGAAATCCCTTTCGTAACATATGAGTTTTCGTCTCAAACCCTGATACTTCGAAAGAGATTGTCCATTTTGCACACGAAGTGCCTGCAGTTTTTCCCGTAACCCTCTCAACTTTTTACACATGCTATGTGGGTGAAATGATGATATCATGCCAACTTTCAAACTTTTCAGAGTTCATTTGTAGTGCTTTTCAATTTCATGGTCATTTAGCTCAAAAAATTAGTAAATGCATGAAAAATACCAAATGAAGTTAGAAAGGGTTGAAAAATGATGATGTGGCTTTGAACGGTTTATTTTGAACACGCAAAAAGTCTATAGTACAAATAAGGTCAAAAACCTGAAATGCCTTCGTAACAGATGAATTTTCGTCTGAAACGATCATACTTCGAAAGAGATTGTCCATTTTACACAAGAAGTGCATCCAGTTTTTGTCGTAACCCTCTCATCTTTTTAGCACATGCTATGTGGGTTTAATGATGATACCATGCCAACTTTCAACCTTTTTAGAGTTCATTTGTAAGGCTTTTCAATTTAAGGATCATTTAGCTCAAAAAATCAGTAAATGCATGGCAAATACCAAATGAAGGCAGAATGGGTTGAAAATTCGTGATGTGGCTTTGAATGGTTCATTCTGAACACACAAAAAGTCTAGAGTCCAAATAAGTTCAAAAAAATAAAATCCCTTTCGTAACATATCAGTTCTCGTCTCAAACCCTCACACTTCGAAAGAGATTGTCCATTTTGCACACGAAATGCATCCAGTTTTTTCCGTAACCGACTCTACTTTTTACACATGCTATGTGCGTTTAATGATGATACCATGCCAACTTTCAACCTTTTCAGAGTTCATTTGTAGTGCTTCTCAATTCCATGGTCGTGTACCTCAAAAAATCAGTAAATGCATGAAAAATACCAAATGAAGTCCGAAAGGGTTGAAAATTGATGATGTGGCTTTCAATGGTTTATTTTGAACACACAAAAAGTATGGAGTCCAAATAAGTTAAAAAAATGAAATCCCTTTGTAACAGATGAGTTTTCTTTCGAAACCCTGATACTTCGAAAGAGATTGTCCATTTTGCACACGAAATACATCCAGTTTTTTCCATAACCCTCTCAACTTTTTAGCTCAAGCTATGTGGTGAAATGATGATACCATGCCAACTTTCAACCTTTTCAGAGTTCATTTGTAGTGCTTTTCAATTTCAGGGTCATTTAGCTCAAAAAAATCAGTAAATGCATGAAAAATACCAAATGAAGTCAGAAAGGGTTGGAAAGTCATGATGTGGCTTTGAATGGTTCATTTTGAACACATAAAAAGTATGGAGTCCAAATATGTTCAAAAAATGAAATCCCTTTCGTAACATATGAGTTTTCGTCTCAAACCCTGATACTTCGAAAGAGATTGTCCATTTTGCACACGAAGTGCGTGCAGTTTTTCTCGTAACCCTCTCATCTTTTTACACATGCTATGTGGGTGAAATGATGATACCATGCCAACTTTCGAACTTTTCAGAGTTCATTTGTAGTGCTTTTCAAGTTCATGGTCATTTAGCTCAAAAAATTAGTAAATGCATGAAAAATACCAAATGAAGTCAAAAAGGGTTGAAAAATGATGATGTGGCTTTGAACGGTTTATTTTGAACACGCAAAAAGTCTGTAGTACAAATAAGTTCAAAAAACTAAAATGCCTTCGTAACAGATGAATTTTCGTCTGAAACCATCATACTTCGAAAGAGATTGTCCATTTTACACAAGAAGTGCATCCAGTTTTTGTCGTAACCCTCTCATCTTTTTAGCACACTGTATGTGGGTTTAATGATGACACCATGCCAACTTTCAACCTTTTTAGAGTTCATTTGTAAAGCTTTTCAATTTAAGGATCATTTAGCTCAAAAAATCATTAAATGCATGGCAAATACCAAATGAAGGCAGAATGGGTTGAAAATTCGTGATGTGGCTTTGAGTGGTTCATTTTGAACACACAAAAAGTCTAGAGTCCAAATAAGTTCAAAAAAATAAAATCCCTTTCGTAACATATCAGTTCTCGTCTCAAACCCTCACACTTCGAAAGAGATTGTCCATTTTGCACGCGAAATGCATCCAGTTTTTTCCGTAACCGACTCTACTTTTTACACATGCTATGTGGATTTAATGATGATACCATGACAACTTTCAACCTTTTCAGAGCTCATTTGTAGTGCTTTTCAATTTCATGGTCGTTTAGCTCAAAAAAATCAGTAAATGCATAAAAAATACCAAATGAAGCCCGAAAGGGTTCAAAATTGATGATGTGGCTTTGAATGGTTCATTTTGAACACCCAAAAAGTATGGAGTCCAAATAAGTTCATAAAAATAAAATCCCGTTCATAACATATGAGTTCTCGTCTAAAAACCATCACGCTTCGAAAGAGATTGTCCATTTTGCACACGACATGCATCCAGTTTTTTCCATAACCGACTCTACTTTTTACACATGCTATGTGCGTTTAATGATGATACCATGCCAACTTTCAACCTTTTCAGAGTTCATTTGTAGTGCTTCTCAATTTCATGGTCGTTTAGCTCAAAACAACCAGTAAATGCATGAAAAATACCAAATGAAGTCCGAAAGGGTTCAAAATTGATGATGTGGCTTTGAATGGTTCATCTTGAACACACAAAAAGTGTGGAGTCCAAATAAGATCAAAAAAATGAAATCCCTGTTGTAACAGGGTAGTTTTTGTCCGAAACCCTGATACTTCGAAAGAGACTGTCCATTTTGCACACGAAATACATCCAGTTTTGAATGTATCATCTTGAACACACAAACAGTGTGGAGTCCAAATAAGTTCAAAAAAATGAAATCCCTGTTGTAACAGGGTAGTTTTTGTCCGAAACCCTGATACTTCGAAAGAGACTGTCCATTTTGCACACGAAATAACCCTCTCAACTTGTTAGCTCTAGCTATGTGGTGAAATGATGATACCATGCCAACTTTCAACCTTGTCAGAGTTTATTTGTAGTGCTTTTCAATTTCAGGGTCATTTAGCTCAATAAAATCAGAAAATGCATGACAAATACCAGATGAAGTCAGAAAGGGTTGAAAATTTATGATGTGGCTTTGAATGGTTCATTTTGAACACACAAAAAGTATGGCGTCCAAATAAGTTCAAAAAAATGAAATCCCTTTGTAACAGATGAGTTTTCATCCGAAACCCTCATACTTTGAAAGAGATTGTCCATTTTGCACACGAAATGCATTCAGTTTTTTTCCATAACCCTCTCTACTTTTTATCTCATGCTATGTGGTGGAATGCTGATACCATGCCAACTTTCAACATTTTAAGAGTTTGTTTGTAGTGCTTTTCAATTTCAGGGTCATTTAGCTCAAAAAAATGAGTAAATGCATGACAAATACCAAATGAAGTCGGAAAGGGTTTAATATCAAATTATGGCTTTGTATGGTTCATTTTGAACACACAAAAAGTATGGAGTCCAAATAAGTTCAAAAAAATGAAATCCCTTTCGTAACTTATGAGTTTTCGTATGAAACCCTAATACTTCGAAAGAGATTGTCCTTTTTGCACACGAAATACATCTAGTTTTTTCCATAACCCTCTCAAGTTTTTAGCTCATGTTATGTGGTGAACTGATGATACCATGCCAACTTTCAATCTTTTCAGAGTTCATTCGTAGTGCTTCTCAATTTCAGGGTCATTTAGCTCAAAAAAAACAGAAAATGCATGACAAATACAAAATTAAGTCAGAAAGGATTGAAAATTCATGATGTGGCTTTGAATGGTTCATTTTGAACACACAAAAAGTATGGAGTCCAAATAAATTCAAAAAAAATGAAATCCCTTTGTAACAGATGAGCTTTCGTCCGAAACTCTGATACTTGGAAAGAGATTGTCCATTTTGCACACGAAATGCATTCAGTTTTTCCATAACCCTCTGAACTTTTTACCTCATGCTATGTGGTGAAATGATGATACCATGCCAACTTTCAACCTTTTCAGAGTTCGTTTGTAGTGCTTTTCAATTTCAGGGTCATTTGGCTCAAAAAAATCAGGAAATGCATGACAAATACCAAATAAAGTCAAAAAGGGTTTAAAATTCATGACGTGGCTTTGAATGGTTCATTTTGAACACACAAGAAGTATGGAGTCCAAATAATTTCAAAAAAATGAAATCCCTTTCGTAACATATGAGTTTTCGTCGGAAACCTTGATTCTTCGAGAGAGATGGTCCTTTTTACACACGAAGTGCCTGCAGTTTTTGCCTTACCCCTCTCAACTTTTTACACATGCTATGCGGGTGAAATGATGATACCATGCCAACTTTCAATCTTTTCAGAGTTCATTTGTAGTGCTTTTCAATTTCAGGGTTATTTCGCTCAAAAAAATCAGAAAATGCATGACAAATACCAAATGAAGTCACAAAGGGTTGAAAATTCATGATGTGGCTTTCAATGGTTCATTTTGAACACACAAAAAGGATGGAGTCCAAATAAGTAAAAAAAATGAAATCCCTTTGTAACAGATGAGTTTTCGTCGGAAACCCTGATACTTTGAAAGAGATTGTCCATTTTGCACACGAAATGCATTCAGTTTTTTTCCATAACCCTCTCAACTTTTTAGCTCATGCTATGTGGTGAAATGATGATACCATGCCAAGTTTCAACCTTTTAAGAGTTCGTTTGTAGTGCTTTTCAATTTCAGGGTCATTTAGCTCAAATAAAATCAGTAAATGCATGACAAATACCAAATGAAGTCGGAAAGGGTTTAAAATCAAATTATGGCTTTGAATGGTTCATTTTGAACACACAAAAACTTTGGAGTCCACATAAGTTCAAAAAAATGAAATCCCTTTCGTAACTTATGAGTTTTCGTTTGCAACCCTAATACTTCGAAAGAGATTGTCCATTTTGCACACGAAATACATCTAGTTTTTCCATAACCCTCTCAACTTTCTAGCTCATGCTCTGTGGTGAACTAATGATACCATGCCAACTTTCAATCTTTTCAGAGTTCATTTGTAGTGCTTTTAAATTTAAGGGTCATTTAGCTCAAAAAAATCAGAAAATGCATGACAAATACCAAATGAAGTCACAAAGGGTTGAAAATTCATGATGTGGCTTTGAATGGTTCATTTTGAACACACAAAAGGTATGGAGTCCAAATAAGTTCAAAAAAATGAAATCCCTTTGTAACAGATGAATTTTCGTCCGAAACCCTCATACTTCGAAAGAGATTGTCAATTTTGCACACGAAATGCATTCAGGTTTTTCCATAACGCTCTCAACTTTTTAGATCATGCTATGTGGTGAAATTATGATACCATGCCAACTTTCAACCTTTTAAGAGTTCGTTTGTAGTGCTTTTCAATTTCATGGTCATTTAGCTCAAAAAAAACCAGTAAATGCATGACAAATACCAAATGAACTCGGAAAGGGTTTAAAATCAAATTGTGGCTTTGAATGGTTCATTTTGAACACACAAAAACTATGGAGTCAAAATAAGTTCAAAAAAATTAAATCCCTTTCGTAACCTATGAGTTTTCGTCTGAAACCCTAATACTTCGAAAGAGATTGTCCATTTTGCACACGAAATACATCTAGTTTTTTCCATAACCCTCTCAACTTTTTAGCTCATGCTATGTGGTGAACTGATGATACCATGTCAACTTTCAATCTTTTCAGAGTTCATTTGTAGTGCTTTTCAATTTCAGGGTCATTTAGCTCAAAAAAAATCAGAAAATGCATGACAAATACCAAATGAAGTCAGAAACGGTTGAAAAGTCATGATGTGGCTTTGAATGGTTCATTTGAACACATAGAAAGTATGGAGTCCAAATATGTTCAAAAAAATGAAATCCCTTTGTAACAGATGAATTTTCGACCGAAACCCTGATACATGGAAAGAGATTGTCAATTTTGCACACGAAATGCATTCAGGTTTTTCCATAACCCTCTCAACTTTTCAGATCATGCTATGTGGTGAAATTATGATACCATGCCAAATTTCAACCTTTTAAGAGTTCGTTTGTAGTGCTTTTCAATTTCAGGGTCATTTAGTTGGAAAAAAAATCAGTAAATGCATGACAAATACCAAATGAAGTCGGAAAGGGTTTAAAATCAAATCGTGGCTTTGAATGTTTCATTTTGAACACACAAAAAGTATGGAGTCCAAATATGTTCAAAAAAATGAAATCCCATTCGTAACTTATGAGTTTTCGTCTATAACCCTAATACTTCGAAAGAGATTGTCCATTTTGCACACGAAATACATCTAGTTTTTTCCATAACCCTCTCAACTTTTTAGCTCATGCTATGTGGTGAAATGATGATACCATGCCAACTTTCAATCTTTTCAGAGTTCATTTGTAGTGCTTTTCAATTTCAGGGTCATTTAGCTCAAAAAAAATCAGAAAATGCCTGGCAAATACCAAATGAAGTCAGAAAGGGTTGAAAATTTATGATGTGGCTTTGAATGGTTCATTTTGAACACACAAAAAGTATGGAGTCCAAATAAGTTCAAAAAAATGAAATCCCTTTATAACAGATGAGCTTTCGTCCGAAACCCTGATACTTGGAAAGAGATTGTTCATTTTGCACACGAAATGCATTTAGTTTTTCCATAACCCTCTGAACTTTTTAGCTCATGCTATGTGGTGAAATGATGATACCATGCCAACTTTCAACCTTTTCAGAGTTCGTTTGTAGTGCTTTTCAATTTCAGGGTCATTTGGCTCAAAAAAACAGGAAATGCATGACAAATACCAAATAAAGTCAGAAAGGGTTTAAAATTCATGATGTGGCTTTCAATGGTTCATTTTGAACACACAAAAACTATGGAGTCCAAATATACTAAAAAAATTGAAATCCCTTGGTAACAGATGAATTTTCGTCCGAAACCCTCATACTTCGAAAGAGATTGTCAATTTTGCACACGAAATGCATTCAGGTTTTTCCATAACCCTCTCAACTTTTCAGATCATGCTATGTGGTGAACTTATGATACCATGCCAACTTTTAATCTTTTCAGAGTTCGTTTGTAGTGCTTTTCAATTTCAGGGTCATTTAGCTCAAAAAAATCAGTAAATGCATGACATATACCAAATGAAGTCAGAAAGGGTTGAAAATTCATGATGTGGCTTTGAATTGTTCATTTTGAACACACAAAAATTATGGAGTCCAAATAAGTTTAAAAAAAATGAAGTCCCTTTGTAACAGATGAATTTTCGTCCGAAACCCTCATACTTCGAAAGAGATTGTCAATTTTGCACACGAAATGCATTCAGGTTTTTCCATAACCCTCTCAACTTTTCAGATCATGCTATGTGGTGAAATTATGATACCATGCCAACTTTCAACCTTTTAAGAGTTCGTTTGTACTGCTTTTCAATTTCAGGGTCATTTAGCTCAAAAAAATCAGTAAATGCATGACAAATACCAAATGAAGTCGAAAAGGGTTTCAAATCAAATTGTGGCTTTGAATGGTTCATTTTGAACACACAAAAAGTATGCAGTCCAAATAAGTTCAAAAAAAATGAAATCCCTTTCGTAACTTATGAGTTTTCGTGTGAAACCCTAATACTTGGAAAGAGATTGTCCATTTTGCACACGAAATACATCTAATTTTTTCCATAACCCTCTCAACTTTTTAGCTCATGCTATGTGGTGAACTGATGATACCACGCCAACTTTCAATCTTTTCAGAGTTCATTTGTAGTGCTTTTTAATTTCAGGGTCATTTAGCTCAAAAAAATCAGAAAATGCATGACAAATACCAAATGAAGTCAGAAAGGGTTGAAAATTCATGATGTGGCTTTGAATGTTTCATTTTGAACACACAAAAAGTATGGAGTCCAAATAAGTTCAAAAAAATGAAATCCCTTTGTAACAGATGAATTTTCATCCGAAACCCTCATACTTCGAAAGAGATTGTCAATTTTGCACACGAAATGCATTCAGGTTTTTCCATAACCCTCTCAACTTTTCAGATCATGCTATGTGGAGAAATTATGATACCATGCCAAATTTCAACCTTTTAAGAGTTCGTTTGTAGTGCTTTTCAATTTCAGGGTCATTTAGCTCAAAAAAATTCAGTAAATGCATGACAAATACCAAATGAAGTCGAAAAGGGTTTAAAATCAAATTGTGGCTTTGAATGGTTCATTTTGAACACACAAAAATTATGGAGTCCAAATAAGTTCAAAAAAATTGAAATCCCTTTCGTAACTTATGAGTTTTCGTCTGAAACCCTAATACTTCGAAAGAGATTGTCCATTTTGCACACGAAATACATCTAATTTTTTCCATAACCCTCTCAACTTTTTAGCTCATGCTATGTGGTGAACTGATGATACCATGCCAACTTTCAATCTTTTCAGAGTTCATTTGTAGTGCTTTTCAATTTCTGGGTCATTTAGCTCAAAAAAATCAGAAAATGCATGACAAATACCAAATGAAGTCAGAAAGGATTGAAAATTCATGATGTGGCTTTGAATATTTCATTTTGAACACACAAAAAGTATGGAGTCCAAATAAGTTCAAAAAAATGAAATCCCTTTGTAACAGATGAATTTTCGTCCGAAACCCTCATACTTCGAAAGAGATTGTCAATTTTGCACACGAAATGCATTCAGGTTTTTCCATAACCCTCTCAACTTTTAAGATCATGCTATGTGGTGAAATTATGATACCATGCCAAATTTCAACCTTTTAATAGTTCGTTTGTAGTGCTTTTCAATTTCAGGGTCATTTAGCTCAAAAAAATCAGTAAATGCATGACAAATACCAAATGAAGTCCGAAAGGGTTTAAAATCAAATTGTGGCTTTGAATGTTTCATTTTGAACACACAAAAATTATGGAGTCCAAATATGTTCAAAAAATGAAATCCCTTTCGTAACTTATGAGTTTTCGTGTGAAACCCTAATACTTCGAAAGAGATTGTCCGTTTTGCACAAGAAATACATCTAGTTTTTTCCATAACCCTCTCAACTTTTCAGCTCATGCTATGTGGTGAAATGATGACACCGTGCCAACTTTGAACCTTTTTAGAGTTCGTTTGTAGTGCTTTTAAATTTCAGGGTCATTTAGCTCAAAAAATCAGTAAATGCATGACAAATACCAAATAAAGTCAGAAAGGGTTTAAAATTCATGATGTGGCTTTGAATGGTTCATTTTGAACACACAAAAAGTATGTAGTCCAAATAAGTTCAAAAAAATGAAATCCCTTTCGTAACATATGAGTTTCCGTTTGAAACCCTAATACTTCGAAAATGATTGTCCATTTTGCATTCGAAATGCATCCCGTTTTTTCCATAACTTTCTCAACTTTTTAGCTCATGCTATGTGGTGAAATGATGACACCATGCCAACTTTCAACCTTTTCAGAGTTCATTTGTAGTGCTTTTCAATTTCAGGCTCATTTAGCTCAAAAAATCAGAAAATGCATGTCAAATACCAATGAAGTCAGAAAGCGTTGAAAATTCATGATGTGGCTTTGAATGGTTCATTTTGAACACACAAAAAGTATGGAGTCCAAATAAGTGCAAAAAAATGAAATACCTTTGTAACAGATGAGTTTTCTTCCGAAACCCTAATACTTCGAAAGAGATTTTAAATTTTGCACACGAAATACATCTAGTTTTTCCCATAACCCTCTCAACTTTTTAGATCATGCTATGTGGTGAAATGATGATACCATGCCAACTTTCAACCTTTCAGAGTTCATTTGTAGTGCTTTTGAATTTCAGGGTCATTTAGCTCAAAAAAATCAGAAAATGCATGACGAATACCAAATGAAGTCAGAAAGGGTTGAAAATTCATGATGTGGCTTTGAATGGTTCTTTTTGGACACACAAAATGTCTGGAGTCCAAATAAGTTCAAAAAATGAAATCCCTTTTGTAACATATGAGTTTTCGTTTGAAACCCTGATAGTTCGAAAGAGATTGTCCATTTTGCACACGAAGTGCCTGCTGTTTTTGCCGTAACCCTCTCAACTTTTTACACATGCTATGCGGGTGAAATGATGATACCATGCCAACTTTCAACCTTTTCAGAGTTCATTTGTAGTGCTTTTTAATTTCAAGGTCATTTAACTCAAAAAATCAGTAAATGCATGAAAAATACCAAAAGAAGTCAGAAAGGGTTGAGATTGATGATGTGGCTTTGAACGGTTCATTTTGAACACACAAAAAGTTTGGAGTCCAAATAAGTTCAAAAAACTGAAATCCCTTTGTAACACATGAATTTTCGTCTGAAACCATGATACTTCGAAAGAGATTGTCCATTTTACACACGAAGTGCATCCAGTTTTTGTCGTAACCCTCTCAACTTTTTAGCACACACTATGTGGTGAAATGATGATACCATGCCAACTTTCAACATTTTCAGAGTTCATATGTAGGGCTTTTCAATTTCAGGGTCATTTAGCTCAAAAAATCAGTAAATGCATGAAAATACCAAATGAAGTCAGAAAGGGCTGAAAATTCATGATGTGGCTTTGAATGGTTCATTTTGAACACACAAAAAGTCTCAAGTCCACATACGTTCAAAAAAATGAAATCCCTTTCACAACATATGAGTTCTCGTCTGAAACCCTCACACTTCGAAAGAGATTGTCCATTTTGCACACGAAGTGCCTGTAGTTTTTGCTGTAACCCTCTCAACTTTTTACACATGCTATGCGGGTGAAATGATGATACCATGCCAACTTTCAACATTTTCAAAGTTCATATGTAGGGCTTTTCAATTTCAGGGTCATTTAACTCAAAAAATGGGTAAATGCATGAAAATACAAAATGAAGTCAGAAAGGGTTGAAAATTCATGATGTGGCTTTGAATGGTTCATTTTGAACACACAAAATGTCTGGAGTCCACATAAGTACAAAAAAATGAAATCCCTTTCGTAACAGATGAGTTCTCGTCTCAAACCCTCACACTTCAAAAGAGATTGTCCATTTTACACATTGAGTGCATCAAGTTCTTATCGTAATCGTCTCTAGTTTTTACACATGCTATGTGGGTTTAATGATGATACCATGCCAACTTTCAACATTTTCAGAGTTCATTTGTAGTGCTTTTCAATTTCATGGTCGTTTAGCTCAAAACAAATCAGTAAATGCATGGAAAATACCAAATGAAGTCAGAAAGCATTGAAAATTCATGATGTGGATTTGAATGGTTCATTTTGAACACACAAAAAGTATGGAGTCCAAATAAGTACAAAAAAATGAAATACCTTTGTAACAGATGAGTTTTCGTCCGAAACCCTGATACTTCGAAAGAGATTGTCCATTTTGCAAAACGAAATGCATCCAGTTTTTTCCACAACCGTATCAACTTTTTAGGTCATTCTATGTGGTTAAATTATCATACCTTGCCAACTTTCAACCTTTTCAGAGTTCATTTGTTGTGCTTTTCAATTTCAGGGTCATTTAGCTCAAAAAATCAGTAATTCATGACAAATACCAAATGAAGTCAAAAAGTGTTGGAAATTCATGATGTGGCTTTGAATGGTTCATTTTGAACACACAAAAAGTATCGAGTCCAAATAAGTTAAAAAAATGAAATCGCTTTCGTAATATATGAGTTTTCGTCTGAAACCCTGATACTTCGAAAGAGATTGTCCATTTTGCACACGAAGTGCCTGCAGTTTTTGTCGTAACCCTCTCAACTTTTTACACATGCTATGCGGGTGCAATGATGATACCATGCCAACTTTCAACCTTTTCAGAGTTCATTTGTAGTGCTTTTCAATTTCATGGTCATTTAGCTCAAAAAATCAGTAAATGCATGAAAAATACCAAATGAAGTCAGAAAGGGTTGAAATTGATGATGTGGCTTTGAATGGTTTATTTTGAAAACACAAAAAGTCTGGAGTCCAAATAAGTTCAAAAAACAGAAATCCCTTTGTAACAGATGAGTTTTCGTCTGAAACTCTGATACTTCGCAAGAGATTGTCCATTTTACACAGGAAGTGCATCCAGTTTTTGGTGTAACCCTCTCAACTTTTTAGCACATACTATGTGGTGAACTGATGATATCAGGCCAACTTTCAACCTTTTCAAAGTTCATTTGTAGGGCTTTTCAATTTCAGGGTCATTTAGCTCAAAAAATCAGTAAATGCATGAAAATACCAAATGAAGTCTGAAAGGGTTGAAAATTCATGATGTGGCTTTGAATGGTTCATTTTGAACACACAAAAAGTCTCAAGTCCAAATAAGTTCAAAAAAATGAAATCCCTTTCATAACATATGAGTTCTTGTCTGAAACCCTCACACTTCGAAAGAGATTGTCCATTTTGCACACGAAATGCAACCAATATCTTTCGGAACCGTCTCTACTTTTTACACATGGTATGTGGGTTTAATGATGATACCATGCCAACTTTCAACCTTTTCAGATTTCATTTGTAGTGCTTTTCAATCTTGTGGTCGTTTAGCTCAAAAAAATTAGTAAATACGTGAAAAATACCAAATGAAGTTAGAAAGGGTTGAAAATTGATGACGTGGCTTTGAATGGTTCATTTTGAACACACAAAAAGTCTGGAGTCCAAATAAGTTCAAAAAACTGAAATCCCTTTCGTAACATATGAGTTCTCGTCTCAAACCCTGACACTTCGAAAAATATTGTCCATTTTGCACACGAAATGCAACCAATTTTTTCCGTAACTGTCTCTGCTTATTACACATGCTATGTGGGTTTAATGATCATACCATGCCAACTTTCAACCTTTTCAGAGTTCATTTGTAGTGCTTTTATATTTCATGGTCGTTTAGCTCAAAAAAATGAGTAAATACGTGAAAAATACCAAATGATGTCCGAAAGGGATGAAAATTGATGATGTGGCTTTGAATGGTTCATTTTGAACACACAAAAAGTATGGAGTCCAAATAAGTTCACAAAACTGAAATCCCTCTATAACACATGAGTTTTCGTTTGAAACCCTGATACTTCGAAAGAGATTGTCCATTTTACACACGAAGTGCCTGCAGTTTTTGTCGTAACCCTCTCAACTCTTTAGCACATACTATGTGGTGAAATGATGATACCATGCCAACTTTCAACCTTTTCAGAGTTCATTTGTAGTGCTTTTCAATTTTAGGGTCATTTAGCTCATAAAATCAGTAAATGCACGAAAGTGACAAATGAAGTTAGATAGGGTGGAAATTGATGATGTGGCTTTGAACGGTTCATTTTGAACACACAAAAAGTCTGGAGTCCAAATAAGTTCAAAAAACAGAAATCCCTTTGTAACAAATGAGTTTTCGTCTGAAACTCTGATACTTCGAAGGAGATTGTCCATTTTGCACAGGAAGTGCATCCAGTTTTTGTTGTAACCCTCTCAACTTTTTAGCACATACTATGTGGTGAACTGATGATACCGTGCCAACTTTCAACCTTTTCAGAGTTCATTTTTAGGGCCTTTCAATTTCAGGGTCATTTAGCTCAAAAAATCAGTAAATGCATGAAAATACCAAATGAAGTCAGAAATGGTTGAAAATTCATGATGTGGCTTTGAACGGTTCATTTTGAACACACAAAAAGTCTCAAGTCCACATAAGATGAAAAAAATGAAATCCCTTTCGTAACATATGAGTTCTCGTCTGAAACCCTCACACTTCGAAAGAGATTGTCCATTTTGCACACGAAGTGCCTCTAGTTTTTGCTGTAACCCTCTCAGCTTTTTACACATGCTATGCGGGTGAAATGATGATACCATGCCAACTTTCAACTTTTTCAGAGTTCATATGTAGGGCTTTTCAATTTCAGGGTCATTTAACTCAAAAAATCAGTAAATGCATGAAAATACAAAATGATGTCAGAAAGGGTTGAAAATTCATGATGTGGCTTTGAATGGTTCATTGTGAACACACAAAATGTCTGGAGTCCACATAAGTTCAAAAAAATGAAATCCCTTTCGTAACATATGAGTTCTCGTCTCAAACCCTCACACTTCAAAAGAGATTGTCCATTTTACACATGAAGTACATCAAGTTCTTGTCGTAACCGTCTCTACTTTTTACACACGCTATGTGGGTTTAATGATGATACCATGCCAACTTTCAACCTTTTCAGAGTTCATTTGTAGTGCTTTTCAATTTCATGGTCGTTTAGCTCAAAAAAAATCACTAAATGCATGGAAAATACCAAATGAAGTCAGAAAGGGTTGAAATTGATGATGTGGCTTTGAACGGTTCATTTTGAACACACAAAAAGTCTGGAGTCCAAATAAGTTCAAAAAAATGAAATACCTTTGTAATAGACGAGTTTTCGTCCGAAACCCTGATACTTTGAAAGAGATTGTCCATTTTGCAAAACAAAATGCATCCAGTTTTTTCCACAACCGTATCAACTTTTTAGGTCATTCTATGTGGTTAAATGATCATACCTTGCCATCTTTCAACCTTTTCAGAGTTCATTTGTTGTGCTTTTCAATTTCAGGGTCATTTAGCTCAAAAAAATCAGTAATTCATGACAAATACCAAATGAAGTCAAAAAGTGTTGGAAATTCATGATGTGGCTTTGAATGATTCATTTTGAACACACAAAAAGTATCGAGTCCAAATAAGTTAAAAAAATGAAATCCCTTTCGTAATATATGAGTTTTCGTCTGAAACCCTGATACTTCGAAAGAGATTGTCCATTTTGCACACGAAGTGCCTGCAGTTTTTGCCGTAACCATCTCAACTTTTTACACATGCTATGCGTGTGAAATGATGATACCATGCCAACTTTCAACCTTTTCAGAGTTCATTTGTAGTGCTTTTCAATTTCATGGTCATTTAGCTCAAAAAATCAGTAAATGCATGAAAAATACCAAATGAAGTCAGAAAGGGTTGAAATTGATGATGTGGCTTTGAACGGTTCATTTTGAACACACAAAAAGTCTGGAGTCCAAATAAGTTCAAAAAACAGAAATCCCTTTGTAACAGATGAGTTTTCGTCTGAAACTCTGATACTTCGAAGGAGATTGTCCATTTTACACAGGAAGTGCATCCAGTTTTTGCTGTAACCCTCTCAACTTTTTAGCACATACTATGTGGTGAACTGATGATACCATGCCAACTTTCAACCTTTTCAGAGTTCATTTGTAGGGCTTTTCAATTTCAGGGTCATTTAGCTCAAAAAATCAGTAAATGCATGAAAATACCAAATGAAGTCTGAAAGGGTTGAAAATTCATGATGTGGCTTTGAATGGTTCATTTTGAACACACAAAAAGTCTCAAGTCCAAATAAGTTCAAAAAAATGAAATCCCTTTCGTAACATATGAGTTCTTGTCTGAAACCCTCACACATCGAAAGAGATTGTCCATTTTGCACACGAAATGCAACCAATATCTTTCGGAACCGTCTCTACTTTTTACACATGGTATGTGGGTTTAATGATGATACCATGCCAACTTTCAACCTTTTCAGAGTTCATTTGTAGTGCTTTTCAATTTTGTGGTCATTTAGCTCAAAAAAATTAGTAAATACGTGAAAAATACCAAATGAAGTTAGAAAGGGTTGAAAATTGATGATGTGGCTTTGAATGGTAAATTTTGAACACACAAAAAGTCTGGAGTCCAAATAAGTTCAAAAAACTGAAATCCCTTGCGTAACATATGAGTTCTCGTCTCAAACCCTCACACTTCGAAAAATATTGTCCATTTTGCACATGAAATGCAACCAATTTTTTCCGTAACTGTCTGTACTTATTACACATGCTATGTGGGTTTAATTATCATACCATGCCAACTTTCAACCTTTTCAGAGTTCATTTGTAGTGTTTTTCAATTTCATGGTCGTTTAGCTCAAAAAAATGAGTAAATACGTGAAAAATACCAAATGATGTCCGAAAGGGATGAAAATTGATGATGTGGCTTTGAATGGTTCATTTTGAACACACAAAAAGTATGGAGTCCAAATAAGTTCACAAAACTGAAATCCCTTTGTAACACATGAGTTTTCGTTTGAAACCCTGATACTTCGAAAGAGATTGTCCATTTTACAAACGAAGTGCCTGCAGTTTTTGTCGTAACCCTCTCAACTTATTAGCATATACTATGTGGTGAAATGATGATACCATGCCAACTTTCAACCTTTTCAGAGTTCATTTTTAGTGCTTTTCAATTTTAGGGTCATTTAGCTCATAAAATCAGTAAATGCACGAAAGTGCCAAATGAAGTTAGATAGGGTGGAAATTGATGATGTGGCTTTGAACGGTTCATTTTGAACACACAAAAAGTCTGGAGTCCAAATAAGTTCAAAAAACAGAAATCCCTTTGTAACAAATGAGTTTTCGTCTGAAACTCTGATACTTCGAAGGAGATTGTCCATTTTACACAGGAAGTGCATCCAGTTTTTGTTGTAACCCTCTCAACTTTTTAGCACATACTATGTGGTGAACTGATGATACCGTGCCAACTTTCAACCTTTTCAGAGTTCATTTGTAGGGCTGTTCAATTTCACGGTCATTTAGATCAAAAAATCAGTAAATGCATGAAAATACCAAATGAAGTCAGAAAGGGTTGAAAATTCATGATGTGGCTTTGAATGGTTCATTTTGAACACACAAAAAGTCTCAAGTCCACATAAGATCAAAAAAATGAAATCCCTTTCGTAACATATGAGTTCTCGTCTGAAACCCTCACACTTCGAAAGAGATTGTCCATTTTGCACACGAAGTGCCTCTAGTTTTTGCTGTAACCCTCTCAACTTTTTACACATGCTATGCGGGTGAAATGATGATACCATGCCAACTTTCAACTTTTTCAGAGTTCATATGTAGGGCTTTTCAATTTCGGGGTCATTTAACTCAAAAAATCAGTAAATGCATGAAAATACAAAATGAAGTCAGAAAGGGTTGAAAATTCATGATGTGGCTTTGAATGGTTCATTGTGATACACAAAATGTCTGGAGTCCACATAAGTTCAAAAAAATGAAATCCCTTTCGTAACATATGAGTTCTCGTCTCAAACCCTCACACTTCGAAAGAGATTGTCCATTTTACACATGAAGTGCATCAAGTTCTTGTCGTAACCGTCTCTACTTTTTACACACGCTATGTGGGTTTAATGATGATACCATGCCAACTTTCAACCTTTTCAGAGTTCATTTGTAGTGCTTTTCAATTTCATGGTCGTTTAGCTCAAAAAAAATAAGTAAATGCATGGAAAATACCAAATGAAGTCAGAAAGCATTGAAAATTCATGATGTGGATTTGAATGGTTCATTTTGAACACACAAAAAGTATGGAGTCCAAATAAGTTCAAACAACTGAAATCCCTTTGTAACACATGAGTTTTCGTTCGAAACCGTGATAGTTCGAAAGAGATTGTCCATTTTACACAGGAAGTGCATCTAGTTTTTGTCGTAACCCTCTCAACTTTTTAGCACATACTATGTGGTGAAATGATGATACCATGCCAACTTTCAACCTTTTCAGAGTCCATTTGTAGGGCTTTTCAATTTCAGGGTCATTTAGCTCAAAAAATCAGTAAATGCATGAAAATACCAAATGAAGTCAGATAGGGTTGAAAATTCATGATCTGGCTTTGGATGATTCATTTTGAACACACAAGAAGTCTGGAGTCCAAATAAGTTCAAAAAGATGAATTCCCTTTCGTAACATATGACTTCTTGTCTGAAACCCTCACACTTTGAAAGAGATTGTCCATTTTGCACACGAAATGCAACCAATTTTTTCCGGAACCGTCTCTACTTTTTACATGCTACGTGGGTTTAATGATGACACCATGCCAACTTTCAACCTTTTCAGAGTTCATTTGTAGTGCTTTTCAATTTTAGGGTCATTTAGCTCATAAAATCAGTAAATGCACGAAAGTGCCAAATGAAGTTAGATAGGGTGGAAATTGATGATGTGGCTTTGAACGGTTCATTTTGAACACACAAAAAGTCTGGAGTCCAAATAAGTTAAAAAAACAGAAATCCCTTTGTAACAAATGAGTTTTCGTCTGAAACTCTGATACTTCGAAGGAGATTGTCCATTTTACACAGGAAGTGCATCCAGTTTTTGTTGTAACCCTCTCAACTTTTTAGCACATACTATGTGGTGAACTGATGATACCGTGCCAACTTTCAACCTTTTCAGAGTTCATTTGTAGGGCTGTTCAATTTCACGGTCATTTAGCTCAAAAAATCAGTAAATGCATGAAAATACCAAATGAAGTCAGAAAGGGTTGAAAATTCATGATGTGGCTTTGAATGGTTCATTTTGAACACACAAAAAGTCTCAAGTCCACATAAGATCAAAAAAATGAAATCCCTTTCGTAACATATGAGTTCTCGTCTGAAACCCTCACACTTCGAAAGAGATTGTCCATTTTGCACACGAAGTGCCTGTAGTTTTTGCTGTAACCGTCTCAACTTTTTACACATGCTATGCGGGTGAAATGATGATACCATGCCAACTTTCAACTTTTTCAGAGTTCATATGTAGGGCTTTTCAATTTCGGGATCATTTAACTCAAAAAATCAGTAAATGCATGAAAATACAAATGAAGTCAGAAAGGGTTGAAAATTCATGATGTGGCTTTGAATGGTTCATTGTGACACACAAAATGTCTGGAGTCCACATAAGTTCAAAAAAATGAAATCCCTTTCGTAACATATGAGTTCTCGTCTGAAACCCTCACACTTCGAAAGAGATTGTCCATTTTGCACACGAAGTGCCTCTAGTTTTTGTTGTAACCCTCTCAACTTTTTACACATGCTATGCGGGTGAAATGATGATACCATGCCAACTTTCAACTTTTTCAGAGTTCATATGTAGGGCTTTTCAATTTCGGGGTCATTTAACTCAAAAAATCAGTAAATGCATGAAAATACAAAATGAAGTCAGAAAGGGTTAAAAATTCATGATGTGGCTTTGAATGGTTCATTGTGATACAAAAAATGTCTGGAGTCCACATAAGTTCAAAAAAATGAAATCCCTTTCGTAACATATGAGTTCTCGTCTCAAACCCTCACACTTCGAAAGAGATTGTCCATTTTACACATGAAGTGCATCAAGTTCTTGTCGTAACCGTCTCTACTTTTTACACACGCTATGTGGGTTTAATGATGATACCATGCCAACTTTCAACCTTTTCAGAGTTCATTTGTAGTGCTTTTCAATTTCATGGTCGTTTAGCTCAAAAAAAATAAGTAAATGCATGGAAAATACCAAATGAAGTCAGAAAGCATTGAAAATTCATGATGTGGATTTGAATGGTTCATTTTGAACACACAAAAAGTATGGAGTCCAAATAAGTTCAAACAACTGAAATCCCTTTGTAACACATGAGTTTTCGTTCGAAACCGTGATAGTTCGAAAGAGATTGTCCATTTTACACAGGAAGTGCATCCAGTTTTTGTCGTAACCCTCTCAACTTTTTAGCACATACTATGTGGTGAAATGATGATACCATGCCAACTTTCAACCTTTTCAGAGTCCATTTGTAGGGCTTTTCAATTTCAGGGTCATTTAGCTCAAAAAATCAGTAAATGCATGAAAATACCAAATGAAGTCAGATAGGGTTGAAAATTCATGATCTGGCTTTGGATGAGTCATTTTGAACACACAAGAAGTCTGGAGTCCAAATAAGTTCAAAAAGATGAATTCCCTTTCGTAACATATGACTTCTTGTCTGAAACCCTCACACTTTGAAAGAGATTGTCCATTTTGCACACGAAATGCAACCAATTTTTTCCGGAACCGTCTCTACTTTTTACACATGCTACGTGGGTTTAATGATGACACCATGCCAACTTTCAACCTTTTCAGAGTTCATTTGTAGTGCTTTTCAATTTTAGGGTCATTTAGCTCATAAAATCAGTAAATGCACGAAAGTGCCAAATGAAGTTAGATAGGGTGGAAATTGATGATGTGCCTTTGAACGGTTCATTTTGAACACACAAAAAGTCTGGAGTCCAAATAAGTTAAAAAAACAGAAATCCCTTTGTAACAAATGAGTTTTCGTCTGAAACTCTGATACTTCGAAGGAGATTGTCCATTTTACACAGGAAGTGCATCCAGTTTTTGTTGTAACCCTCTCAACTTTTTAGCACATACTATGTGGTGAACTGATGATACCGTGCCAACTTTCAACCTTTTCAGAGTTCATTTGTAGGGCTGTTCAATTTCACGGTCATTTAGCTCAAAAAATCAGTAAATGCATGAAAATACCAAATGAAGTCAAAAAGGGTTGAAAATTCATGATGTGGCTTTGAATGGTTCATTTTGAACACACAAAAAGTCTCAAGTCCACATAAGATCAAAAAAATGAAATCCCTTTCGTAACATATGAGTTCTCGTCTGAAACCCTCACACTTCGAAAGAGATTGTCCATTTTGCACACGAAGTGCCTGTAGTTTTTGCTGTAACCGTCTCAACTTTTTACACATGCTATGCGGGTGAAATGATGATACCATGCCAACTTTCAACTTTTTCAGAGTTCATATGTAGGGCTTTTCAATTTCGGGATCATTTAACTCAAAAAATCAGTAAATGCATGAAAATACAAAATGAAGTCAGAAAGGGTTGAAAATTCATGATGTGGCTTTGAATGGTTCATTGTGACACACAAAATGTCTGGAGTCCACATAAGTTCAAAAAAATGAAATCCCTTTCGTAACATATGAGTTCTCGTCTCAAACCCTCACACTTCGAAAGAGATTGTGCATTTTACACATGAAGTGCATCAAGTTCTTGTCGTAACCGTCTCTACTTTTTACACACGCTATGTGGGTTTAATGATGATACCATGCCAACTTTCAACCTTTTCAGAGTTCATTTGTAGTGCTTTTCAATTTCATGGTCGTTTAGCTCAAAAAAAATTAGTAAATGCATGGAAAATACCAAATGAAGTCAGAAAGCATTGAAAATTCATGATGTGGATTTGAATGGTTCATTTTGAACACACAAAAAGTATGGAGTCCAAATAAGTTCAAACAACTGAAATCCCTTTGTAACACATGAGTTTTCGTTCGAAACCGTGATAGTTCGAAAGAGATTGTCCATTTTACACAGGAAGTGCATCCAGTTTTTGTCGTAACCCTCTCAACTTTTTAGCACATACTATGTGGTGAAATGATGATACCATGCCAACTTTCAACCTTTTCAGAGTCCATTCGTAGGGCTTTTCAATTTCAGGGTCATTTAGCTCAAAAAATCAGTAAATGCATGAAAATACCAAATGAAGTCAGATAGGGTTGAAAATTCATGATCTGGCTTTGGATGATTCATTTTGAACACACAAGAAGTCTGGACTCCAAATAAGTTCAAAAAGATGAATTCCCTTTCGTAACATATGACTTCTTGTCTGAAACCCTCACACTTTGAAAGAGATTGTCCATTTTGCACACGAAATGCAACCAATTTTTTCCGGAACCGTCTCTACTTTTTACACATGCTACGTGGGTTTAATCATGACACCATGCCAACTTTCAACCTTTTCAGAGTTCATTTGTAGTGCTTTTCAATTTCATGGTCATTTAGCTCAAAAATCAGTAAATTTATGAAAAATACCAAATGAAGTCAGAAAGGGTTGAAATTGATGATGTGGCTTTGAACGGTTCATTTTGAACACACAAAAAGTCTGGAGTCCAAATAAGTTAAAAAAACTGAAATCCCTTTGTAACAAATGAATTTTCGTTTGAAACTCTGATACTTCGAAGGAGATTGTCCATTTTACACAGGAAGTGCATCCAGTTTTTGTCGTAACCCTCTGAACTTTTTAGCACATGCTATGTGGTGAAATGATGATACCATGCTAACTTTCAACTTTTTCAGAGTTCATTTGTAGGGCTTTTCAATTTCAGGGTCATTTAGCTCAAAAAATCAGTAAATGCATGAAAATACCAAATGAAGTCCGAAAGCATTGAAAATTGATGATGTGGCTTTGAATGGTTCATTTTGAACACACAAAAAGTATGGAGTCCAAATAAGTTCAAAAAAATGAAGTGCCTTTTTAACAGATGAATTTTCGTCCGAAACCCTGATACTTCGAAAGAGATTGTCCATTTTGCACACGAAATGCATCAAATTTTTTCCATAATCCTCTCAACTTTTTAGCTAATGCTATGTGGTGAAATGATGATACCATGCCAACTTTCAACCTTTTCAGAGTTCATTTGTAGGGCTTTTCCATTTCAGGGTCATTTAGCTCAAAAAACCAGTAAATGCATGAAAATACCAAATGCAGTCACAAAGGGTTGAAAATTCATGATGTGGCTTTGAATGGTTCATTTTGAACACACAAAAAGTCTGGAGTCCAAATAAGTTAAAAAAAATGAAATCCCTTTCGTAACATACGAGTTCTCGTCTGAAACCCTCACACTTCGAAAGAGATTGTCCATTTTGCACACGACATGCAACCAATTTTTTCCGGAACCATCTCTACTTTTTACACATGATATGTCGGTTTAATGATGATACCATGCCAACTTTCAACCTTTTCAGAGTTCATTTGTAGGGCTTTTCAATTTCATGGTCGTTTAGCTCAAAAAATTAGTAAATACGTGAAAAATACCAAAGGAAGTTAGAAAGGCTTAAAAATTGATGATGTGGATTTGAATGGTTCATTTTGGACACACAAAAAGTCTGGAGTCCAAGTAAGTTCAAAAAATGAAATCCCTTTCTTAACATATTAGTTCTCGTCTGAAACCCTCACACTTCGAAAAAGATTGTCCATTTTGCACACGAAATGCAACCGATTTTTTCCGTAACCACCTTTACGTTTTACACATGCTATGTGGGTTTAATGATGATACCATGCCAACTTTCAACCTTTTCAGAGTTCATTTGTAATGCTTTTCAATTTCATGGTCGTTTAGCTCAAAAAAGTTAGTAAATACATGAAAAATACCAAATGAAGTCCGAAAGGGTTGAAAATCTATGATGTGGCTTTGAATGGTTCATTTTGAACACACAAAAAGTATGGAGTCCAAATAGGTTCAAAAAACTGAAATCCCTTTGTAACAGATGAATTTTCGTCTGAAACCCTGATACTTCGAAAGAGATTGTCCATTTTACAGAGGAAGTGCATCCAATTTTGGTCGTAACTCTCTCAACTTTTTAGCACATACTATGTGGTGAAATGATCATACCATACCAACTTTCTACCTTTTCAGAGTTCATTTGTAGGGCTTTTCAATTTCAGGGTCATTTAGCTCAAAAAATCAGTAAATGCATGAAAATACCAAATGAAGTCAGAAAGGGCTGAAAATCCATGATGTGGCTTTTAATGATTCATTTTGAACACACAGAAAGTCTGGAGTCCAAATAAGTTCAAAAAAATGAATTCCCTTTTGTAACATATGAGTTCTCGTCTGAAACCCTCACACTTTGAAAGAGATTGTCCATTTTATACACGAAATACAACCAATTTTTTCCGGAACCGTCTCTACTTTTTACACATGCTATGTGGGTTTAATGATGATACCATGCCAACTTTCAACCTTTTCAGAGCTCATTTGTAGTGCTTTTCAATTTCATGGTCGTTTAGCTCAAAAAAATTAGTAAATACGTGAAAAATAACAAATGAAGTCAGAAAGGGTGAAAAATTGATGATGTGGCTATGAATGGTTCATTTTGAACACACAAAAATTCTGTAGTCCAAATAAGTACAAAAAAATGAAATCCCTTTCGTAACATATGAGTTCTCGTCTGAAACCCTCACACTTCGAAAAAGATTGTCCATTTTGCACACGAAATGCAACCAATTTTTTCCGTGACCACCTCTACTTTTTACACATGCTATGTGGGTTTAATGATGATACCATGCCAAGTTTTGACCTTTTCAGAGTTCATTTGTAGTGCTTTCCAATTTCATGGTCATTTAGCTCAAAAAAGTTAGTAAATACATGAAAAATACCAAATGAAGTTAGAAAGGCTTGAAAATTGATGATGTGGCTTTGACTGGTTCATTTTGTACACACAAAAAGTCTGGAGTCCAAATAAGTTCAAAAAATGAAATCCCTTTCGTAACATATGAGTTCTCGTCTGAAACCCCCACACTTCGAAAAAGATTGTCCATTTTGCACACAAAATGAAACCAATTTTTTTCGTAACCATCTCTAGTTTTTACACATGCTATGTGGGTTTAATGATCATACCATGCCAACTTTCAACCTTTTCAGAGTTCATTTGTAGTGCTTTTCAATTTCATGGTCGTTTAGCTCAAAAAAATTAGTAAATACGTCAAAAATAACAAATGAAGTCCGAAAGGGTTGAAAATTGATGATGTGGCTTTGATTGGTTCATTTTGAACACACAAAAAGTATGGAGTCCAAATAGGTTCAAAAAACTGAAATCCCTTTGTAACAGATGAATTTTCGTCTGAAACCCTGATACTTCGAAAGAGATTGTCCATTTTACACAGGAAGTGCATCCAATTTTGGTCGTAACTCTCTCAACTTTTTAGCACATACTATGTGGTGAAATGATCATACCATGCCAACTTTCTACCTCTTCAGAGTTCATTTGTAGGGCTTTTCAATTTCAGGGTCATTTAGCTCAAAAAATCAGTAAATGCATGAAAATACCAAATGAAGTCAGAAAGGGTTGAAAATTCATGATGTGACTTTGAATGATTCATTTGGAACACACAAAAAGTCTGGAGTCCAAATAAGTTCAAAAAAATGAATTCCCTTTTGTAACATATGAGTTCTCGTCTGAAACCCTCACACTTTGAAAGAGATTGTCCATTTTATACACGAAATACAACCAATTTTTTCCGGAACCGTCTCTACTTTTTACACATGCTATGTGGGTTTAATGATCATACCATGCCAACTTTCAACATTTTCAGAGTTCATTTGGAGTGCTTTTCAATTTCATGGTCGTTTAGCTCAAAAAAATTAGTAAATACGTGAAAAATACGAAATGAAGTCAGAAAGGGTTAAAAATTTATGATGTGGCTATGAATGGTTCATTTTGAACACACAAAAATTCTGTAGTCCAAATAAGTACAAAAAAATGAAATCCCTTTCGTAACATATGAGTTCTCGTCTGAAACCCTCACACTTCGAAAAAGATTGTCCATTTTGCACACGAAATGCAACCAATTTTTTCTGTAACCGCCTCTACGTTTTACACATGCTATGTGGGTTTAATTATGATACCACGCCAACTTTTGACCTTTTCAGAGTTCATTTGTAGTGCTTTTCAATTTCATGGTCGTTTAGCTCAAAAAAGTTAGTAAATACATGAAAAATACCAAATGAAGTCCGAAAGGGTTGAAAATTGATGATGTGGCTTTGAATGGTTCATTTTGAACACACAAAAAGTATGGAGTCCAAATAGGTTCAAAAAACTGAAATCCCTTTGTAACAGATGAATTTTCGTCTGAAACCCTGATACTTCGAAAGAGATTGTCCATTTTACACAGGAAGTGCATCCAATTTTGGTCGTAACTCTCTCAACTTTTTAGCACATACTATGTGGTGAAATGATCATACCATGCCAACTTTCTACCTTTTCAGAGTTCATTTGTAGGGCTTTTCAATTTCAGGGTCATTTAGCTCAAAAAATCAGTAAATGCATGAAAATACCAAATGAAGTCAGAAAGGGCTGAAAATCCATGATGTGGCTTTTAATGATTCATTTTGAACACACAGAAAGTCTGGAGTCCATATAAGTTCAAAAAAATTAATTCCCTTTTGTAACATATGAGTTCTCGTCTGAAACCCTCACACTTTGAAAGAGATTGTCCATTTTATACATGAAATACAACCAATTTTTTTGGGAACCGTCTCTACTTTTTACACATGCTATGTGGGTTTAATGATGATACCATGCCAACTTTCAACCTTTTCATAGCTCATTTGTAGTGCTTTTCAATTTCATGGTCGTTTAGCTCAAAAAAATTAGTAAATACGTGAAAAATAACAAATGAAGTCAGAAAGGGTTAAAAATTGATGATGTGGGTATGAATGGTTCATTTTGAACACACAAAAATTCTGTAGTCCAAATAAGTACAAAAAAATGAAATCCCTTTCGTAACATATGAGTTCTCGTCTGAAACCCTCACACTTCGAAAAAGATTGTCCATTTTGCACACGAAATGCAACCAATTTTTTCCGTGACCACCTCTACTTTTTACACATGCTATGTGGGTTTAATGATGATACCATGCCAAGTTTTGACCTTTTCAGAGTTCATTTGTAGTGCTTTCCAATTTCATGGTTATTTAGCTCAAAAAAGTTAGTAAATACATGAAAAATACCAAATGAAGTTAGAAAGGCTTGCAAATTGATGATGTGGCTTTGAATGGTTCATTTTGGACACACAAAAAGTCTGGAGTCCAAATAAGTTCAAAAAATGAAATCCCTTTCGTAACATATGAGTTCTCGTCTGAAACCCCCACACTTCGAAAAAGATTGTCCATTTTGCACACAAAATGAAACCAATTTTTTCCGTAACCATCTCTAGTTTTTACACATGCTATGTGGGTTTAATGATCATACCATGCCAACTTTCAACCTTTTCAGAGTTCATTTGTAGTGCTTTTCAATTTCATGGTCGTTTAGCTCAAAAAATTTAGTAAATACGTCAAAAATAACAAATGAAGTCCGAAAGGGTTGAAAATTGATGATGTGGCTTTGATTGGTTCATTTTGAACACACAAAAAGTATGGAGTCCAAATAGGTTCAAAAAACTGAAATCCATTTGTAACAGATGAATTTTCGTCTGAAACCCTGATACTTCGAAAGAGATTGTCCATTTTACACAGGAAGTGCATCCAATTTTGGTCGTAACTCTCTCAACTTTTTAGCACATACTATGTGGTGAAATGATCATACCATGCCCACTTTCTACCTCTTCAGAGTTCATTTGTAGGGCTTTTCAATTTCAGGGTCATTTAGCTCAAAAAATCAGTAAATGCATGAAAATACCAAATGAAGTCAAAAAGGGTTGAAAATTCATGATGTGACTTTGAATGATTCATTTTGAACACACAAAAAGTCTGGAGTCCAAATAAGTTCAAAAAAATGAATTCCCTTTTGTAACATATGAGTTCTCGTCTGAAACCCTCACACTTTGAAAGAGATTGTCCATTTTATACACGAAATACAACCAATTTTTTCCGGAACCGTCTCTACTTTTTACACATGCTATGTGGGTTTAATGATCATACCATGCCAACTTTCAACATTTTCAGAGTTCATTTGGAGTGCTTTTCAATTTCATGGTCGTTTAGCTCAAAAAAATTAGTAAATACGTGAAAAATACGAAATGAAGTCAGAAAGGGTTAAAAATTTATGATGTGGCTATGAATGGTTCATTTTGAACACACAAAAATTCTGTAGTCCAAATAAGTACAAAAAAATGAAATCCCTTTCGTAACATATGAGTTCTCGTCTGAAACCCTCACACTTCGAAAAAGATTGTCCATTTTGCACACGAAATGCAACCAATTTTTTCCGTAACCGCCTCTACGTTTTACACATGCTATGTGGGTTTAATTATGATACCACGCCAACTTTTGTCCTTTTCAGAGTTCATTTGTAGTGCTTTTCAATTTCATGGTCGTTTAGCTCAAAAAATTTAGTAAATACATGAAAAATACCAAATGAAGTCCGAAAGGGTTGAAAATTGATGATGTGGCTTTGAATGGTTCATTTTGAACACACAAAAAGTATGGAGTCCAAATAGGTTCAAAAAACTGAAATCCCTTTGTAACAGATGAATTTTCGTCTGAAACCCTGATACTTCGAAAGAGATTGTCCATTTTACACAGGAAGTGCATCCAATTTTGGTCGTAACTCTCTCAACTTTTAGCACATACTATGTGGTGAAATGATCATACCATGCCAACTTTCTACCTTTTCAGAGTTCATTTGTAGGGCTTTTCAATTTCAGGGTCATTTAGCTCAAAAAATCAGTAAATGCATGAAAATACCAAATGAAGTCAGAAAGGGCTGAAAAATCCATGATGTGGCTTTTAATGATTCATTTTGAACACACAGAAAGTCTGGAGTCCATATAAGTTCAAAAAAATGAATTCCCTTTTGTAACATATGAGTTCTCGTCTGAAACCCTCACACTTTGAAAGAGATTGTCCATTTTATACATGAAATACAACCAATTTTTTTGGGAACCGTCTCTACTTTTTACACATGCTATGTGGGTTTAATGATGATACCATGCCAACTTTCAACCTTTTCATAGCTCATTTGTAGTGCTTTTCAATTTCATGGTCGTTTAGCTCAAAAAAATTAGTAAATACGTGAAAAATAACAAATGAAGTCAGAAAGGGTTAAAAATTGATGATGTGGGTATGAATGGTTCATTTTGAACACACAAAAATTCTGTAGTCCAAATAAGTACAAAAAAATGAAATCCCTTTCGTAACATATGAGTTCTCGTCTGAAACCCTCACACTTCGAAAAAGATTGTCCATTTTGCACACGAAATGCAACCAATTTTTTCCGTGACCACCTCTACTTTTTACACATGCTATGTGGGT
Organism: Hordeum marinum; assembly: GCA_022496015.1. Lineage (NCBI taxonomy): Eukaryota > Viridiplantae > Streptophyta > Magnoliopsida > Poales > Poaceae > Hordeum > Hordeum marinum. Next base: position 234,860 of record JAAAWK010000679.1, read on the forward strand.
TTAATGATGATACCATGCCAAGTTTTGACCTTTTCAGAGTTCATTTGTAGTGCTTTCCAATTTCATGGTTATTTAGCTCAAAAAAGTTAGTAAATACATGAAAAATACCAAATAAGTTAGAAAGGCTTGCAAATTGATGATGTGGCTTTGAATGGTTCATTTTGGACACACAAAAAGTCTGGAGTCCAAATAAGTTCAAAAAATGAAATCCCTTTCGTAACATATGAGTTCTCGTCTGAAACCCCCACACTTCGAAAAAGATTGTCCATTTTGCACACAAAATGAAACCAATTTTTTCCGTAACCATCTCTAGGTTTTACACATGCTATGTGGGTTTAATGATCATACCATGCCAACTTTCAACCTTTTCAGAGTTCATTTGTAGTGCTTTTCAATTTCATGGTCGTTTAGCTCAAAAAACTTAGTAAATACGTCAAAAATAACAAATGAAGTCCGAAAGGGTTGAAAATTGATGATGTGGCTTTGATTGGTTCATTTTGAACACACAAAAAGTATGGAGTCCAAATAGGTTCAAAAAACTGAAATCCCTTTGTAACAGATGAATTTTCGTCTGAAACCCTGATACTTCGAAAGAGATTGTCCATTTTACACAGGAAGTGCATCCAATTTTGGTCGTAACTCTCTCAACTTTTTAGCACATACTATGTGGTGAAATGATCATACCATGCCCACTTTCTACCTCTTCAGAGTTCATTTGTAGGGCTTTTCAATTTCAGGGTCATTTAGCTCAAAAAATCAGTAAATGCATGAAAATACCAAATGAAGTCAGAAAGGGCTGAAAATCCATGATGTGGCTTTTAATGATTCATTTTGAACACACAGAAAGTCTGGAGTCCAAATAAGTTCAAAAAAATGAATTCCCTTTTGTAACATATGAGTTCTCGTCTGAAACCCTCACACTTTGAAAGAGATTGTCCATTTTATACACGAAATACAACCAATTTTTTCCGGAACCGTCTCTACTTTTTACACATGCTATGTGGGTTTAATGATCATACCATGCCAACTTTCAACATTTTCAGAGTTCATTTGGAGTGCTTTTCAATTTCATGGTCGTTTAGCTCAAAAAAATTAGTAAATACGTGAAAAATACGAAATGAAGTCAGAAAGGGTTAAAAATTTATGATGTGGCTATGAATGGTTCATTTTGAACACACAAAAATTCTGTAGTCCAAATAAGTACAAAAAAATGAAATCCCTTTCGTAACATATGAGTTCTCGTCTGAAACCCTCACACTTCGAAAAAGATTGTCCATTTTGCACACGAAATGCAACCAATTTTTTCCGTAACCGCCTCTACGTTTTACACATGCTATGTGGGTTTAATTATGATACCACGCCAACTTTTGTCCTTTTCAGAGTTCATTTGTAGTGCTTTTCAATTTCATGGTCGTTTAGCTCAAAAAATTTAGTAAATACATGAAAAATACCAAATGAAGTCCGAAAGGGTTGAAAATTGATGATGTGGCTTTGAATGGTTCATTTTGAACACACAAAAAGTATGGAGTCCAAATAGGTTCAAAAAACTGAAATCCCTTTGTAACAGATGAATTTTCGTCTGAAACCCTGATACTTCGAAAGAGATTGTCCATTTTACACAGGAAGTGCATCCAATTTTGGTCGTAACTCTCTCAACTTTTTAGCACATACTATGTGGTGAAATGATCATACCATGCCAACTTTCTACCTTTTCAGAGTTCATTTGTAGGGCTTTTCAATTTCAGGGTCATTTAGCTCAAAAAATCAGTAAATGCATGAAAATACCAAATGAAGTCAGAAAGGGCTGAAAAATCCATGATGTGGCTTTTAATGATTCATTTTGAACACACAGAAAGTCTGGAGTCCATATAAGTTCAAAAAAATGAATTCCCTTTTGTAACATATGAGTTCTCGTCTGAAACCCTCACACTTTGAAAGAGATTGTCCATTTTATACATGAAATACAACCAATTTTTTTGGGAACCGTCTCTACTTTTTACACATGCTATGTGGGTTTAATGATGATACCATGCCAACTTTCAACCTTTTCATAGCTCATTTGTAGTGCTTTTCAATTTCATGGTCGTTTAGCTCAAAAAAATTAGTAAATACGTGAAAAATAACAAATGAAGTCAGAAAGGGTTAAAAATTGATGATGTGGGTATGAATGGTTCATTTTGAACACACAAAAATTCTGTAGTCCAAATAAGTACAAAAAAATGAAATCCCTTTCGTAACATATGAGTTCTCGTCTGAAACCCTCACACTTCGAAAAAGATTGTCCATTTTGCACACGAAATGCAACCAATTTTTTCCGTGACCACCTCTACTTTTTACACATGCTATGTGGGTTTAATGATGATACCATGCCAAGTTTTGACCTTTTCAGAGTTCATTTGTAGTGCTTTCCAATTTCATGGTTATTTAGCTCAAAAAAGTTAGTAAATACATGAAAAATACCAAATGAAGTTAGAAAGGCTTGCAAATTGATGATGTGGCTTTGAATGGTTCATTTTGGACACACAAAAAGTCTGGAGTCCAAATAAGTTCAAAAAATGAAATCCCTTTCGTAACATATGAGTTCTCGTCTGAAACCCCCACACTTCGAAAAAGATTGTCCATTTTGCACACAAAATGAAACCAATTTTTTCCGTAACCATCTCTAGGTTTTACACATGCTATGTGGGTTTAATGATCATACCATGCCAACTTTCAACCTTTTCAGAGTTCATTTGTAGTGCTTTTCAATTTCATGGTCGTTTAGCTCAAAAAAATTAGTAAATACGTCAAAAATAACAAATGAAGTCCGAAAGGGTTGAAAATTGATGATGTGGCTTTGATTGGTTCATTTTGAACACACAAAAAGTATGGAGTCCAAATAGGTTCAAAAAACTGAAATCCCTTTGTAACAGATGAATTTTCGTCTGAAACCCTGATACTTCGAAAGAGATTGTCCATTTTACACAGGAAGTGCATCCAATTTTGGTCGTAACTCTCTCAACTTTTTAGCACATACTATGTGGTGAAATGATCATACCATGCCCACTTTCTACCTCTTCAGAGTTCATTTGTAGGGCTTTTCAATTTCAGGGTCATTTAGCTCAAAAAATCAGTAAATGCATGAAAATACCAAATGAAGTCAGAAAGGGCTGAAAATCCATGATGTGGCTTTTAATGATTCATTTTGAACACACAGAAAGTCTGGAGTCCAAATAAGTTCAAAAAAATGAATTCCCTTTTGTAACATATGAGTTCTCGTCTGAAACCCTCACACTTTGAAAGAGATTGTCCATTTTATACACGAAATACAACCAATTTTTTCGGGAACCGTCTCTACTTTTTACACATGCTATGTGGGCTTAATGATGATACCATGCCAACTTTCAACCTTTTCATAGCTCATTTGTAGTGCTTTTCAATTTCATGGTCGTTTAGCTCAAAAAAATTAGTAAATACGTGAAAAATAACAAATGAAGTCAGAAAGGGTTAAAAATTGATGATGTGGGTATGAATGGTTCATTTTGAACACACAAAAATTCTGTAGTCCAAATAAGTACAAAAAAATGAAATCCCTTTCGTAACATATGAGTTCTCGTCTGAAACCCTCACACTTCGAAAAAGATTGTCCATTTTGCACACGAAATGCAACCAATTTTTTCCGTGACCACCTCTACTTTTTACACATGCTATGTGGGTTTAATGATGATACCATGCCAAGTTTTGACCTTTTCAGAGTTCATTTGTAGTGCTTTCCAATTTCATGGTTATTTAGCTCAAAAAAGTTAGTAAATACATGAAAAATACCAAATGAAGTTAGAAAGGCTTGCAAATTGATGATGTGGCTTTGAATGGTTCATTTTGGACACACAAAAAGTCTGGAGTCCAAATAAGTTCAAAAAATGAAATCCCTTTCGTAACATATGAGTTCTCGTCTGAAACCCCCACACTTCGAAAAAGATTGTCCATTTTGCACACAAAATGAAACCAATTTTTTCCGTAACCATCTCTAGGTTTTACACATGCTATGTGGGTTTAATGATCATACCATGCCAACTTTCAACCTTTTCAGAGTTCATTTGTAGTGCTTTTCAATTTCATGGTCGTTTAGCTCAAAAAAATTAGTAAATACGTCAAAAATAACAAATGAAGTCCGAAAGGGTTGAAAATTGATGATGTGGCTTTGATTGGTTCATTTTGAACACACAAAAAGTATGGAGTCCAAATAGGTTCAAAAAACTGAAATCCCTTTGTAACAGATGAATTTTCGTCTGAAACCCTGATACTTCGAAAGAGATTGTCCATTTTACACAGGAAGTGCATCCAATTTTGGTCGTAACTCTCTCAACTTTTAGCACATACTATGTGGTGAAATGATCATACCATGCCCACTTTCTACCTCTTCAGAGTTCATTTGTAGGGCTTTTCAATTTCAGGGTCATTTAGCTCAAAAAATCAGTAAATGCATGAAAATACCAAATGAAGTCAGAAAGGATTGAAAATTCATGATGTGACTTTGAATGATTCATTTTGAACACACAAAAAGTCTGGAGTCCAAATAAGTTCAAAAAAATGAATTCCCTTTTGTAACATATGAGTTCTCGTCTGAAACCCTCACACTTTGAAAGAGATTGTCCATTTTATACACGAAATACAACCAATTTTTTCCGGAACCGTCTGTACTTTTTACACATGCTATGTGGGTTTAATGATCATACCATGCCAACTTTCAACATTTTCAGAGTTCATTTGGAGTGCTTTTCAATTTCATGGTCGTTTAGCTCAAAAAAATTAGTAAATACGTGAAAAATACGAAATGAAGTCAGAAAGGGTTAAAAATTTATGATGTGGCTATGAATGGTTCATTTTGAACACACAAAAATTCTGTAGTCCAAATAAGTACAAAAAAATGAAATCCCTTTCGTAACATATGAGTTCTCGTCTGAAACCCTCACACTTCGAAAAAGATTGTCCATTTTGCACACGAAATGCAACCAATTTTTTCCGTAACCGCCTCTACGTTTTACACATGCTATGTGGGTTTAATTATGATACCACGCCAACTTTTGTCCTTTTCAGAGTTCATTTGTAGTGCTTTTCAATTTCATGGTCGTTTAGCTCAAAAAAGTTAGTAAATACATGAAAAATACCAAATGAAGTCCGAAAGGGTTGAAAATTGATGATGTGGCTTTGAATGGTTCATTTTGAACACACAAAAAGTATGGAGTCCAAATAGGTTCAAAAAACTGAAATCCCTTTGTAACAGATGAATTTTCGTCTGAAACCCTGATACTTCGAAAGAGATTGTCCATTTTACACAGGAAGTGCATCCAATTTTGGTCGTAACTCTCTCAACTTTTTAGCACATACTATGTGGTGAAATGATCATACCATGCCAACTTTCTACCTTTTCAGAGTTCATTTGTAGGGCTTTTCAATTTCAGGGTCATTTAGCTCAAAAAATCAGTAAATGCATGAAAATACCAAATGAAGTCAGAAAGGGCTGAAAATCCATGATGTGGCTTTTAATGATTCATTTTGAACACACAGAAAGTCTGGAGTCCATATAAGTTCAAAAAAATGAATTCCCTTTTGTAACATATGAGTTCTCGTCTGAAACCCTCACACTTTGAAAGAGATTGTCCATTTTATACATGAAATACAACCAATTTTTTTGGGAACCGTCTCTACTTTTTACACATGCTATGTGGGTTTAATGATGATACCATGCCAACTTTCAACCTTTTCATAGCTCATTTGTAGTGCTTTTCAATTTCATGGTCGTTTAGCTCAAAAAAATTAGTAAATACGTGAAAAATAACAAATGAAGTCAGAAAGGGTTAAAAATTGATGATGTGGGTATGAATGGTTCATTTTGAACACACAAAAATTCTGTAGTCCAAATAAGTACAAAAAAATGAAATCCCTTTCGTAACATATGAGTTCTCGTCTGAAACCCTCACACTTCGAAAAAGATTGTCCATTTTGCACACGAAACGCAACCAATTTTTTCCGTGACCACCTCTACTTTTTACACATGCTATGTGGGTTTAATGATGATACCATGCCAAGTTTTGACCTTTTCAGAGTTCATTTGTAGTGCTTTCCAATTTCATGGTTATTTAGCTCAAAAAAGTTAGTAAATACATGAAAAATACCAAATGAAGTTAGAAAGGCTTGCAAATTGATGATGTGGCTTTGAATGGTTCATTTTGGACACACAAAAAGTCTGGAGTCCAAATAAGTTCAAAAAATGAAATCCCTTTCGTAACATATGAGTTCTCGTCTGAAACCCCCACACTTCGAAAAAGATTGTCCATTTTGCACACAAAATGAAACCAATTTTTTCCGTAACCATCTCTAGGTTTTACACATGCTATGTGGGTTTAATGATCATACCATGCCAACTTTCAACCTTTTCAGAGTTCATTTGTAGTGCTTTTCAATTTCATGGTCGTTTAGCTCAAAAAAATTAGTAAATACGTCAAAAATAACAAATGAAGTCCGAAAGGGTTGAAAATTGATGATGTGGCTTTGATTGGTTCATTTTGAACACACAAAAAGTATGGAGTCCAAATAGGTTCAAAAAACTGAAATCCCTTTGTAACAGATGAATTTTCGTCTGAAACCCTGATACTTCGAAAGAGATTGTCCATTTTACACAGGAAGTGCATCCAATTTTGGTCGTAACTCTCTCAACTTTTTAGCACATACTATGTGGTGAAATGATCATACCATGCCCACTTTCTACCTCTTCAGAGTTCATTTGTAGGGCTTTTCAATTTCAGGGTCATTTAGCTCAAAAAATCAGTAAATGCATGAAAATACCAAATGAAGTCAGAAAGGGCTGAAAATCCATGATGTGGCTTTTAATGATTCATTTTGAACACACAGAAAGTCTGGAGTCCAAATAAGTTCAAAAAAATGAATTCCCTTTTGTAACATATGAGTTCTCGTCTGAAACCCTCACACTTTGAAAGAGATTGTCCATTTTATACACGAAATACAACCAATTTTTTCGGGAACCGTCTCTACTTTTTACACATGCTATGTGGGCTTAATGATGATACCATGCCAACTTTCAACCTTTTCATAGCTCATTTGTAGTGCTTTTCAATTTCATGGTCGTTTAGCTCAAAAAAATTAGTAAATACGTGAAAAATAACAAATGAAGTCAGAAAGGGTTAAAAATTGATGATGTGGGTATGAATGGTTCATTTTGAACACACAAAAATTCTGTAGTCCAAATAAGTACAAAAAAATGAAATCCCTTTCGTAACATATGAGTTCCCGTCTGAAACCCTCACACTTCGAAAAAGATTGTCCATTTTGCACACGAAATGCAACCAATTTTTTCCGTGACCACCTCTACTTTTTACACATGCTATGTGGGTTTAATGATGATACCATGCCAAGTTTTGACCTTTTCAGAGTTCATCTGTAGTGCTTTCCAATTTCATGGTTATTTAGCTCAAAAAAGTTAGTAAATACATGAAAAATACCAAATGAAGTTAGAAAGGCTTGCAAATTGATGATGTGGCTTTGAATGGTTCATTTTGGACACACAAAAAATCTGGAGTCCAAATAAGTTCAAAAAATGAAATCCCTTTCGTAACATATGAGTTCTCGTCTGAAACCCCCACACTTCGAAAAAGATTGTCCATTTTGCACACAAAATGAAACCAATTTTTTCCGTAACCATCTCTAGTTTTACACATGCTATGTGGGTTTAATGATCATACCATGCCAACTTTCAACCTTTTCAGAGTTCATTTGTAGTGCTTTTCAATTTCATGGTCGTTTAGCTCAAAAAAATTAGTAAATACGTCAAAAATAACAAATGAAGTCCGAAAGGGTTGAAAATTGATGATGTGGCTTTGATTGGTTCATTTTGAACACACAAAAAGTATGGAGTCCAAATAGGTTCAAAAAACTGAAATCCCTTTGTAACAGATGAATTTCGTCTGAAACCCTGATACTTCGAAAGAGATTGTCCATTTTACACAGGAAGTGCATCCAATTTTGGTCGTAACTCTCTCAACTTTTTAGCACATACTATGTGGTGAAATGATCATACCATGCCCACTTTCTACCTCTTCAGAGTTCATTTGTAGGGCTTTTCAATTTCAGGGTCATTTAGCTCAAAAAATCAGTAAATGCATGAAAATACCAAATGAAGTCAGAAAGGGTTGAAAATTCATGATGTGACTTTGAATGATTCATTTTGAACACACAAAAAGTCTGGAGTCCAAATAAGTTCAAAAAAATGAATTCCCTTTTGTAACATATGAGTTCTCGTCTGAAACCCTCACACTTTGAAAGAGATTGTCCATTTTATACACGAAATACAACCAATTTTTTCCGGAACCGTCTCTACTTTTTACACATGCTATGTGGGTTTAATGGTCATACCATGCCAACTTTCAACATTTTCAGAGTTCATTTGTAGTGCTTTTCAATTTCATGGTCGTTTAGCTCAAAAAAATTAGTAAATACGTGAAAAATACGAAATGAAGTCAGAAAGGGTTAAAAATTTATGATGTGGCTATGAATGGTTCATTTTGAACACACAAAAATTCTGTAGTCCAAATAAGTACAAAAAAATGAAATCCCTTTCGTAACATATGAGTTCTCGTCTGAAACCCTCACACTTCAAAAAAGATTGTCCATTTTGCACACGAAATGCAACCAATTTTTTCTGTAACCGCCTCTACGTTTTACACATGCTATGTGGGTTTAATTATGATACCACGCCAACTTTTGACCTTTTAAGAGTTCATTTGTAGTGCTTTTCAATTTCATGGTCGTTTAGCTCAAAAAAGTTAGTAAATACATGAAAAATACCAAATGAAGTCCGAAAGGGTTGAAAATTGATGATGTGGCTTTGAATGGTTCATTTTGAACACACAAAAAGTATGGAGTCCAAATAGGTTCAAAAAAACTGAAATCCCTTTGTAACAGATGAATTTTCGTCTGAAACCCTGATACTTCGAAAGAGATTGTCCATTTTACACAGGAAGTGCATCCAATTTTGGTCGTAACTCTCTCAACTTTTTAGCACATACTATGTGGTGAAATGATCATACCATGCCAACTTTCTACCTTTTCAGAGTTCATTTGTAGGGCTTTTCAATTTCAGGGTCATTTAGCTCAAAAAATCAGTAAATGCATGAAAATACCAAATGAAGTCAGAAAGGGCTGAAAATCCATGATGTGGCTTTTAATGATTCATTTTGAACACACAGAAAGTCTGGAGTCCAAATAAGTTCAAAAAAATGAATTCCCTTTTGTAACATATGAGTTCTCGTCTGAAACCCTCACACTTTGAAAGAGATTGTCCATTTTATACACGAAATACAACCAATTTTTTCGGGAACCGTCTCTACTTTTTACACATGCTATGTGGGCTTAATGATGATACCATGCCAACTTTCAACCTTTTCATAGCTCATTTGTAGTGCTTTTCAATTTCATGGTCGTTTAGCTCAAAAAAATTAGTAAATACGTGAAAAATAACAAATGAAGTCAGAAAGGGTTAAAAATTGATGATGTGGGTATGAATGGTTCATTTTGAACACACAAAAATTCTGTAGTCCAAATAAGTACAAAAAAATGAAATCCCTTTCGTAACATATGAGTTCTCGTCTGAAACCCTCACACTTCGAAAAAGATTGTCCATTTTGCACACGAAATGCAACCAATTTTTTCCGTGACCACCTCTACTTTTTACACATGCTATGTGGGTTTAATGATGATACCATGCCAAGTTTTGACCTTTTCAGAGTTCATTTGTAGTGCTTTCCAATTTCATGGTTATTTAGCTCAAAAAAGTTAGTAAATACATGAAAAATACCAAATGAAGTTAGAAAGGCTTGCAAATTGATGATGTGGCTTTGAATGGTTCATTTTGGACACACAAAAAGTCTGGAGTCCAAATAAGTTCAAAAAATGAAATCCCTTTCGTAACATATGAGTTCTCGTCTGAAACCTCCACACTTCGAAAAAGATTGTCCATTTTGCACACAAAATGAAACCAATTTTTTCCGTAACCATCTCTAGGTTTTACACATGCTATGTGGGTTTAATGATCATACCATGCCAACTTTCAACCTTTTCAGAGTTCATTTGTAGTGCTTTTCAATTTCATGGTCGTTTAGCTCAAAAAAATTAGTAAATACGTCAAAAATAACAAATGAAGTCCGAAAGGGTTGAAAATTGATGATGTGGCTTTGATTGGTTCATTTTGAACACACAAAAGTATGGAGTCCAAATAGGTTCAAAAAACTGAAATCCCTTTGTAACAGATGAATTTTCGTCTGAAACCCTGATACTTCGAAAGAGATTGTCCATTTTACACAGGAAGTGCATCCAATTTTGGTCGTAACTCTCTCAACTTTTTAGCACATACTATGTGGTGAAATGATCATACCATGCCCACTTTCTACCTCTTCAGAGTTCATTTGTAGGGCTTTTCAATTTCAGGGTCATTTAGCTCAAAAAATCAGTAAATGCATGAAAATACCAAATGAAGTCAGAAAGGGTTGAAAATTCATGATGTGACTTTGAATGATTCATTTTGAACACACAAAAAGTCTGGAGTCCAAATAAGTTCAAAAAAATGAATTCCCTTTTGTAACATATGAGTTCTCGTCTGAAACCCTCACACTTTGAAAGAGATTGTCCATTTTATACACGAAATACAACCAATTTTTTCCGGAACCGTCTGTACTTTTTACACATGCTATGTGGGTTTAATGATCATACCATGCCAACTTTCAACATTTTCAGAGTTCATTTGGAGTGCTTTTCAATTTCATGGTCGTTTAGCTCAAAAAATTAGTAAATACGTGAAAAATACGAAATGAAGTCAGAAAGGGTTAAAAATTTATGATGTGGCTATGAATGGTTCATTTTGAACACACAAAAATTCTGTAGTCCAAATAAGTACAAAAAATGAAATCCCTTTCGTAACATATGAGTTCTCGTCTGAAACCCTCACACTTCGAAAAAGATTGTCCATTTTGCACACGAAATGCAACCAATTTTTTCTGTAACCGCCTCTACGTTTTACACATGCTATGTGGGTTTAATTATGATACCACGCCAACTTTTGACCTTTTCAGAGTTCATTTGTAGTGCTTTTCAATTTCATGGTCGTTTAGCTCAAAAAAGTTAGTAAATACATGAAAAATACCAAATGAAGTCCGAAAGGGTTGAAAATTGATGATGTGGCTTTGAATGGTTCATTTTGAACACACAAAAAGTATGGAGTCCAAATAGGTTCAAAAAACTGAAATCCCTTTGTAACAGATGAATTTTCGTCTGAAAACCCTGATACTTCGAAAGAGATTGTCCATTTTACACAGGAAGTGCATCCAATTTTGGTCGTAACTCTCTCAACTTTTTAGCACATACTATGTGGTGAAATGATCATACCATGCCAACTTTCTACCTTTTCAGAGTTCATTTGTAGGGCTTTTCAATTTCAGGGTCATTTAGCTCAAAAAATCAGTAAATGCATGAAAATACCAAATGAAGTCAGAAAGGGCTGAAAATCCATGATGTGGCTTTTAATGATTCATTTTGAACACACAGAAAGTCTGGAGTCCAAATAAGTTCAAAAAAATGAATTCCCTTTTGTAACATATGAGTTCTCGTCTGAAACCCTCACACTTTGAAAGAGATTGTCCATTTTATACACGAAATACAACCAATTTTTTCGGGAACCGTCTCTACTTTTTACACATGCTATGTGGGCTTAATGATGATACCATGCCAACTTTCAACCTTTTCATAGCTCATTTGTAGTGCTTTTCAATTTCATGGTCGTTTAGCTCAAAAAAATTAGTAAATACGTGAAAAATAACAAATGAAGTCAGAAAGGGTTAAAAATTGATGATGTGGGTATGAATGGTTCATTTTGAACACACAAAAATTCTGTAGTCCAAATAAGTACAAAAAATGAAATCCCTTTCGTAACATATGAGTTCTCGTCTGAAACCCTCACACTTCGAAAAAGATTGTCCATTTTGCACACGAAATGCAACCAATTTTTTCCGTGACCACCTCTACTTTTTACACATGCTATGTGGGTTTAATGATGATACCATGCCAAGTTTTGACCTTTTCAGAGTTCATTTGTAGTGCTTTCCAATTTCATGGTTATTTAGCTCAAAAAAGTTAGTAAATAATGAAAAATACCAAATGAAGTTAGAAAGGCTTGCAAATTGATGATGTGGCTATTGAATGGTTCATTTTGGACACACAAAAAGTCTGGAGTCCAAATAAGTTCAAAAAATGAAATCCCTTTCGTAACATATGAGTTCTCGTCTGAAACCCCCACACTTCGAAAAAGATTGTCCATTTTGCACACAAAATGAAACCAATTTTTTCCGTAACCATCTCTAGTTTTTACACATGCTATGTGGGTTTAATGATCATACCATGCCAACTTTCAACCTTTTCAGAGTTCATTTGTAGTGCTTTTCAATTTCATGGTCGTTTAGCTCAAAAAAATTAGTAAATACGTCAAAAATACAAATGAAGTCCGAAAGGGTTGAAAATTGATGATGTGGCTTTGATTGGTTCATTTTGAACACACAAAAAGTATGGAGTCCAAATAGGTTCAAAAAACTGAAATCCCTTTGTAACAGATGAATTTTCGTCTGAAACCCTGATACTTCGAAAGAGATTGTCCATTTTACACAGGAAGTGCATCCAATTTTGGTCGTAACTCTCTCAACTTTTTAGCACATACTATGTGGTGAAATGATCATACCATGCCCACTTTCTACCTCTTCAGAGTTCATTTGTAGGGCTTTTCAATTTCAGGGTCATTTAGCTCAAAAAATCAGTAAATGCATGAAAATACCAAATGAAGTCAGAAAGGGTTGAAAATTCATGATGTGACTTTGAATGATTCATTTTGAACACACAAAAAGTCTGGAGTCCAAATAAGTTCAAAAAAATGAATTCCCTTTTGTAACATATGAGTTCTCGTCTGAAACCCTCACACTTTGAAAGAGATTGTCCATTTTATACACGAAATACAACCAATTTTTTCCGGAACCGTCTCTACTTTTTACACATGCTATGTGGGTTTAATGATCATACCATGCCAACTTTCAACATTTTCAGAGTTCATTTGGAGTGCTTTTCAATTTCATGGTCGTTTAGCTCGAAAAAATTAGTAAATACGTGAAAAATACGAAATGAAGTCAGAAAGGGTTAAAAATTTATGATGTGGCTATGAATGGTTCATTTTGAACACACAAAACTTCTGTAGTCCAAATAAGTACAAAAAAATGAAATCCCTTTCGTAACATATGAGTTCTCGTCTGAAACCCTCACACTTCGAAAAAGATTGTCCATTTTGCACACGAAATGCAACCAATTTTTTCCGTAACCGCCTCTACGTTTTACACATGCTATGTGGGTTTAATTATGATACCACGCCAACTTTTGACCTTTTCAGAGTTCATTTGTAGTGCTTTTCAATTTCATGGTCGTTTAGCTCAAAAAAGTTAGTAAATACATGAAAAATACCAAATGAAGTCCGAAAGGGTTGAAAATTGATGATGTGGCTTTGAATGGTTCATTTTGAACACACAAAAAGTATGGAGTCCAAATAGGTTCAAAAAACTGAAATCCCTTTGTAACAGATGAATTTTCGTCTGAAACCCTGATACTTCGAAAGAGATTGTCCATTTTACACAGGAAGTGCATCCAATTTTGGTCGTAACTCTCTCAACTTTTTAGCACATACTATGTGGTGAAATGATCATACCATGCCAACTTTCTACCTTTTCAGAGTTCATTTGTAGGGCTTTTCAATTTCAGGGTCATTTAGCTCAAAAAATCAGTAATGCATGAAAATACCAAATGAAGTCAGAAAGGGCTGAAAATCCATGATGTGGCTTTTAATGATTCATTTTGAACACACAGAAAGTCTGGAGTCCAAATAAGTTCAAAAAAATGAATTCCCTTTTGTAACATATGAGTTCTCGTCTGAAACCCTCACACTTTGAAAGAGATTGTCCATTTTATACACGAAATACAACCAATTTTTTCGGGAACCGTCTCTACTTTTTACACATGCTATGTGGGCTTTAATGATGATACCATGCCAACTTTCAACCTTTTCATAGCTCATTTGTAGTGCTTTTCAATTTCATGGTCGTTTAGCTCAAAAAAATTAGTAAATACGTGAAAAATAACAAATGAAGTCAGAAAGGGTTAAAAATTGATGATGTGGCTACGAATGGTTCATTTTGAACACACAAAAATTCTGTAGTCCAAATAAGTACAAAAAAATGAAATCCCTTTCGTAACATATGAGTTCTCGTCTGAAACCCTCACACTTCGAAAAAGATTGTCCATTTTGCACACGAAATGCAACCAATTTTTTCCGTGACCACCTCTACTTTTTACACATGCTATGTGGGTTTAATGATGATACCATGCCAAGTTTTGACCTTTTCAGAGTTCATTTGTAGTGCTTTCCAATTTCATGGTCATTTAGCTCAAAAAGTTAGTAAATATGTGAAAAAATACCAAATGAAGTTAGAAAGGCTTGAAAATTGATGATGTGGTATTGAATGGTTCATTTTGGACACACAAAAATTCTGGAGTCAAATAAGTTCAAAAAATGAAATCCCTTTCGTAACATATGAGTTCTCGTCTGAAACCCCCACAATTCGAAAAAGATTGTCCATTTTGCAACAATAAAATACCTTTGTAACAGATGAGTTTTCGACCGAAACCTTAATACTTCAAAACAGATTGTCCATTTTGCACACGAAATGCATCCAGTTTTTCCCATAACCGTATCAACTTTTTGGGTCATGCTATATGGTGAAATGATGATACCATGCCAAGTTTCAACCTTTTCTGAGTTCATTTGTAGTGCTTTTCAATTTGAGGATCATTTAGCTCAAAAAAAAACAGAAAATGCATGAAAAATACCAAATGAAGTCCGAAAGGGTTGAAAATTCATGATGTGGCTTTGAATGGTTCATTTTGAACACAACAAAAGTATGGAGTCCAAATAAGCTCAAAAAAATAAAATGCCTTTGTAACAGATGAGTTTTCGTCCGAAACCCTGATACTTCGAAAGAGATTGTCCATTTTGCACACGAAATGCATCCAGTTTTTCCCATAACCCTATCAACTTTTTAGGTCATGCTATGTGGTGAAATGATCATACCTTTGCCAATTTTCAACCTTTTCGGAGTTCCTTTGTAGTGCTTTTTAATTTCAGGGTCATTTAGCTCAAAAAAAATCAGTAATGCATGAAAATACCAAATGAAGTCAGAAAGGGTTGAAATTCATGATGTGGCTTTGAATGGTTCATTTTGAACACACAAAAAGTATGGAGTCCAAATAAGTTCAAAAAAATAATATCACCTTTGTAACAGATGAGTTTTCGTCCGAAACCTTGTAGACTTCAAAGGAGATTGTCCATTTGCACACGAAATGCCATCCAGTTTTTTCCCATAAACCATATCAACTTTTGGGTCACTGCGATATGCTGGTGAAATGATGATACCATGCAAACTTTCAACCTTTTCTGAGTTCATTTGTAGTGGCTTTTAAATTTCAGGATCATTTAGCTCAAAAAGAACAGAAATGCATGAAAAATACCAAATGAAGTCAGAAAGGGTTGAAAATTCATGATGTGGCTTTGAATGGTTCATTTTGAACACACAAAGTATGGAGTCCAAATAAGCTCAAAAAAATAAAATACCTTGGTAACAGATGAGTTTTTCGTCCGAAACCCTGATACTTCGAAAGAGATTGTCCATTTGTACACGAAATGCATCCAGTTTTTGCCATAACCGTATAAACTTTTTTAGGTCATCTATGTGGTGAAATGATCATACCTTGCCAAATTTACAACCTTTTCAGAGTTCATTTGTAGTGCTTTTCAATTTCCAGGTCATTTAGCTCAAAAAAATCAGTAAATTCATGACAAAGTACCAAATGAAGTCAGAAAGGTTGAAATGCATTATGTGGCTTTGAATGGTTCATTTGAACACAAGAAAACGTATGGAGTCCAAATAAGTTCAAAAATGAAATCCCTTTCGTAACATATGAGTTTTCGTCTGAAGCCTTGATACTTCGGAAGAGATTGTCCCTTTGCCACACGAAGTGCCTTGCAGTTTTTGCCAGTAACCCTCTCAACTTTTTACAACATGCTATGCGGGTGAAATGATGATACCATGCCAACTTTCAACCTTTTCTGAGTTCATTTGTAGTGCTTTTCAATTTCAGGATCATTTAGCTCAAAAAACAGAAAATGCATGAAAAATACCAAATTAGTCAGAAAGGGTTGAAAATTCATGATGTGGCTTTGAATGGTTCATTTTAACACAACAAAGTATGGAGTCCAAATAAGCTCAAAAAATAAAATACCTTGTAACAGATGAGGTTTTCGTCCGAAACCCTGATACTTCGAAAGAGATTGTCCATTTTGCACACGAAATGCATCCAGTTTTTCCCATAACCCTATCAACTTTTTAGGTCATGCTATGTGGTGAAATGATCATACCTTGCCAACTTTCAACCTTTTCGGAGTTCATTTGTAGTGCTTTTTAATTTCAGGGTCATTTAGCTCAAAAAATCAGTAAATGCATGAAAATACCAAATGAAGTCAGAAAGGGTTGAAAATTCATGATGTGGCTTTTGAATGGTTCATTTGAACACACAAAAGTATGGAGTCAAATAAGTTCAAAAAAATAAAATACCTTTGTAACAGATGAGTTTTCGTCCGAAACCTTGATACTTCAAAAGAGATTGTCCATTTTGCACACGAAATGCATCCAGTTTTCCCATAACCAATATCAACTTTTGGGTCATGCTATGTGGTGAAATGATGATACCATGCCAAACTTTCAACCTTTTCTGAGTTCATTTGTAGTGGTTTTTAAATTTCAGGATCATTTAGCTCAAAAGAAACAGAAAATGCATGAAAATACCAAATGAAGTCAGGAAAGGGTTGAAAATTATGATGTGGCTTTGAATGGTTCATTTTGAACACACAAACAGTATGGAGTCCAAATAAGTTCAAAAAATAAAATACCTTTGTAACAGATGAGTTTTGTCCGAAACCCTGATACTTCAAAAGAGATTGTCCATTTTGCACACGAAATGCATCCAGTTTTTCCCATAACCGTATCAACTTTTTGGGTCATGCTATGTGGTGAAATGATGATACCATGCTAACTTTCAACCTTTTCTGAGTTGATTTGTAGTGCTTTTCAATTTCAGGATCATTAGCTCAAAAAAACAGAAAATGCATGAAAAATACCAAATGAAGTCAGAAAGGGTTGAAAATTCATGATGTGGCTTTGAATGGTTCATTTTGAACACACCAAAAGTATGGAGTCCAAATAAGCTCAAAATAAAAAATACCTTTGTAACAGATGAGTTTTCGCCGCAACCTTGATACTTCGAAAGAGATTGTCCATTTTGTACACGAAATGCATCCAGTTTTTCCCATAACCGTATAAACTTTTTAGGTCATGCTATGTGGTGAAATGATCATATCTTGCCAACTTTCAACCTTTTCAGAGTTCATTTGTAGTGCTTTTCAATTTCAGGGTCATTTAGCTCAAAAAAATCAGTAAATTCATGACAAATACCAAAGGAAGTCAGAAAGGGTTGGAAATGCATTATGTGGGCTTTGAATGGTTCATTTTGAACACACAAAAAGTCTGGAGTTCAAATAAGTTCAAAAAATGAAATCTCTTTCGTAACATATGAGTTCTCGTGTGAAACCCTCACACTTCAAAAAGATTGTCCATTTTGCACACGAAATGCAACCAATTTTTTCCGTAACCGGCTCTACTTTTTACAAATGCAATGTGGGTTTAATCATGATACCATGACAACTTTCAACCTTTTCAGAGTTCACTTGTAGTGCTTTTCAATTTCATGGTCGTTTAGCTCAAAAAAATTAGTAAATACGTGAAAATACCAAATGAAGTCCGAAAGGGTTGAAAATTGATGATGTGGCTTTGAATGGTTGATTTTGAACACACAAAAAGTATGGAGTCCAAATAAGTTCAAAGAATGAAATCCCTTTGTAACAGATGAGTTTTCGCCGAAACCCTGATATTTCGAAAGACATTGTCCATTTTGCACACGAAATGCATCCAGTTTTTTCCATAACCCTCTCAACTTTTTAGCTCATGCTATGTGGTGAAATGATGATACCATGCCAACTTTCAACCTTTTCAAAGTTCATTTGTAGTGCTTTTCAATTTCAGGGTCATTTAGCTCAAAAAAATCAGTAAATGCATGAAAAATACCAAATGAGGACAGAAAGGGTTGAAAATTCATGATGTGGCTTTGAATGGTTCATTTTGAACACACAAAAGTATGGAGTCCAAATAAGTTCAAAAAAATAAAATACCTTTGTAACAGATGAGTTTTCGTCCGAAACCCTGATACTTCGAAAGAGATTGTCCATTTTGCACACGAAATGCATCCAGTTTTTCCCATAACCGTATCAACTTTTTGGGTCATGCTATATGGTGAAATGATGATACCATGCCAACTTTCAACCTTTTCTGAGTTCATTTGTAGTGCTTTTCAATTTCAGGATCATTTAGCTCAAAAAAAAGAAAATGCATGAAAAATACCAAATGAATCCGAAAGGGTTGAAAATTCATGATGTGGCTTTGAATGTTCATTTTGAACACACCAAAAGTATGGAGTCCAAATAAGCTCAAAAAATAAAATACCTTTGTAACAGATGAGTTTTCGTCCGAAACCCTGATACTTCGAAACAGATTTTCCATTTTGCACACGAAATGCATCCAGTTTTTCCCATAACCGTATCAACTTTTTAGGTCATGCTATGTGGTGAAATGACCATACCTTGCCAACTTACAACCTTTTCAGAGTTCATTTGTAGTGCTTTTCAATTTCAGGGTCATTTAGCTCAAAAAAATCAGCAAATTCATGACAAATACCAAATGAAGTCAGAAAGGGTTGAAAATTCATGATGTGGCTTTGAATGGTTCATTTTGAACACACAAAAAGTATGGAGTCCAAATAAGTTCAAAAAAATAAAATACCTTTGTAACAGATGAGTTTTCGTCCGAAACCCTGATACTTCGAAAGAGATTGTCCATTTTGTACACGAAATGCATCCAGTTTTTCCCATAACCGTATAAACTTTTTAGGTCATGCTATGTGGTGAAATGATCATACCTTGCCAAATTTCAACCTTTTCAGAGTTCATTTGTAGTGCTTTTCAATTTCAGGGTCATTTAGCTCAAAAAAATCAGTAAATTTATGACAAATACCAAATGAAGTCAGAAAGGGTTGGAAATGCATTATGTGGCTTTGAATGGTTCATTTTGAACACAAGAAAAGTATGGAGTCCAAATAAGTTCAAAAAATAAAATCCCTTTCGTAACATATGAGTTTTCGTCTGAAACCCTGATACTTCGAAAGAGATTGTCCATTTTGCACACGAAGTGCCTGCAGTTTTTGCCGTAACCCTCTCAACTTTTTACACATGCTATGCGGGTGAAATGATATTACCATGCCAACTTTCAACCTTTTCAGAGTTCATTTGTAGTGCTTTTCAATTTCATGGTCATTTAGCTCAAAAAATCAGTAAATGCATGAAAAATACCAAATGAAGTCAGAAAGGGTGAAATTGATGATGGGCTTTGAACGGTTCATTTTGAACACAAAAAAACCCTGGAGTCCAAATAACTTCAAGAAACTTAAATCCTTTCTAACAGATGAGTTTCGTCTGAAACCCTGATACTTCGAAAGAGATTGTCCATTATACACAGGAAGTGCATCCAGTTTTTGCCGTAACCCTCTCAACTTTTTAGCACATGCTATGTGGTGAAATGATGATACCATGCCAACTTCAACCTTTTATGAGTTCATTTGTAGTGCTTTTCAATTTCAGGATCATTTAGCTAAAAAACAGAAATGCATGAAAAATACCAAATGAAGTCAGAAAGGGTTGAAAATTCATGATGTGGTTTGAATGGTTCATTTTGAACACACCAAAAGTATGGAGTCCAAATAAGCTCAAAAAATAAAATACCTTTGTAACAGATGAGTTTTCGTCCGAAACCCTGATACTTCGAAAAGATTGTCCATTTTGTACACGAAATGCATCCAGTTTTTCCCATAACCGTATAAACTTTTTAGGTCATGCTATGTGGTGAAATGATCATACCTTGCCAAATTTCAACCTTTTAGAGTTCATTTGTAGTGCTTTTCAATTTCAGGGTCATTTAGCTCAAAAAATCAGTAAATTCATGACAAATACCAAATGAAGTCAGAAAGGGTTGGAAATGCATTATGTGGCTTTAATGGTTCATTTTGAACACAAGAAAAGTATGGAGTCCAAATAAGTTCAAAAAATGAAATCCCTTTCGTAACATATGAGTTCGTCTGAAGCCTTGATACTTCGGAAGATTGTCCATTTTCCACGAAGCATGCAGTTTTTGCCGTAACCCTCTCAACTTTTTCACATGCTATGCGGGTGAAATGATATTACCATGCCAACTTTCAACCTTTCAGAGTTCATTTGTAGTGCTTTTCAATTTCATGGTCATTTAGCTCAAAAAAATCAGTAAATGCATGAAAAATACCAAATGAAGTCAGAAAGGGTTGAAAATTCATGATGTGGCTTTGAATGGTTCATTTTGAACACACAAAAGTATGGAGTCCAAATAAGTTCAAAAAATAAAATACCTTTGTAACAGATGAGTTTTCGTCCGAACCCTGATACTTCAAAGAGATTGTCCATTTTGCACACGAAATGCATCCAGTTTTTCCCATAACCGTATCAACTTTTTGGGTCATGCTATGTGTGAAATGATGATACCATGCCAACTTTCAACCTTTTCGGAGTTCATTTGTAGTGCTTTTCTATTTCAGGATAATTTAGCTCAAAAAAAAACAGAAAATGCATGAAAAATACCAAATGAAGTCAGAAAGGGTTGAAAATTCATGATGTGGCTTTGAATGGTTCATTTTGAACACACCAAAAGTATGGAGTCCAAATAAGCTCAAAAAATAAAATACCTTTGTAACAGGTGAGTTTTCGTCCGAAACCCTGATACTTCGAAAGAGATTGTCCATTTTGTACACGAAATGCATCTAGTTTTTCCCATAACCATATAACTTTTAGGGTCATGCTATGTGGTGAAATGATCACACCTTGCCAACTTTCAACCTTTTCTGAGTTCATTTGTAGTGCTTTTCAATTTCAGGATCATTTAGCTAAAAAAACAGAAAATGCATGAAAAATACCAAATGAAGTCAGAAAGGGTTGAAAATTATGATGTGGCTTTGAATGGTTCATTTTGAACACAACAAAAGTATGGAGTCCAAATAAGCTCAAAAAATAAAATACCTTTGTAACAGATGAGTTTTCGTCGAAACCCTGATACTTCGAAAAGATTGTCCATTTTGTACACGAAATGCATCCAGTTTTTCCCATAACCGTATAAACTTTTTAGGTCATGCTATGTGGTGAAATGATCATACCTATCCAAATTTCAACCTTTTCAGAGTTCATTTGTAGTGCTTTTCAATTTCAGGGTCATTTAGCTCAAAAAAATCAGTAAATTTATGACAAATACCAAATGAAGTCAGAAAGGGTTGGAAATGCATTATGTAGCTTTGAATGGTTCATTTTGAACACAAAAAAGTATGGAGTCCAAATAAGTTCAAAAAATAAAATCCTTTCGTAACATATGAGTTTTCGTCTGAAACCCTGATACTTCGAAAGAGATTGTCCATTTTGCACAGAAGTGCCTGCAGTTTTTGCCGTAACCCTCTCAACTTTTTACACATGCTATGCGGGTGAAATGATTTACCATGCCAACTTTCAACCTTTTCAGAGTTCATTTGTAGTGCTTTTCAATTTCATGGTCATTTAGCTCAAAAAATCAGTAAATGCATGAAAAATACCAACTGAAGTCAGAAAGGGCTGAAATTGATGATGTGGCTTTGAACGGTTCATTTGAACACAAAAAAACCCTGGAGTCCAAATAACTTCAAGAAACTTAAATCCCTTTGTAACAGATGAAGTTTTGTCTGAAACCCTGATACTTCGAAAGAGATTGTCATTTACATAGGAAGTGCATCCAGTTTTTCCGTAACCCTCTCAACTTTTTAGCACATGCTATGTGGTGAAATGATGATACCATGCCAACGTTCAACCTTTTCTGAGTTCATTTGTAGTGCTTTTCAATTTCAGGATCATTTAGCTAAAAAAACAGAAATGCATGAAAATACCAAATGAAGTCAGAAAGGGTTGAAAATTCATGATGTGGTTTGAATGGTTCATTTTGAACACACCAAAAGTATGGAGTCCAAATAAGCTCAAAAAATAAAATACCTTTGTAACAGATGAGTTTTCGTCCGAAACCCTGATACTTCGAAAGAGATTGTCCATTTTGTACACGAAATGCATCCAGTTTTTCCCATAACCGTATAAACTTTTTAGGTCATGCTATGTGGTGAAATGATCATACCTTGCCAAATTTCAACCTTTTCAGAGTTCATTTGTAGTGCTTTTCAATTTCAGGGTCATTTAGCTCAAAAAAATCAGTAAATTCATGACAAATACCAAATGAAGTCAGAAAGGGTTGGAAATGCATTATGTGGCTTTGAATGGTTCATTTTGAACACAAGAAAACTATGGAGTCCAAATAAGTTCAAAAAATGAAATCCCTTTCTAACATATGAGTTTTCGTCGTGAAACCTGATACTTCGAAGAGATTGTCCATTTTCACACGAAGTGCCTGCAGTTTTTGCCGTAACCCTCTCAACTTTTTACACATGCTATGCGGTGAAATGATATACCATGCCAACTTTCAACCTTTTCAGAGTTCATTTGTAGTGCTTTTCAATTTCATGGTCATTTAGCTCAAAAAATCAGTAAATGCATGAAAAACCAAATGAAGTCAGAAAGGGTTGAAAATTCATGATGTGGCTTTGAATGGTTCATTTTGAACACAAAAAGTATGGAGTCCAAATAAGTTCAAAAAATAAAATACCTTTGTAACAGATGAGTTTTCGTCCGAAACCCTGATACTTCAAACGAGATTGTCCATTTTGCACACGAAATGCATCCAGTTTTTCCCATAACCGTACCAACTTTTTGGGTCATGCTATGTTGTGAAATGATGATACCATGCCAACTTTCAACCTTTTCGGAGTTCATTTGTAGTGCTTTTCTATTTCAGGATAATTTAGCTAAAAAAACAGAAAATGCATGAAAAAACCAAATGAAGTCAAAAGGGTTGAAAATTCATGATGTGGCTTTGAATGGTTCATTTTGAACACACCAAAAGTATGGAGTTCCAAATAAGCTCAAAAAAATAAAATACCTTTGTAACAGGTGAGTTTTCGTCTGAAACCCTGATACTTCGAAAGAGATTGTCCATTTTGTACACGAAATGCATCCAGTTTTTCCCATAACCATATAAACTTTTAGGTCATGCTATGTGGTGAAATGATCATACCTTGCCAACTTTCAACCTTTTCTGAGTTCATTTGTAGTGCTTTTCAATTTCATGATCATTTAGCTAAAAAACAGAAAATGCATGAAAAATACCAAATGAAGTCAGAAAGGGTTGAAAATTTATGATGTGGCTTTGAATGGTTCATTTTGAACACACCAAAAGTATGGAGTCCAAATAAGCTCAAAAAATAAAATACCTTTGTAACAGATGAGTTTTCGTCCGAAACCCTGATACTTCGAAAGAGATTGTCCATTTTGTACACGAAATGCATCCAGTTTTTCCCATAACCGTATAAACTTTTTAGGTCATGCTATGTGGTGAAATGATCATACCTTGCCAAATTTCAATCTTTTCAGAGTTCATTTGTAGTGCTTTTCAATTTCAGGGTCATTTAGCTCAAAAAAATCAGTAAATTTATGACAAATACCAAATTTAGTCAGAAAGGGTTGGAAATGCATTATGTGGCTTTGAATGGTTCATTTTGAACACAAGAAAAGTATGGAGTCCAAATAAGTTCAGAAAAATGAAATCCTTTCGTAACATATGAGTTTTCGTGTGAAACCCTGAACCTTCGAAAGAGATTGTCCATTTTGCACACGAAGTGCCTGCAGTTTTTCGCCGTAACCCTCTCAACTTTTTACACATGCTATGGGGGTGAAATGATATTACCATGCCAACTTTCTCCTTTTCAGAGTTAATTTGTAGTGCTTTTCAATTTCATGGTCATTTAGCTCAAAAAATCAGTAAATGCATGAAAAATACCAAATGAAGTCAGAAAGGGGTGAAATTGATGATGTGGCTTTGAACGGTTCATTTTGAACACACAAAACCCTGGAGTCCAAATAACTTCAAGAAACTTAAATCCCTTTGTAACAGATGAATTTTCGTCTGAAACCCTGATACTTCGAAAGAGATTGTCCATTATACACGGAAGTGCATCCAGTTTTTGCCGTAACCCTCTCAACTTTTTAGCACATGCTATGTGGTCAAATGATGATACCATGCCAACGTTCAACCTTTTCTGAGTTCATTTGTAGTGCTTTTCAATTTCAGGATCATTTAGCTAAAAAAACAGAAAATGCATGAAAAATCCCAAATGAACAGAAAGGGTTGAAAATTCATGATGTGGCTTTGAATGGTTCATTTTGAACACACCAAAAGTATGGAGTCCAAATAAGCTCAAAAAATAAAATACCTTTGTAACAGATGAGTTTTCGTCCGAAACCCTGATTCTTCGAAAGAGATTGTCCATTTTGTACACGAAATGCATCCAGTTTTTCCCATAACCGTATAAACTTTTTAGGTCATGCTATGTGGTGAAATGATCATACCTTGCCAAATTTCAACCTTTTCAGAGTTCATTTGTAGTGCTTTTCAATTTCAGGGTCATTTAGCTCAAAAAATGAGTAAATTCATGACAAATACCAAATGAAGTCAGAAAGGGTTGGAAATGCATTATGTGGCTTTGAATGGTTCATTTTGAACACAAGAAAAGTATGGAGTCCAAGTAAGTTCAAAAAAATGAAATCCCTTTCGTAACATATGAGTTTTCGTCTGAAACCATGATACTTCGAAAGAGATTGTCCATTTTGCACACGAAGTGCTGCAGTTTTTGCCGTAGCACATGCTATGCGGGTGAAATGATATTACCATGCCAACTTTCAACCTTTTCAGAGTTCATTTGTAGTGCTTTTCAATTTCATGGTCATTTAGCTCAAAAAATCAGTAAATGCATGAAAAATACCAAATGAAGTCAGAAAGGGTTGAAATTGATGATGTGGATTTGAACGGTTCATTTTGAACACACAAAAACCCTGGAGTCCAAATAACTTCAAGAAACTTAAATCCCTTTGTAACATATGAGTTTTCGTCTGAAACCCTGATACTTCGAAAGAGATTGTCCATTTTGCACAGGAAGTGCCTGCAGTTTTTTGCCGTAACCCTCTCAACTTTTTACACATGCTATGCGGGTGAAATGATATACCATGCCAACTTTCAACCTTTTCAGAGTTCATTTGTAGTGCTTTTCAATTTCATGGTCATTTAGCTCAAAAAATCAGTAAATGCATGAAAAATACCAACTGAAGTCAGAAAGGGCTGAAATTGATGATGTGGCTTTGAATGGTTCACTTTGAACACAAATGGAGTCCAAATAACTTCAAAAACTTAAATCCCTTTGTAACAGATGAGTTTTGTCTGAAACCCTGATACTTCGAAGAGATTGTACATTATACATAGAAGTGCATCCAGTTTTTGCCGTAACCCTCTCAACTTTTTAGCACATGCTATGTGGTGAAATGATGATACCATGCCAACTTTCAACCTTTTCTGAGTTCATTTGTAGTGCTTTTCAATTTCAGGATCATTTAGCTAAAAAAACAGAAAATGCATGAAAAATACCAAATGAAGTCAGAAAGGGTTGAAAATTCATGATGTGGTTTGAATGGTTCATTTTGAACACACCAAAAGTATGGAGTCCAAATAAGCTCAAAAAATAAAATACCTTTGTAACAGATGAGTTTTCGTCCGAAACCCTGATACTTCGAAAGAGATTGTCCATTTTGTACACGAAATGCATCCAGTTTTTCCCATAACAGTATCTTTTTAGGTCATGCTATGTGGTGAAATGATCATACCTTGCCAAATTTCAACCTTTTCAGAGTTCATTTGTAGTGCTTTTCAATTTCAGGGTCATTTAGCTCAAAAAAATCAGTAAACATGACAAATACCAAATGAAGTCAGAAAGGGTTGGAAATGCATTATGTGGCTTTGAATGGTTCATTTTGAACACAAAAAGCTATGGAGTCCAAATAAGTTCAAAAAATGAAATCCTTTCGTAACATATGAGTTTTCGTCTGAAACCTTGATACTTCGGAAGAGATTGTCCATTTTCCACGAAGTGCCTGCAGTTTTTGCCGTAACCCTCTCAACTTTTTACACATGCTATGCGGGTGAAATGATATTACCATGCCAACTTTCAACCTTTTCAGAGTTCATTTGTAGTGCTTTTCAATTTCATGGTCATTTAGCTCAAAAAATCAGTAAATGCATGAAAAATACCAAATGAAGTCAGAAAGGGTTGAAATTCATGATGTGGCTTTGAATGGTTCATTTTGAACACACCAAAAGTATGGAGTCCAAATAAGCTCAAAAAATAAAATACCTTTGTAACAGATGAGTTTTCGTCCGAAACCCTGATACTTCGAAAGAGATTGTCCATTTTGTACACGAAATGCATCCAGTTTTTCCCATAACCGTATAAAACTTTTTAGGTCATGCTATGTGGTGAAATGATCATACCTTGCCAACTTTCAACCTTTTCAGAGTTCATTTGTAGTGCTTTTCAATTTCAGGGTCATTTAGCTCAAAAAAATCAGTAAATTCATGACAAATACCAAATGAAGTCAGAAAGGGTTGAAATGCATTATGTGGCTTTGAATGGTTCATTTTGAACACAAAAAATGGAGTCCAAATAAGTTCAAAAAATAAATCCTTTCGTAACATATGAGTTTTCGTCTGAAACCCTGATACTTCGAAGAGATTGTCCATTTTCCACACGAAGTGCCTGCAGTTTTTCCGTAACCCTCTCAACTTTTTACACATGCTATGCGGGTGAAATGATATTACCATGCCAACTTTCAACCTTTTCAGAGTTCATTTGTAGTGCTTTTCAATTTCATGGTCATTTAGCTCAAAAAATCAGTAAATGCATGAAAAATACCAAATGAAGTCAGAAAGGGTTGAAAATTCATGATGTGGCTTTGAATGGTTCATTTTGAACACACAAAAAGTATGGAGTCCAAATAAGTTCAAAAAATAAAATACCTTTGTAACAGATGAGTTTTCGTCCGAAACCCTGATACTTCAAAGAGATTCCATTTTGCACACGAAATGCATCCAGTTTTTCCCATAACCGTATCAACTTTTTGGGTCATGCTATGTTGTTAAATGATGATACCATGCCAACTTTCAACCTTCAGAGTTCATTTGTAGTGCTTTTCATTTCAGGATAATTTAGCTAAAAAACAAAAAATGCATGAAAAAACCAAATGAAGTCAAAAGGGTTGAAAATTCATGATGTGGCTTTGAATGGTTCATTTTGAACACACAAAAGTATGGAGTCCAAATAAGTTCAAAAAAATAAAATACCTTTGTAACAGGTGAGTTTTCGTCCGAAACCCTGATACTTCGAAAGATATTGTCCATTTTGTACACGAAATGCATCCAGTTTTTCCCATAACCATATAAACTTTTAGGGTCATGCTATGTGGTGAAATGATCATACCTGCCAACTTTCAACCTTTTCTGAGTTCATTTGTAGTGCTTTTCAATTTCATGATCATTTAGCTAAAAAACAGAAATGCATGAAAAATACCAAATGAAGTCAGAAAGGGTGAAAATTTGATGTGGCTTTGAATGGTTCATTTTGAACACACCAAAAGTATGGAGTCAAATAAGCACAAAAAATAAAATACCTTTGTAACAGATGAGTTTTCGTCCGAAACCCTGATACTTCGAAAGAGATTGTCCATTTTGTACACGAAATGCATCCAGTTTTTCCCATAACCGTATAAACTTTTAGGTCATGCTATGTGGTGAAATGATCATACCTTGCCAATTTCAACCTTTTCAGAGTTCATTTGTAGTGCTTTTCAATTTCAGGGTCATTTAGCTCAAAAAAATCAGTAAATTCATGACAAATACCAAATGAAGTCAGAAAGGGTTGGAAATGCATTATGTGGCTTTGAATGGTTCATTTTGAACACAAGAAACTATGGAGTCCAAATAAGTTCAAAAAATGAAATCCCTTTCGTAACATATGAGTTTTCGTCTGAAACCTTGATACTTCGAAGAGATTGTCCATTTTCACACGAAGTGCCTGCAGTTTTTCCGTAACCCTCTCAACTTTTTACATGCTATGCGGGTGAAATGATATTACCATGCCAACTTTCAACCTTTTCAGAGTTCATTTGTAGTGCTTTTCAATTTCATGGTCATTTAGCTCAAAAAATCAGTAAATGCATGAAAAATACCAAATGAAGTCAGAAAGGGTTGAAAATTCATGATGTGGCTTTGAATGGTTCATTTTGAACACACAAAAAGTATGGAGTCCAAATAAGTTCAAAAAAATAAAACCTTTGTAACAGATGAGTTTTCGTCCGAAACCCTGATACTTCAAAGAGACTGTCCATTTTGCACACGAAATGCATCCAGTTTTTCCCATAACCGTATCAACTTTTTGGGTCATGCTATGTTGTGAAATGATGATACCATGCCAACTTTCAACCTTTTCGGTTCATTTGTAGTGCTTTTCTATTTCAGGATATTTAGCTAAAAAACAAACAGAAAATGCATGAAAAAACCAAATGAAGTCAAAAGGGTTGAAAATTCATGATGTGGCTTTGAATGGTTCATTTTGAACACACCAAAAGTATGGAGTCCAAATAAGCTCAAAAAATAAAATACCTTTGTAACAGGTGAGTTTTCGTCCGAAACCCTGATACTTCGAAAGATATTGTCCATTTTGTACACGAAATGCATCCAGTTTTTCCCATAACCATATAAACTTTTAGGGTCATGCTATGTGGTGAAATGATCATACCTTCCAACTTTCAACCTTTTCTGAGTTCATTTGTAGTGCTTTTCAATTTCATGATCATTTAGCTAAAAAAAGAAATGCATGAAAAATACCAAATGAAGTCAGAAAGGGATGAAAATTTATGATGTGGCTTTGAATGGTTCATTTTGAACACACAAAAAGTATGGAGTCCAAATAAGCACAAAAAATAAAATACCTTTGTAACAGATGAGTTTTCGTCCGAAACCCTGATACTTCGAAAGAGATTGTCCATTTTGTACACGAAATGCATCCAGTTTTTTCCATAACGTATAACTTTTTAGGTCATGCTATGTGGTGAAATGATCATACCTGCCAAATTTCAACTTTTCAGAGTTCATTTGTAGTGCTTTTCAATTTCAGGGTCATTTAGCTCAAAAAAATCAGTAAATTATGACAAATACCAAATGAAGTCAGAAAGGGTTGGAAATGCATTATGTGGCTTTGAATGGTTCATTTTGAACACAAAAAAGTATGGAGTCCAAATAAGTTCAAAAAATGAAATCCCTTTCGTAACATATGAGTTTTCGTCTGAAGCCTTGATACTTCGAAGAGATTGTCCATTTTCCACACGAAGTGCCTGCAGTTTTTGCCGTAACCCTCTCAACTTTTTACACATGCTATGCGGGTGAAATGATATTCCATGCCAACTTTCAACCTTTTCAGAGTTCATTTGTAGTGCTTTTCAATTTCATGGTCATTTAGCTCAAAAAATCAGTAAATGCATGAAAATACCAAATGAAGTCAGAAAGGGTTGAAAATTCATGATGTGGCTTTGAATGGTTCATTTTGAACACACAAAAAGTATGGAGTCCAAATAAGTTCAAAAAAAAAATACCTTTGTAACAGATGAGTTTTCGTCCGAAACCCTGATACTTCAAAGAGATTGTCCATTTTGCACACGAAATGCATCCAGTTTTTCCCATAACCGTATCAACTTTTTGGGTCATGCTATGTTGTGAAATGATGATACCATGCCAACTTTCAACCTTTTCGAGTTCATTTGTAGTGCTTTTCTATTTCAGGATAATTTAGCTCAAAAAAAACAGAAATGCATGAAAAATACCAAATGAAGTCAGAAAGGGTTGAAAATTCATGATGTGGCTTTGAATGGTTCATTTGAACACACCAAAAGTATGGAGTCCAAATAAGCTCAAAAAAATAAAATACCTTTGTAACAGGTGAGTTTTCGTCTGAAACCCTGATACTTCGAAAGAGATTGTCCATTTTGTACACGAAATGCATCCAGTTTTTCCCATAACCATATAAACTTTTAGGGTCATGCTATGTGGTGAAATGATCATACCTTGCCAACTTTCAACCTTTTCTGAGTTCATTTGTAGTGCTTTTCAATTTCATGATCATTTAGCTAAAAAAACAGAAAATGCATGAAAAATACCAAAAGTCAGAAAGGGTTGAAAATTTATGATGTGGCTTTGAATGGTTCATTTTGAACACACCAAAAGTATGGAGTCCAAATAAGCTCAAAAAATAAATACCTTTGTAACAGATGAGTTTTCGTCCGAAACCCTGATACTTCGAAAGAGATTGTCCATTTTGTACACGAAATGCATCCAGTTTTTCCCATAACCGTATAAACTTTTTAGGTCATGCTATGTGGTGAAATGATCATACCTTGCCAAATTTCAATCTTTTCAGAGTTCATTTGTAGTGCTTTTCAATTTCAGGGTCATTTAGCTCAAAAAAATCAGTAAATTTATGACAAATACCAAATAGTCAGAAAGGGTTGGAAATGCATTATGTGGCTTTGAATGGTTCATTTTGAACACAAGAAAAGTATGGAGTCCAAATAAGTTCAGAAAAATGAAATCCCTTTCGTAACATATGAGTTTTCGTGAAACCCTGAACCTTCGAAAGAGATTGTCCATTTTGCACACGAAGTGCCTGCAGTTTTCGCCGTAACCCTCTCAACTTTTTACACATGCTATGGGGGTGAAATGATATTACCATGCCAACTTTCCTCTTTTCAGAGTTAATTTGTAGTGCTTTTCAATTTCATGGTCATTTAGCTCAAAAAATCAGTAAATGCATGAAAAATACCAAATGAAGTCAGAAAGGGTTGAAATTGATGATGTGGCTTTGAATGGTTCATTTTCAACACACAAAAACCCTGGAGTCCAAATAACTTCAAGAAACTAAATCCCTTTGTAACAGATGAGTTTTCGTCTGAAACCCTGATACTTCGAAAGAGATTGTCCATTATACACGAAGTGCATCCAGTTTTTGCCGTAACCCTCTCAACTTTTTAGCACATGCTATGTGGTCAAATGATGATACCATGCCAACTTCAACCTTTTCTGAGTTCATTTGTAGTGCTTTTCAATTTCAGGATCATTTAGCTAAAAAACAGAAAATGCATGAAAAATCCAAATGAAGTCAGAAAGGGTTGAAAATTCATGATGTGGCTTTGAATGGTTCATTTTGAACACACCAAAAGTATGGAGTCCAAATAAGCTCAAAAAATAAAATACCTTTGTAACAGATGAGTTTTCGTCCGAAACCCTGATTCTTCGAAAGAGATTGTCCATTTTGTACACGAAATGCATCCAGTTTTTCCCATAACCGTATAAACTTTTTAGGTCATGCTATGTGGTGAAATGATCATACCTTGCCAAATTTCAACCTTTTCAGAGTTCATTTGTAGTGCTTTCAATTTCAGGGTCATTTAGATCAAAAAAATGAGTAAATTCATGACAAATACCAAATGAAGTCAGAAGGGTTGGAAATGCATTATGTGGCTTTGAATGGTTCATTTTGAACACAAGAAAAGTATGGAGTCCAAATAAGTTCAAAAAAATGAAATCCTTTCGTAACATATGAGTTTTCGTCTGAAACCATGACACTTCGAAAGAGATTGTCCATTTTGCACACGAAGTGCCTGCAGTTTTGCCGTAGCACATGCTATGCGGGTGATGAAATGATATTACCATGCCAACTTTCAACCTTTTCAGAGTTCATTTGTAGTGCTTTTCAATTTCATGGTCATTTAGCTCAAAAAATCATTAATGCATTGAAAAATACCAATGAAGTCAGAAATGGTTGAAATTGATGATGTGGCTTTGAACGGTCATTTGAACACACAAAACCCTGGAGTCCAAATAACTTCAAGCAACTTAAATCCCTTTGTAACAGATGAATTTCGTCTGAAACCATTGATACTTCGAAGAGATTGTCCATTATACACAGGAAGTGCATCCGTTTTTGCCGTAACCCTCTCAACTTTTTAGCACATGCTATGTGGTGAAATGATGATTACCATGCCAACTTTCAACCTTTTCAGAGTTCATTTGTAGGGCTTTTTAATTTCAGGGTCATTTAGCTCAAAAAATCATGTAAATGCATGAAAAATACCAAATGAAGTCAGAAAGGGTTGAAAATTCATGATGTTGTTTGAATGGTTCATTTTGAAACACACAAAAAGTCTGGAGTTCAAATAAGATCAAAACAATGAAATCTCTTTCGTAACATATGAGTTCTCGTCTGAAACGCTCACACTTCGAAAAAGATTGTCCATTTTGCACACGAAATGCAACCAATTTTTTCTGTGACTGTCTCTACTTTTTACAAATGCTATGGGGTTTTAATGATGATACCATGCCAACTTTCAACCTTTTCAGAGTTCACTTGTAGTGCTTTCAATTTCATGGTAGTTTAGCTCAAAAAAATAGTAAATACGTGAAACATACCAAATAAAGTCCGAAAGGTTCAAAATTGATGATGTGGCTTTGAATGGTTCATTTTGAACACACAAAACGTATGGAGTCCAAATAAGTTCAAAGAATGAAATCCCTTGAACAGATGAGTTTTGACCGAAACCTGATATTTCGAAAGAGATTGCCATTTTGCACACGAAATGCATCCAGTTTTTTCCAATCACCCCTCTCAACTTTTTAGCTCATGCTATGTGGTGAAATCATGATACCATGCCAACTTTCAACCTTTTCAAAGTTCATTTGTAGAGTGCTTTTCAATTTTCAGGGTCATTTAGCTCAAAACAATCAGTGTAAATGCATGAAAAATACCAAATGAAGTCAGAAAGGGTTGAAAATTCATGATGTGGCTATGAATGGTTCATTTTGAACACAAAAAAAGTCTGGAGTTCAAATAAGTTCAAAAAAATGAAATCTCTTTCGTAACATATGAGTTCTCGTCTAAAACCCTCACACTTCGAAAAAGATTGTCCATTTTGCACACGAAATGCAACCAATTTTTTCCGTAACCGTCTCTACTTTTTGGGTCATGCTATGTAGTGAAATGATGATACCATGCCAACTTTCAACCTTTTCTGAGTTCATTTGTAGTGCTTTTCAATTTCAGGATCATTTAGCTAAAAAAACAGAAAATGCATGAAAAATACCAAGTGAAGTCAGAAAGGGTTGAAAAGTCATGATGTGGCTTTGAATGGTTCATTTTGAACACACAAAATATGGAGTCCAAATAAGCACAAAAAAATAAAATACCTTTGTAACAGATGAGTTTTCGTCCGAAACCCTGATACTTCGAAAGAGATTGTCGATTTTGCACACGAAATGCATCCAGTTTTTCCCATAACCGTATCAACTTTTTAGGTCATGCTATGTGGTGAAATGATCATACCTTGCCAAATTTCAACCTTTTCAGTGTTCAATTTGTAGTGCATTTCAATTTCAGGGTCATTTAGCTCAAAAAAATCAATAAATTCAAGAACAAATACCAAATGAAGTCAGAAAGGGTTGGAAATGCATTATGTGGCTTTTGAATGGTTCATTTGAAACAACAAAAAGTATGGAGGCCAATAAGTTCAAAAAAATGAATCCCCTTCGTAACATATGAGTTTTCGTCTGAAACCCAGATACTTCGAAACAGATGTCCATTTTGCACGACGAAGTGCCTGCAGTTTTTGTCGTAAGCCTCTCCACTTTTTTACACATGCTATGCGGGTGAAATGATATTACCATGCCAACTTTCAACCTTTTCAGAGTTCATTTGTACTTGCTTTCTCAATTTCATGGTCATTTAGTTCAAAAAAATCAGTAAATGCATGAAAAATACCAAATGAAGTCAGAAAGGGTTGAATTGATGATGTGGCTTTGAACGGTTCATTTTGAACACACACAAAACTCTAGAGTCCAAATAAGTTCAAGAAACTTAAATTCCCTTTGTAACAGATGAATTTTCATCTGAAACCTTGATACTTCGAAAGAGATTATCCATTATACACAGGAAGTGCATCCAGTTTTTGCCATAACCCTCTCAACTTTTTAG
Source organism: Hordeum marinum (assembly GCA_022496015.1). Lineage (NCBI taxonomy): Eukaryota > Viridiplantae > Streptophyta > Magnoliopsida > Poales > Poaceae > Hordeum > Hordeum marinum. Next base: position 269,255 of record JAAAWK010000679.1, read on the forward strand.
CACATGTATTTGGTGAAATGATGATACCATGCCAACTTTCAAGCTTTTCAGAGTTCATTTGTAGGGCTTTTTTAATTTCAGGGTCATTTAGCTCAAAAAATCAGTAAATGCATGAAAATACCAAATAAAGTCAGAAAGGGTTGAAAATTCATGATGTGGCTTTGAATGGTTATTTTGAACACACAAAAGTCTGGAGTTCACATAAGTTCAAAAAAATTAAATCTCTTCGTAACATATGAGTTATCGTCTTACACCCTCACACTTCGAAAAAGATTGTCCATTTTGCACACGAAATGCAACCAATTTTTTCCTGTAACCGTCTCTACTTTTTACACAATGCTATGTGGGTTTAAAGATGATACCATACCAACTTTCAACCTTTTCAGAGTTCACTTGTAGTGCTTTCAATTTATGGTCGTTTAGCTCAAAAAAATTTATTAAATACGTGAAAAATACCAAATCAGTCGAAAGGGTTGTAAAATTGATGATGTGGCTTTGAATGGTTCATGTTGAACACACAAAAAGTATGGAGTCCAAATAAGGTTCAAAAGAATGAAATCCCTTTGTAACAGATGAGTTTTCGCCCGAACACTCTGATATTTCAAAAGAGATTGTCCCATTTTGCACACGAAATGCATCCAGTTTTTTCATAACCCTCTCAACTTTTTAGCTCATGCTATGTGGTGAAATTATGATACCATGCCAACTTTCAACCTTTTCAAAGTTAATTTGTAGTGCTTTCAATTTCAGGGTCATTTAGCTCAAAAAAATCAGTAAATGCATGAAAAATACCAAATGAAGTAGAGAAAGGGTTGAAATTCATGATGTGGCTTGAATGGTTCATTTTGAACACAAAAAAAGTCTGGAGTTCAAATAAGTTCAAAAAAAATGAAATCTCTTTCGTAACATATGAGTTCTCGTCAAAAACCCTCACACTTCGAAAAGGATTGTCCATTTTGCACACGAAATGCAACCAATTTTTTCCGTAACCGTCTCTACTTTTTGGGTCATGCTATGTAGGTGAAATGATGATACCATGCCAACTTTCAACCTTTTCTGAGTTCATTTGTAGTGCTTTTCAATTTCAGGATCATTTAGCTAAAACAAAACAGAAAATGCATTGAAAAATACCAAGTGAAGTCAAAAGGGTTTAAAAAGTCATGATGTGGCTTTGAATGGTTCATTTTGAACACACCAAAAGTATGGAGTCCAAATAAGCTCAAAAAATAAAATACCTTTGTAACAGATGAGTTTTCGTCGAAAACCTCATACTTCGAAAGAGATTGTCAATTTTGCACACGAAATGCATCCAGTTTTTCCCATAACCGTATCAACTTTTTAGGTAATGCTATGTGGTGAAATGATCATACCTTGCCAACTTTCAACCTTTTCAGAGTTCATTTGTAGTGCTTTCAATTTCAGGGTCATTTAGCACAAAAAAATCAATAAATTCATGACAAATACCAAATGAAGTCAGAAAGGGTTGGAAATGCATTATGTGGCTTGAATGGTTTATTTTGAACACACAAAAAGTATGGAGGCCAAATAAGTTCAAAAAAATGAAATCCCCTACGTAACATATGAGTTTTCGTCTGAAACCCATGATACTTCGAAAAGAGATTGTCCATTTTGCACACGAAGTGCCCTGCAGTTTTTGTCCGTCACCCTCTCCACTTTTACACATGCTATGCGGGGTGAAAATGATATTACCATGCCAACTTTCAACCTTTTCAGAGTTCATTTGTACTGGCTTTTCAACTTCATGGTCATTTAGTTCCAAAAATCGGTAAATGCATGAAAATACCAAATGAAGTCAGAAAGGGTTGAAATTGATGATGTGGCTTTGAACGGTCATTTTGAACACACAAAAACTCTAGAGTCCAAATAAGTTCAAGAAACTGAAATTCCTTTGTAACAGATGAATTTTCATCTGAAACCTTGATACTTCGAAAGAGATTGTCCATTTTACACAGGAAGTGCATCCAGTTTTTGCCATAACCCTCTCAACTTTTTAGCACATGCTATTTGGTGAAATGATGATACCATGCCAACTTTCAAGCTTTTCAGAGTTCATTTGTAGGGCTTTTTTAATTTCAGGGTCATTTAGCTCAAAAAATCATTAAATGCATGAAAATACCAAATAAAGTCAGAAAGGGTTGAAAATTCATGATGTGGCTTTGAATGGTTGATTTTGAACACACAAAAAGTCTGGAGTTCACATAAGTTCAAAAAAAATTAAATCTCTTTCGTAACATATGAGTTCTCGTCTGACACCCTCACACTTCGAAAAAGATTGTCCATTTTGCACACGAAATGCAACCAATTTTTTCCGTAACCGTCTCTACTTTTTACACATGCTATGTGGGTTTAAAGATGATACCATACCAACTTTCAACCTTTTCAGAGTTCACTTGTAGTGCTTTTCAATTTCATGGTCGTTTAGCTCAAAAAATTTATTAAATACGTGAAAAATACCAAATCAAGTCGGAAAGGGTTGAAAATTGATGATGTGGCTTTGAATGGTTCATTTTGAACACACAAAAAGTATGGAGTCCAAATAGGTTCAAAAGAATGAAATCCCTTTGTAACAGACGAGTTTTCGCCCGAAACTCTGATATTTCAAAAGAGATTGTCCATTTTGCACACGAAATGCATCCAGTTTTTTCCATAACCCTCTCAACTTTTTAGCTCATGCTATGTGGTGAAATTATGATACCATGCCAACTTTCAACCTTTTCAAAGTTCATTTGTAGTGCTTTTCAATTTCAGGGTCATTTAGCTCAAAAAATCAGTAAATGCATGAAAAATACCAAATGAAGTCAGAAAGGGTTGAAAATTCATGATGTGGCTTTGAATGGTTCATTTTGAACACAAAAAAAGTCTGGAGTTCAAATAAGTTCAAAAAATGAAATCTCTTTCGTAACATATGAGTTCTCGTCAAAAACCGTCACACTTCGAAAAGGATGTCCATTTTGCACACGAAATGCAACCAATTTTTCCGTAACCGTCTCTACTTTTTGGGTCATGCTATGTGGTGAAATGATGATACCATGCCAACTTTCAACCTTTTCTGAGTTCATTTGTAGTGCTTTTCAATTTCAGGATCATTTAGCTAAAAAAAACAGAAAATGCATAAAAAATACCAAGTGAAGTCAAAAGGGTTTAAAAGTCATGATGTGTCTTTGAATGGTTCATTTTGAACACACCAAAAGTATGGAGTCCAAATAAGCTCAAAAAAATAAAATACCTTTGTAACAGATGAGTTTTCGTCCGAAAACCTCATACTTCGAAAGAGATTGTCAATTTTGCACACGAAATGCATCCAGTTTTTCCCATAACCGTATCAACTTTTTAGGTAATGCTATGTGGTGAAATGATCATACCTTGCCAACTTTCAACCTTTTCAGAGTTCATTTGTAGTGCTTTTCAATTTCAGGGTCATTTAGCACAAAAAAATCAATAAATTCATGACAAATACCAAATGAAGTCAGAAAGGGTTGGAAATGCATTATGTGGCTTTGAATGGTTTATTTTGAACACACAAAAAGTATGGAGGCCAAATAAGTTCAAAAAAATGAAATCCCCTTCGTAACATATGAGTTTTCGTCTGAAACCCTGATACTTCGAAAGAGATTGTCCATTTTGCACACGAAGTGCCTGCAGTTTTTGCCGTAACCCTCTCCACTTTTTACACATGCTATGCGGGTGAAATGATATTACCATGCCAACTTTCAACCTTTTCAGAGTTCATTTGTACTGCTTTTCAATTTCATGGTCATTTAGTTCCAAAAATCGGTAAATGCATGAAAAATACCAAATGAAGTCAGAAAGGGTTGAAATTGATGATGTGGCTTTGAACGGTTCATTTTGAACGCACAAAAACTCTAGAGTCCAAATAAGTTCAAGAAACTGAAATTCCTTTGTAACAGATGAATTTTCATCTGAAACCTTGATACTTCGAAAGAGATTGTCCATTTTACACAGGAAGTGCATCCAGTTTTTGCCATAACCCTCTCAACTTTTTAGCACATGCTATTTGGTGAAATGATGATACCATGCCAACTTTCAAGCTTTTCAGAGTTCATTTGTAGGGCTTTTTAATTTCAGGGTCATTTAGCTCAAAAAATCAGTAAATGCATGAAAAATACCAAATGAAGTCAGAAAGGGTTGAAAATTCATGATGTGGCTTTGAATGGTTGATTTTGAACACACAAAAAGTCTGGAGTCCAAATAAGTTCAAAAAAACTGGAATCCCTTTGTACCAGATGAATTTTCGTCTGAAACCCTAATACTTCGAAAGAGATTGTCCATTTTGCACACGAAGTGCATCCAGTTTTTGTCGTAAGCCTCTCAACTTTTTAGCACATGCTATGTGGTGAAATGATGATACCATTCCAACTTTCAACTTCTTCAGAGTTCATTTGTAGGGCTTTTCAACTTCAAGGTCATTTAGCTCAAAAAATCAGTAAATCCACGAAAAATACCAAATGAAGTCACAAAGGGTTGGAAATTGATGATGTGGCTTTGAATGGTTCATCTTGAACACACAAAAATTATGGAGTCCAAATAAGTTCAAAAAACTGAAATCCCTTTGTACCAGATGAGTTTTCGTGTGAAACCCGGATACTTCGAACCGAATGTCAATTACGCACATGAAATGCATCAAGTTTTTTCCATAACCGTATCAACTTTTAGCTCACGCTATGTGGTGAAATGATGATACCATGCCAACTTTCAACTTTTTCAGAGTTCATTTGTAGTGATTTTAAATTTCAGGGTCATTTAGCTCAAAACAAATCAGTAAATGCATGAGAAATAACAAATGTACTTAGAAAAGGTTGAGAATTCGTGATGTGGCTTTGAATGGTTCATTTTGAACACACAAAAAGTATGGAGTCCAAATAGTTCGAAAAAATGAAATCCCTTTCGTAACATATGAGTTTTCATGCCTGAAACCCTGATACTTCGAAAGAGATTGTCCATTTGTACACGCAAAGTGCCTGAAGTTTTTGCCGTAACCCTCTCAACTTTTTAGCACCTGCTATGCAGGTGAAATGATGGTACCATGCCAACTTTCAACCTTTTCAGAGTCCATTTGTAGTGCTTTTCAATTTCATGGTCATTTAGCTCAAAAAAATCAGTAAATGCATGAAAAATACCAAATGAAGTCAGAAAGGGTTGAAAATTCATGATGTGGCTTTGAATGGTTCATTTTGAACACAAAAAAAGTCTGGAGTTCAAATAAGTTCAAAAAAATGAAATCTCTTTCGTAACATATGAGTTCTCGTCAAAAACCGTCACACTTCGAAAAGGATTGTCCATTTTGCACACGAAATGCAACCAATTTTTTCCGTAACCGTCTCTACTTTTTGGGTCATGCTATGTGGTGAAATGATGATACCATGCCAACTTTCAACCTTTTCTGAGTTCATTTGTAGTGCTTTTCAATTTCAGGATCATTTAGCTAAAAAAAACAGAAAATGCATAAAAAATACCAAGTGAAGTCAAAAAGGGTTTAAAAGTCATGATGTGTCTTTGAATGGTTCATTTTGAACACACCAAAAGTATGGAGTCCAAATAAGCTCAAAAAAATAAAATACCTTTGTAACAGATGAGTTTTCGTCCGAAAACCTCATACTTCGAAAGAGATTGTCAATTTTGCACACGAAATGCATCCAGTTTTTCCCATAACCGTATCAACTTTTTAGGTAATGCTATGTGGTGAAATGATCATACCTTGCCAACTTTCAACCTTTTCAGAGTTCATTTGTAGTGCTTTTCAATTTCAGGGTCATTTAGCACAAAAAAATCAATAAATTCATGACAAATACCAAATGAAGTCAGAACGGGTTGGAAATGCATTATGTGGCTTTGAATGGTTTATTTTGAACACACAAAAAGTATGGAGGCCAAATAAGTTCAAAAAAATGAAATCCCCTTCGTAACATATGAGTTTTCGTCTGAAACCCTGATACTTCGAAAGAGATTGTCCATTTTGCACACGAAGTGCCTGCAGTTTTTGCCGTAACCCTCTCCACTTTTTACACATGCTATGCGGGTGAAATGATATTACCATGCCAACTTTCAACCTTTTCAGAGTTCATTTGTACTGCTTTTCAATTTCATGGTCATTTAGTTCCAAAAATCGGTAAATGCATGAAAAATACCAAATGAAGTCAGAAAGGGTTGAAATTGATGATGTGGCTTTGAACGGTTCATTTTGAACGCACAAAAACTCTAGAGTCCAAATAAGTTCAAGAAACTGAAATTCCTTTGTAACAGATGAATTTTCATCTGAAACCTTGATACTTCGAAAGAGATTGTCCATTTTACACAGGAAGTGCATCCAGTTTTTGCCATAACCCTCTCAACTTTTTAGCACATGCTATTTGGTGAAATGATGATACCATGCCAACTTTCAAGCTTTTCAGAGTTCATTTGTAGGGCTTTTTAATTTCAGGGTCATTTAGCTCAAAAAATCAGTAAATGCATGAAAAATACCAAATGAAGTCAGAAAGGGTTGAAAATTCATGATGTGGCTTTGAATGGTTGATTTTGAACACACAAAAAGTCTGGAGTCCAAATAAGTTCAAAAAACTGGAATCCCTTTGTACCAGATGAATTTTCGTCTGAAACCCTAATACTTCGAAAGAGATTGTCCATTTTGCACACGAAGTGCATCCAGTTTTTGTCGTAAGCCTCTCAACTTTTTAGCACATGCTATGTGGTGAAATGATGATACCATTCCAACTTTCAACTTCTTCAGAGTTCATTTGTAGGGCTTTTCAACTTCAAGGTCATTTAGCTCAAAAAATCAGTAAATCCACGAAAAATACCAAATGAAGTCACAAAGGGTTGGAAATTGATGATGTGGCTTTGAATGGTTCATCTTGAACACACAAAAATTATGGAGTCCAAATAAGTTCAAAAAACTGAAATCCCTTTGTACCAGATGAGTTTTCGTGTGAAACCCGGATACTTCGAAACAGAATGTCAATTACGCACATGAAATGCATCAAGTTTTTTCCATAACCGTATCAACTTTTTAGCTCACGCTATGTGGTGAAATGATGATACCATGCCAACTTTCAACTTTTTCAGAGTTCATTTGTAGTGATTTTAAATTTCAGGGTCATTTAGCTCAAAACAAATCAGTAAATGCATGAGAAATAACAAATGTACTTAGAAAAGGTTGAGAATTCGTGATGTGGCTTTGAATGGTTCATTTTGAACACACAAAAAGTATGGAGTCCAAATAAGTTCGAAAAAATGAAATCCCTTTCGTAACATATGAGTTTTCATGTGAAACCCTGATACTTCGAAAGAGATTGTCCATTGTACACGCAAAGTGCCTGAAGTTTTTGCCGTAACCCTCTCAACTTTTTACACCTGCTATGCAGGTGAAATGATGGTACCATGCCAACTTTCAACCTTTTCAGAGTCCATTTGTAGTGCTTTTCAATTTCATGGTCATTTAGCTCAAAAAAATCAGTAAATGCATGAAAAATACCAAATGAAGTCAGAAAGGGTTGAAAATTCATGCTGTGGCTTTGAATGGTTCATTTTGAACACACAAAAATTCTGGAGTCCGAATAAGTTCAAAAAACTGAAATCCCTTTGTACCAGATGAATTTTCGTCTGAAACCCTAATACTTCGAAAGAGATTGTCCATTTTGCACACGAAATGCATCCAGTTTTTTCAATAACCCTATCAGCTTTTTAGCTCATGCTATGTGGTGAAATGATGATACCATGCAACCTTTAAACCTTTTCAGAGTTCATTGGTAGTGCTTTTCAATTTCAGGGTCATTTAGCTAAAAAAATCAGTAAATGCATGACAAATAACCAATCAAGTTAGAAAGGGTTGAAAATTCATGATGTGGCTTTGAATGGTTCATTTTGAACAAACAAAAAGTATGGAGTCCAAATAAGGTCAAAAAAATGAAATCCGTTCCGTAACATATGAGTTTTTATGTGAAACCCTGATACTTCGAAAGAGATTGTCCATTATACACACAAAGTGCCTGCAGTTTTTGCCGTAACCGTCTCAAGTTTTTACACATGCTATGCAGGTGAAATGATTTTAACATGCCAACTTTCAACCTTTTCACAGTCCATTTATAGTGCTTTTCAATTTCATGGTCGTTTAGCTCAAAAAAATCAGTAAATGCATGAAAAATACCAAATGAAGTCAGAAAGGGTTGAAAATTGATGATGTGGCTTTGAATGGTTCATTTTGAACACACAAAAAGTCTGGAGTCCAAATAAGTTCAAAAAACTGGAATCCCTTTGTACCAGATGAATTTTCGTCTGAAACCCTAATACTTCGAAAGAGATTGTCCATTTTGCACACGAAGTGCATCCAGTTTTTGTCGTAAGCCTCTCAACTTTTTAGCACATGCTATGTGGTGAAATGATGATACCATTCCAACTTTCAACTTCTTCAGAGTTCATTTGTAGGGCTTTTCAACTTCAAGGTCATTTAGCTCAAAAAATCAGTAAATCCACGAAAAATACCAAATGAAGTCACAAAGGGTTGGAAATTGATGATGTGGCTTTGAATGGTTCATCTTGAACACACAAAAATTATGGAGTCCAAATAAGTTCAAAAAACTGAAATCCCTTTGTACCAGATGAGTTTTCGTGTGAAACCCGGATACTTCGAAACAGAATGTCAATTACGCACATGAAATGCATCAAGTTTTTTCCATAACCGTATCAACTTTTTAGCAAACGCTATGTGGTGAAATGATGATACCATGCCAACTTTCAACTTTTTCAGAGTTCATTTGTAGTGATTTTAAATTTCAGGGTCATTTAGCTCAAAACAAATCAGTAAATGCATGAGAAATAACAAATGTACTTAGAAAAGGTTGAGAATTCGTGATGTGGCTTTGAATGGTTCATTTTGAACACACAAAAAGTATGGAGTCCAAATAAGTTCGAAAAAATGAAATCCCTTTCGTAACATATGAGTTTTCATGTGAAACCCTGATACTTCGAAAGAGATTGTCCATTGTACACGCAAAGTGCCTGAAGTTTTTGCCGTAACCCTCTCAACTTTTTACACCTGCTATGCAGGTGAAATGATGGTACCATGCCAACTTTCAACCTTTTCAGAGTCCATTTGTAGTGCTTTTCAATTTCATGGTCATTTAGCTCAAAAAAATCAGTAAATGCATGAAAAATACCAAATGAAGTCAGAAAGGGTTGAAAATTCATGCTGTGGCTTTGAATGGTTCATTTTGAACACAAAAAAATTCTGGAGTCCGAATAAGTTCAAAAAACTGAAATCCCTTTGTACCAGATGAATTTTCGTCTGAAACCCTAATACTTCGAAAGAGATTGTCCATTTTGCGCACGAAATGCATCCAGTTTTTTCAATAACCCTATCAGCTTTTTAGCTCATGCTATGTGGTGAAATGATGATACCATGCAACCTTTAAACCTTTTCAGAGTTCATTTGTAGTGCTTTTCAATTTCAGGGTCATTTAGCTCAAAAAAAATCAGTAAATGCATGACAAATAACCAATCAAGTTAGAAAGGGTTGAAAATTCATGATGTGGCTTTGAATGGTTCATTTTGAACAAACAAAAAGTATGGAGTCCAAATAAGGTCAAAAAAATGAAATCCGTTCCGTAACATATGAGTTTTTATGTGCAACCCTGATACTTCGAAAGAGATTGTCCATTATACACACAAAGTGCCTGCAGTTTTTGCCGTAACCCTCTCAAGTTTTTACACATGCTATGCAGGTGAAATGATTTTAACATGCCAACTTTCAACCTTTTCACAGTCCATTTATAGTGCTTTTCAATTTCATGGTCGTTTAGCTCAAAAAAATCAGTAAATGCATGAAAAATACCAAATGAAGTCAGAAAGGGTTGAAAATTGATGATGTGGCTTTGAATGGTTCATTTTGAACACACAAAAAGTCTGGAGTCCAAATAAGTTCAAAAAACTGGAATCCCTTTGTACCAGATGAATTTTCGTCTGAAACCCTAATACTTCGAAAGAGATTGTCCATTTTGCACACGAAGTGCATCCAGTTTTTGTCGTAAGCCTCTCAACTTTTTAGCACATGCTATGTGGTGAAATGATGATACCATTCCAACTTTCAACTTCTTCAGAGTTCATTTGTAGGGCTTTTCAACTTCAAGGTCATTTAGCTCAAAAATCAGTAAATCCATGAAAAATACCAAATGAAGTCACAAAGGGTTGGAAATTGATGATGTGGCTTTGAATGGTTCATCTTGAACACACAAAAAGTATGGAGTCCAAATAAGTTCAAAAAAATGAAATCCCTTTCGTAACATATGAGTTTTCATGTGAAACCCTGATACTTCGAAAGAGATTGTCCATTATACACGCAAAGTGCCTGAAGTTTTTGCCGTAACCCTCTCAACTTTTTACACCTGCTATGCAGGTGAAATGATGGTACCATGCCAACTTTCAACCTTTTCAGAGTCCATTTGTAGTGCTTTTCAATTTCATGGTCATTTAGCTCAAAAAAATCAGTAAATGCATGACAAATACAAAATGAAGTCAGAAAGGGTTGACATTCCATGATGTGGCTTTGAATGGTTCATTTTGAACACACAAAAAGTATGGAGTCCAAATAACTTCAAAAAAATGAAATCCCTTTCGTAACATATGAGTTTTCGTGTGAAACCCTGATACTTTGAAAGAGAATGTCCATTGTACACACAAAGTGCCTGCAGTTTTTGCCGTAACCCTCTCAACTTTTTACACATGCTATGTAGGTGAAATGATTTTAACATGCCAACTTTCATCCTTTTCAGAGACCATTTGTAGTGCTTTTCAATTTCATGGTCGTCTAGCTCAAAAAAATCAGTAAATGCATGAAAAATACCAAATGAAGTGAGAAAGGGTTGAAAATTGATGATGTGGCTTTGAATGGTTCATTTTGAGCACACAAAAAGTCCGGAGTCCGAATAAGTTCAAAAAACTTGAATCCCTTTGTACCAGATGAATTTTCGTCTGAAACCCTAATACTTCGAAAGAGATTGTCCATTTTGCACACGAAGTGCATCCAGTTTTTGTCGTAAGCCTCTCAACTTTTTAGCACATGCTATGTGGTGAAATGATGATACCATTCCAACTTTCAACTTCTTCAGAGTTCATTTGTAGGGCTTTTCAACTTCAAGGTCATTTAGCTCAAAAAATCAGTAAATCCATGAAAAATACCAAATGAAGTCACAAAGGGTTGGAAATTGATGATGTGGCTTTGAATGGTTCATCTTGAACACACAAAAAGTATGGAGTCCAAATAAGTTCAAAAAAATGAAATCCCTTTCGTAACATATGAGTTTTCATGTGAAACCCTGATACTTCGAAAGAGATTGTCCATTATACACGCAAAGTGCCTGAAGTTTTTGCCGTAACCCTCTCAACTTTTTACACCTGCTATGCAGGTGAAATGATGGTACCATGCCAACTTTCAACCTTTTCAGAGTCCATTTGTAGTGCTTTTCAATTTCATGGTCATTTAGCTCAAAAAAATCAGTAAATGCATGACAAATACAAAATGAAGTCAGAAAGGGTTGACATTCCATGATGTGGCTTTGAATGGTTCATTTTGAACACACAAAAAGTATGGAGTCCAAATAACTTCAAAAAAATGAAATCCCTTTCGTAACATATGAGTTTTCGTGTGAAACCCTGATACTTTGAAAGAGAATGTCCATTGTACACACAAAGTGCCTGCAGTTTTTGCCGTAACCCTCTCAACTTTTTACACATGCTATGCAGGTGAAATGATTTTAACATGCCAACTTTCATCCTTTTCAGAGACCATTTGTAGTGCTTTTCAATTTCATGGTCGTCTAGCTCAAAAAAATCAGTAAATGCATGAAAAATACCAAATCAAGTGAGAAAGGGTTGAAAATTGATGATGTGGCTTTGAATGGTTCATTTTGAGCACACAAAAAGTCCGGAGTCCGAATAATTTCAAAAAACTTGAATCCCTTTGTACCAGATGAATTTTCGTCTGAAACCCGAATACTTCGAAAGAGATTGTCCATTTTGCACACGAAGTGCATCCAGTTTTTGTCGTAAGCCTCTCAACTTTTTAGCACATGCTATGTGGTGAAATGATGATACCATGCCAACTTTCAACATTTTCAGAGTTCATTTGTAGGGCTTTTCAACTTCAAGGTCATTTAGCTCAAAAAATCAGTAAATGCATGAAAAATACCAAATGAAGTCACAAAGGGTTGGAAATTGATGATGTGGCTTTGAATGGTTCATCTTGAACACACAAAAAGTATGGAGTCCAAATAAGTTCAAAAAACTGAAATCCCTTTGTACCAGATGAGTTTTCGTGTGAAACCCGGATACTTCGAAACAGAATGTCAATTACGCACACGAAATGCATCAAGTTTTTTCCATAACCGTATCAACTTTTTAGCACATGCTATGTGGTGAAATGATGATACCATGCCAACTTTCAACTTTTTCAGAGTTCATTTGTAGTGATTTTAAATTTCAGGGTCATTTAGCTCAAAACAAATCAGTAAATGCATGAGAAATAACAAATGTACTTAGAAAGGGTTGAGAATTCGTGATGTGGCTTTGAATGGTTCATTTTGAACACACAAAAAGTATGGAGTCCAAATAAGTTCGAAAAAATGAAATCCCTTTCGTAACATATGAGTTTTCATGTGAAACCCTGATACTTCGAAAGAGATTGTCCATTATACACGCAAAGTGCCTGAAGTTTTTGCCATAACCCTCTCAACTTTTTACACCTGCTATGCAGGTGAAATGATGGTACCATGCCAACTTTCAACCTTTTCAGAGTCCATTTGTAGTGCTTTTCAATTTCATGGTCATTTAGCTCAAAAAAATCAGTAAATGCATGAAAAATACCAAATGAAGTCAGAAAGGGTTGAAAATTCATGCTGTGGCTTTGAATGGTTCATTTTGAACACACAAAAATTCTTGAGTCCGAATAAGTTCAAAAAACAGAAATCCCTTTGTACCAGATGAATTTTCGTCTGAAACCCTAATACTTCGAAAGAGATTGTCCATTTTGCACACGAAATGCATCCAGTTTTTTCAATAACCCTATCAGCTTTTTAGCTCATGCTATGTGGTGAAATGATGATACCATGCAACCTTTAAACCTTTTCAGAGTTCATTTGTAGTGCTTTTCAATTTCAGGGTCATTGAGCTCAAAAAAAATCAGTAAATGCATGACAAATAACCAATCAAGTTAGAAAGGGTTGAAAATTCATGATGTGGCTTTGAATGGTTCATTTTGAACAAACAAAAAGTATGGAGTCCAAATAAGGTCAAAAAAATGAAATCCGTTCCGTAACATATGAGTTTTTATGTGAAACCCTGATACTTCGAAAGAGATTGTCCATTATACACACAAAGTGCCTGCAGTTTTTGCCGTAACCCTCTCAAGTTTTTACACATGCTATGCAGGTGAAATGATTTTAACATGCCAACTTTCAACCTTTTCACAGTCCATTTATAGTGCTTTTCAATTTCATGGTCGTTTAGCTCAAAAAAATCATTAAATGCATGAAAAATACCAAATGAATTCAGAAAGGGTTGAAAATTGATGATGTGCCTTTGAATGGTTCATTTTGAACACACAAAAAGTCTGGAGTCCAAATAAGTTCAAAAAACTGGAATCCCTTTGTACCAGATGAATTTTCGTCTGAAACCCTAATACTTCGAAAGAGATTGTCCATTTTGCACACGAAGTGCATCCAGTTTTTGTCGTAAGCCTCTCAACTTTTTAGCACATGCTATGTGGTGAAATGATGATACCATTCCAACTTTCAAATTCTTCAGAGTTCATTTGTAGGGCTTTTCAACTTCAAGGTCATTTAGCTCAAAAAATCAGTAAATCCATGAAAAATACCAAATGAAGTCACAAAGGGTTGGAAATTGATGATGTGGCTTTGAATGGTTCATCTTGAACACACAAAAAGAATGGAGTCCAAATAAGTTCAAAAAAATGAAATCCCTTTCGTAACATATGAGTTTTCACGTGAAACCCTGATACTTCGAAAGAGATTGTCCATTATACACGCAAAGTGCCTGAAGTTTTTGCCGTAACCCTCTCAACATTTTACACCTGCTATGCAGGTGAAATGATGGTACCATGCCAACTTTCAACCTTTTCAGAGTCCATTTGTAGTGCTTTTCAATTTCATGGTCATTTAGCTCAAAAAAATCAGTAAATGCATGAAAAATACCAAATGAAGTCAGAAAGGGTTGAAAATTCATGCTGTGGCTTTGAATGGTTCATTTTGAACACACAAAAATTCTGGAGTCCGAATAAGTTCAAAAAACTGAAATCCCTTTGTAACAGACGAGTTTTCGTCCGAAACCCTCATACTTCGAAAGAGATTGTCCATTTTGCACACGAAATGCATCCAGTATTTTCCATAACCGTCTCAACTTTTTAGCTCATGCTATGTGGTGAAATAACCATACCTTGCCAACTTTCAACCTTTTCAGAGGTCATTTGTAGTGCTTTTCAATTTTAGGGTCATTTAGCCCAAAAAAATCAGTAAATGCATGACAAATACCAAATGAAGTCAGAAAGGGATGGAAATTCATGATGTGGCTTTGAATGATTTATTTTGAACACACAAAAAGTATGGAGGCCAAATAAGTTCAAACAAATGAAATCCCTGTCATAACATATGAGTTTTCGTCTCAAACCCTAATACTTCGAAAGATATTGTCCATTTTGCACACGAAGTGCATCCAGTTTTTGTCGTAAGCATCTCAACTCTTTAGCACATGCTATGTGGTGAAATGATGATACCATGGCAACTTTCAACCTTTTCAGAGTTCATTTGTAGGGATTTTCAACTTCAGGGTCATTTAGCTCAAAAAATCAGTAAATGCATGAAAAATACCAAATGAAGTCAGAAAGGGCTGAAAATTCATGATGTGGCTTTGAATGGTTCATCTTGAACACACAAAAAGTATGGAGTCCAAATAAGTTCAAAAAAATGAAATCCCTTTTGTAACGGATGAGCTTTCGTCCGAAAAACTCATACTTCGAAAGAGATTGTCCATTTTGCACACTGAAATGCATCCAGTTTTTTCCATAACCCTCTCAAGTTTTTAGCTTATGCTATTTCGTGAAAAGACGATACCATGCGAACTTTCAACCTTTTAAGAGTTCATTTGTAGTGCTTTTCAATTTTAGGGTCGTTTAGCTCAAGAAAGTTAGTAAATGCATGACAAATAACAAACAAAGTTAGAAAGGGTTGAAAATTCATGATGTGGTTTTGAATGGTTCATTTTGAACACACAAAAAGTACGGAGTCCAAATAAGTTCAAAAAAATGAAATCCCTTTCGTAACATATGAGTTTTCGTGTGAAACCCTGATACTTTGAAAGAGAATGTCCATTGTACACACAAAGTGCCTGCAGTTTTTGCCATAACCCTCTCAAGTTTTTACACATGCTATGCAGGTGAAATGATTTTAACATGCCAACTTTCAACCTTTTCACAGTCCATTTGCAGTGCTTTTCAATCTCATGGTCGTTTAGCTCAAAAAAATTAGTAAATGCATGAAAAATACCAAATGAAGTCAGAAAGGGTTGAAAATTGATGATGTGGCTTTGAATGGTTCATTTTGAACACACAAAAAGTCTGGAGTCCGAATAAGTTCAAAAAACTGGAATCCCTTTGTACCAGATGAATTTTCGTCTGAAACCCTAATACTTCGAAAGAGATTGTCCATTTTGCACACGAAGTGCATCTAGTTTTTGTCGTAAGCCTCTCAACTGTTTAGCACATGCTATGTGGTGAAATGATGATACCATGCCAACTTTCAACATTTTCAGAGTTCATTTGTAGGGCTTTTCAACTTCAAGGTCATTTAGCTCAAAAAATCAGTAAATGCATGAAAAATACCAAATGAAGTCACAAAGGGTTGGAAATTGATGATGTGGCTTTGAATGGTTCATCTTGAACACACAAAAAGTATGGAGTCCAAATAAGTTCAAAAAAAATGAAATCCCTCTGTAACAGATGAGCTTTCGTCCGAAACCCTCATACTTCGAAAGAGATTGTCCATTTTGCACACGAAATGCATCCAGTTTTTTCCATAACCCTCTCAAGTTCTTAGCTTATGCTCTTTGGTGAAAAGATGATACCATGCGAACTTTCAACCTTTTCAGAGTTCATTTGTAGTGCTTTTCAATTTCAGGGTCATTAGCTCAAAAAAATTAGTAAATGCATGACAAATAACAAACAAAGTTAGAAAGGGTTGAAAATTCATGATGTGGCTTTGAATGGTTCATTTTGAACACACAAAATGTATGGAGTCCAAATAAGTTCAAAAAAATGAAATCCCTTTCGTAACATATGAGTTTTCGTGTGAAACCCTGATACTTTGAAAGAGAATGTCCATTGTACACACAAAGTGCCTGCAGTTTTTGCCATCACCCTCTCAAGTTTTTACACATGCTATGCAGGTGAAATGATTTTAACATGCCAACTTTCAACCTTTTCAGAGTCCATTTGTAGTGCTTTTCAATTTCATGGTCGTTTAGCTCAAAAAATCAGTAAATGCATGAAAAATACCAAATGAAGTCAGAAAGGGTTGAAAATTGATGATGTGGCTTTGAATGGTTCATTTTGAACACACAAAAAGTCTGGAGTCTAAATAAGTTCAAAAAACTGGAATCCCTTTGTACCAGATGAATTTTTGTCTGAAACCCTAATACATCGAAAGCGATTGTCCATTTTGCACACGAAGTGCATCCAGTTTTGTCGTAAGCCTCTCAACTTTTTAGCACATGCTATGTGGTGAAATGATGATACCATGCCAACTTTGAACCTTTTGAGAGTTCATTTGTAGGGCTTTTCAACTTCAGGGTCATTTAGCTCAAAAAATCAGTAAATGCATGAAAAATACCAAATGAAGTCAGAAAGTGTTGAAAATTCATGATGTGGCTATGAATGGTTCATCTTGAACACACAAAAAGCATGGAGTCCAAATAAGTTCAAAAAATGAAATCACTTTGTAACGGATGAGCTTTCGTCCGAAACCCTAATACCTCGAAAGAGATTGTCCATTTTGCACACGAAATGCATCCAGTTTTTTCCATAACCCTCTCAAGTTTTTAGCTCATGCTATTTGGTGAAAAGATGATACCATGCGAACTTTCAACCTTTTCAGAGTTCATTTGTAATGCTTTTCAATTTCAGGGTCCTTTAGCTCAAAAAAATTAGTAAATGCGTGACAAATAACAAACAAAGGTAGAAAGGGTTGAAAATTCATGATGTGGCTTTGAATGGTTCATTTTGAACACACAAAAAGTATGGAGTCCAAAAAAGTTCAAAAAAATGAAATCCCTTTCGTAACATATGACTTTTCGTGTGAAACCCTGATACTTTGAAAGAGAATGTCCATTGTACACACAAAGTGCCTGCAGTTTTTGCCACAAACCTCTCAACTTTTTACACAAGCTATGCAGGTGAAATGATTTTAACATGCCAACTTTCAACCTTTTCAGAGTCCATTTGTAGGGCTTTTCAACTTCAGGGTCATTTAGCTCAAAAAATCAGTAAATGCATCAAAAATAACAAATGAAGTTAAAAAGGGTTGAAAATTCATGATGTGGCTTTGATTGGTTCATCTTGAAAACAGAAAAAGTATGGAGTCCAAATAAGTTCACAAAAATGAAATCCCTTCGTAACAGATTAGCTTTCGTCCGAAACCCTCATACTTCGAAAGAGATTGTCCATTTTGCACACAAAATGCATCCAGTTTTTTCCATAACCCTCGTCAACTTTTTAGCTCATGCTATTTGGTGAAAAGATCATACCATGCGAACTTTCAACCTTTTCAGAGTTCATTAGTAGGGCTTCTCAACTTCAGGGTCATTTAGCTCAAAAAAAATAGTAAATGCATGACAAATAACAAACAAAGTTAGAAAGGGGTCAAAATTCATGATGTGGCTTTGAATGGTTCATTTTGAACACACAAAAAGTATGGAGTGCAAATAAGTTCAAAAAAATGAAATCCCTTTCGTAACATATGGGTTTTCGTCCAAAACCCTGATACTTCAAAAGAGATTGTCCATTTTGCACACGAAGTGCCTACAGTTTTTCCGTAAACCTCTCAACTTTTTACACATGCTATGCGGGTGAAATGATGATACCATGCCAAGTTTCAACCTTTTCAGAGTTCATTTGTAGTGCTTTTCAACTTCATGGTCATTTAGTTCAAAAAATGAGTAAATGCATGAAAAATACCTAATGAAGTGAGAAAGGGTTGATAACTGATGATGTTTTTTTGAACGGTTCATTTTGAACACGCAAAAAGTCTGGAGTCCAAATAGGTTCAAAAAACTAAAATCCCTTTGTAACAGATGAATTTTCGACTGAAACCCTAATACTTCGAAAGAGATTGTCCATTTTACACAGGAAGTGCATCCAGTTTTTGTCGTAACCCTCTCAACTTTTTCGCACATGCTATGTGGTGAAATGATGAGATCATGCCAACTTTCAACCTTTTCGGAGTTCATTGGTAGGGATTTTCAACTTTAGGGTCATTTAGCTCAAAAAAAATAGTAAATGCATGACAAATAACAAACAAAGTTAGAAAGGGTTGAAAATTCATGATGTGGCTTTGAATGGTTCATTTTGAACACAGAAAAAGTATGGAGTCCAAACAAGTTCAAAAAAATGAAATCCCTTTCGTAACATATGAGTTTTCGTCTAAAACCCTGATACTTCAAAAGAGATTGTCCATTTTGCACACGAAGTGCCTATAGTTTTTGCCGTAAACCTCTCAACTTTTTACACATGGTATGCGGGTGAAATGATGATACCATGCCAAGTTTCAACCTTTTCAGAGTTCATTTGTAGTGCTTTTCAATTTCATGGTCATTTAGCTCAAAAAATCAGTAAATGCATGAAAAATACCTAATGAAGTGAGAAAGGGTTCATAACTGATGATGTTTTTTGAACGGTTCATTTTGAACACGCAAAAAGTCTGGAGTCCAAATAAGTTCAAAAAACTAAAATCCCTTTGTAACAGATGAATCTTCGACTGAAACCCTAATACTTCGAAAGAGGTTGTCCATTTTACACAGGAAGTGCATCGAGTTTTTGTCGTAACCTTCTCAACTTTTCATCACATGCTATGTGGTGAAATGAAGATACCATGCCAACTTTCAACCTTTTCAGAGTTCATTTGTAGGGATTTTCAATTTCAGGGTCATTTAGCTCAAAAATTAGTAAATGTATGACAAATACCAAATGAAGGCAGAAAGGGTTGAAAATTCATGATAAGTCTTTGAATGGTTCATTTTGAACACACAAAAAGTGTAGAATCAAAATAAGTTCAGAAAAATAAAATCCCTTTCGTAACGTATGAGTTCTCGTGTGAAACCCTCACACTTCGAAAGAGATTGTCCATTTTGCACACGAAATGCATCCAGTTTTTCCCGTAACAGACTCTACTTTTGCACATGCTATGTGGGTTTAATGATGATGCCATGCCAACTTTAAACCTTTTTAGAGTTCATTTGTAGTGCTTTTCAATTTCATGGTCGTTTAGCTCACAAAAAATCAGTAAATGCATGAAAACTACCAAATGAAGTCCGAAAGGGTTGAAAATTCATGATGTAGCTTTGAATGGTTAATTTTGGACACACAAAAAGTATGGAGTCCAAATAAGTTCAAAAAAATGAAATCTCTTTTGTAACAGATGAGTTTTCATCCGAAACCTTGATACTTCGAAAGACTTTGTCCATTTTGCACACGAAATACTTCTAGTTTTTTCCATAACCCTCTCAACTTTTTATCTCATGCTATGTGGTGAAATGATGATACCATGCCAACGTTCAACCTTTTCAGAGTTCATTTGTAGTGCTTTTCAATTTTAGGATCATTTAGCTAAAAAAACAGTAAATGCATGAGAAATAACAAATGAAGTCAGAAAGGGTTGAAAATTCATGATGTGGCTTTGAATGGTTCATTTTAAACACACAAATAGTATGAAGTCCAAATAAGTTCAAAAAAATGAAATCCCTTTGTAACAGATGAGCTTTCGTCCGAAACCCTGATACTTCGAAAGAGATTGTCCATTTTGCACACGAAATGCATCCAGTTTTTCCATAACCGTATCAACTTTTTAGCTCAGGCTATGTGGTGAAATGATCATACCTTGACAACTTTCAACCTTTTCAGAGTTCATTTTTAGTGCTTTTAAATTTTAGGGTCATTTAGCTCAAAAAAATCAGTAAATGCATGACAAATACCAAATGAAGTCAGAAAGGGTTGAAAATTAATGATGTGGCTTTGAATGGTTCATTTTGAACACACAAAAAGTTTGGAGTCGAAATAAGTTCAAAAAAGGAAATCCCTTTTGTAACAGGTTAGTTTTTGTCCGAAACCCTGATACTTCGAAAGAGATTGTCCATTTGGCACACGAAATACATCCAGTTTTTTCCATAACCCTCTCAACTTTTTAGCTCAAGCTATGTGGTGAAATGATGATACCATGCCAACTTTGAACCTTTTGAGAGTTCATTTGTAGTGCTTTTCAATTTCAGGGTCCTTTAGCTCAATAAAATCAGAAAATGCATGACAAATACCAGATGAAGTCAGAAAGGGTTGAAAATTCATGATGTGGCTTTGAATGGTTCATTTTGAACACACAAAAAGTATGGAGTCCAAATAAATTCAAAAAAATGAAATCCCTTGTCCATTTTGCACACGAAATGCATCCAGTTTTTTCCATAACTGTCTCAACTTTTTAGCTCATGCTATGTTGTGAAATGATCATACCTTGCGAACTTTCAACCTTTCTAGAGTTCATTTGTAGTGCTTTTCCATATCAGGGTCATTTAGCTCAAAAAAATAAGTAAATGCATGACAAATACCAAATGAAGTCAGAAAGGTTGGAAATACATGATGTGGCTTTGAATGGTTCATTTTTAACACACAAAAAGTATGGAGTCCAAATAAGTTCAAAAAAATGAAATCCCTTTCTAACAGATGAGTTTTCGTCCGAAACCCTGATACTTCGAAAGAGATTGTCCATTTTGCACACGAAATACATCCAGTGTTTTCCATAACCCTCTCAACTTTTTAGCTCAAGCTATGTGGTGAAATGATGATACCATGCCAACTTTCAACCTTTTCAGAGTTCATTTGTAGTGCTTTTCAATTTCAGGGTCATTTAGCTCAAAAAATCAGAAAATGCATGACAAATACCAAATGAAGTCAGAAAGGGTTGAAAATTCATGATGTGGCTTTCAATGGTTCATTTTTAACACACAAAAGGTATGGAGTCCAAATAAGTTCAAAAAATGAAATACCTTTGTAACAGATGAGTTTTCGTCTGAAACCCTGATACTTCGAAAGAGATTGTCCATTTTGCACACGAAATGCATCAAGTTTTTTCCATAACCGTCTCAACTTTTTAGCTCATGCTATGTGGTGAAATGATCATACCTTGCCAATTTTCAACCTTTTCAGAGTTCATTTGTTGTGCTTTTTAATTTCAGGGTCATTTAGCTCCAAAAATCAATAAATGCATGACAAATACCAAATGAAGTCAGGAAGGGTTGGAAAGTCATGATGTGGCTTTGAATGGTTCATTTTGAACACACACAAAGTATGGAGGCCAAATATGTTCAAAAAAATGAAATCCCTTTTGTAACATATGAGTTTTCGTCTGAAACCGTGATACTTCGAAAGAGATTGTCCATTTTGCACACAATGTGCCTGTAGTTTTTCCCGTAACCCTCTCAACTTTTTACACATGCTATGAGGGTGAAATGATGATACCATGCCAACTTTCAACCTTTTCAGAGTTCATTTGTAGTGCTTTTCAATTTCATGGTCATTTAGTTCAAAAAATTAGTAAATGCATGAAAAATACCAAATGAAGTCAGAAAGGGTTGAAAATTCATGATGTGGCTTTGAATGGTTCATCTTGAACACACAAAAAGTATGGAGTCCAAACAAGTTAAAAAAATGAAATCCCTTTGTAACAGATGAGTTTTCGTCCAAAACCCTGATACTCCGAAAGGGTTGAAAATTGATGATGTGGCTTTGAACGGTTTATTTTGAACACACAAAAAGTCTGTAGTCCAAATAAGTTCAAACAACTGAAATCCCTTTGTAACACATCAATTTTCGTCTGAAACCCTGATACTTCGAAAGAGATTGTCCATTTTACACAAGAAGTGCAACCAGTTTTTGTCGTAACCCTCTCAACTTTTTAGCAGATGCTATGTGGGTTTAATGATGATACCATGCCAACTTTCAACCTTTTTAGAGTTCATTTGTAGGGATTTTCAATTTCAGGATCATTTAGCTCACAAAATCAGTAAATAGTTGGCAAATACCAAATGGAGGCATAATGGGTTGAAAATTCATGATGTGCATTTGAATGGTTCATTTTGAACACACAAATAGTTTGAAGTCCAAATAAGTTCAAAAAATGAAATCCCTTTGTAACAGATGAGCTTTGGTCCGAAACCCTGATACTTCGAAAGAGATTGTCCATTTTGCACATGAAATGCATCCAGATTTTTCCATAACAGTATCAACTTTTTAGCTCATGCTATGTGGTGAAATGTTCATACCTTGCCAACTTTCAACCGTTTTAGAGTTCAATTTTAGTGCTTTTCAATTTCAGGGTCATTTAGCTCAAAAAAATCAGTAAATGCATGACAAATACCAAATGAAGTCAGATAGGGTTGAAACTTAATGATGTGGCTTTGAATGGTTCATTTTGAACACGCAAAAACGATGGAGTCCAAATAAGTACAAAAAAGTGAAATCCCTGTCTTAACATATGAGTTTATTTCTGAAACCGTGATACTTCGAAAGAGATTGTCCATTTTGCACACGAAGTGCCTGCTGTTTTTGACGTAACCCTTTCAACTTTTTACACATGCTGTGTGGGTGAAATGATGATACCATGCCAACTTTCAACCTTTTCAGAGTTCATTTGTAGTGCTTTTCAATTTCATGGTCATTTAGCTCAAAAAATCAGTAAATGCATGAAAAATCCAAATTAAGTCAGAAAGGGTTGAAAATTGATGATGTCGCTTTGAACGGTTCATTTTGACCACACAAAAAGTCGAGAGTCCAAATAAGTTCAAAAAAATAAAATCCCTTTCGTAACGTATGAGTTCGAGTCTGAAATGCTTACACTTCGAAAGAGATTGTCCATTTTGCACACGAAATGCATCCAATTTTTTCCGTAACCGACTCTACTTTTTACACATGCTATGTGGGTTTAATGATGATACCATGCCAACTTTCAACCTTTTCAGAGTTCATTTGTAGTGCTTTCCAATTTCATGGTCGTTTAGCTCAAAAAAATCAGTAAATGCATGAAAAATACCAAATGAAGTCAGAAAGGGTTGAAAACTGATGATGTGGCTTTGAACGGTTCATATTGAACACGCAAATAGTCTTGAGTCCAAATAAGTTCAAAAATCTGAAATCCCTTTGTAACAGATGAATTTTCGTCTGAAACCCATATACTTTTAAAGTGATTGTCCATTTTACACAGGAAGTGCATCCAGTTTTTGTCGAAACTCTCTCAACTTTTCAGCACATGCTATGTGGTTAAATGATTATACCATGCCAACTTTCAACCTTTTCAGAGTTCATTTGTAGGGCTTTTCAATTTCAGGGTCATTTAGCAAAAAAATAGTAAATGCATGGCAAATACTAAATGAAGGCAGAAAGGGTTGAAAATTCATGATGTTGCTTTGAATGGTTCATTTTGAACACACAAAAAGTCTAGAGTCCAAATAAGTTCAAAAAAATAAAATCCCTTTCATAACATATGAGTGCTAGTCTGAAACCCTCACACTTCGACAGAGATTGTCCATTTTGCACACGAAACGCATCCAGTTTTTTCCGTAACTGACTCTACTTTTTACACATGCTATGTGGGTTTAATGATGATACCATGCCAACTTTCAACCTTTCCAGAGTTCATTTGTAGTGCTTTTCAATTTCATGGTCGTTTAGCTAACAAAATCAGTAAATGCATGAAAAATACCAAATGAAGTCAGAAAGGGTTGAAAATTGATGATGTGGCTTTGAACGGTTCATTTTGAACATGCAAAAAGTCTGGAGTCCAAAGAAGTTCAAAAAACTGAAATCCCTTTGTAACAGATGAATTTTCGTTTGAAACCCTGATACTTAGAAAGAGATTGTACATCTTGCACAGGATGTGCATCCAGTTTTTGTCGTAACACTGTCAACTTTTTAGCAAATGCTATGTGGTGAAATGATGATACCATGCCAACTTTCAACCTTTTGAGAGTTCATTTCTAGGGCTTTTCAATTTCAGGGTCATTTAGCTCAAAAAATCAGTAAATGCATGAAAAATACCAAATGAAGTCAGAAAGAGTGGAAATTCATGACATGCCTTTGAATCGTTCATCTGGAACACACAAAAACTATGGAGTCCAAATAAGTTCAAAAAAATGGAATCCCTTTGTAACAGATGAGTTTTCATCCGAAACCCTCATACTTCGAAAGAGATTGTCCATTTTGCACACGAAATGCATCCAGTCTTTTCCATAACCGTCTCAACTTTTTAGCTCATGCTATGTGGTGAAATGATCATACCTTGCCAACTTTCAACCTTTTCAGAGTTCATTTCTAGTGGTTTTCAATTTCAGGGTCATTTAGGTCAAAAAAATCAGTAAATGCATGACAAATACCAAATGAAGTCGGAAAGGGATGGAAATTCATGATGTGGCTTTGAATGGTTCATTTTGAACACACAAAAAGAATGGAGTCCAAATATGTTCGAAAAAATGAAATCCCTTTCGTAACATATGAGTTTTCGTCTGAAACCCTGATACTTCAAAAGAGATTGTCCATTTTGCACACGAAGAGCCTGTAGTTTTTGCCCTAACCCTCTCAACTTTTTAGCACATGCAATGTGGTGAAATGATGATACCATGCCAACTTTCAAACTTTTCAGAGTTCATTTGTAGGGCTTGTCAATTTCAGGGTCATTTAGCTCAAAAAATTAGTAAATGCATGACAAATACGAAAGGGTTGAAAAATCATGATGTGGCTTTGAATGGTTCATTTTGAACACACAAAAAGTCTAGAGTTCAAAAAAAGAAAATCCCTTTGGTAACATATGAGTTCTCGTCCGAAACCCTCACACTTCGAAAGAGATTGTCCATTTTGCACACGAAATGCATCCAGTTTTTCCATAACTGACTCTACTTTTTACACATGCTATGTGGGTTTAATGATGATACCATGCCAACTTTCAACCTTTTCCGAGTTCATTTGTAGTGCTTTTCAATTTGATGGTCGTTTAGCTCAAAAAAATATCAGTAAATGCATGAAAAATATCAAATGAAGTCCGAAAGGGTTGAAAATTCATGATGTGGCCTTGAATGGTTCATTTTGAACACACAAAATTTATGGAGTCCAAATAAGTTCAAAAAAATGAAATCCCTTTTGTAACAGATGAGTTTTCGTCTGAAACCCTAATACTTCGAAAGAGATTGTCCATTTTGCACGCGAAATGCATCCTGTTTTTTCCATAACCGTATCAACTCTTTAGCTCATGCTATGTGGTGAAATGATCATACCTTGCCAACTTTCAACCTTTTCAGAGTTCATTTGTAGTGCTTTTCAATTTCAGGGTCATTTAGCTCAAAAAAATCAGTAAATGCATGACAAATACCAGATGAACTCAGCAAGTGTTGAAAATTCATGATGTTGCTTTGAATGGTTCATTTTGAACACACAAAAACTGTGGAGTCCAAATAAGTTCAAAAAAATGAAATCCCTTTCTTAACATATGAGTTTTTTTACTGAAACCGTGATACTTCGAAAGAGATTGTCCATTTTGCACACGAAGTGCCTGCAGTTTTTGTCGTAACCCTCTCAACTTTTTACACATGCTATGCGGGTGAAATGATGATACCATGCCAACTATCAACCTTTTCAGAGTTCATTTCTAGTGCTTTTCAATTTCACGGTCATTTAGCTCAAAAAAAATCAGTAAATGCATGAAAAATACTAAATGAAGTTAGAAAGGGTTGAAAATTGATGATGTTGCTTTGAACGGTTCATTTTGAACACACAAAAAGTCTGGAGTCCAAATTAGTTAAAAAAACTGAAATCCCTTTGTAACAGATAAATTTTCGTCTGAAACCCTGATACTTCGAAAGAGATTGTCCATTTTACATAGGAAGTGCATCAAGTTTTTTTCGTAACTCTCTCAACTTTTCAGCACATGCTATGTGGTGAAATGATTATACCATGCCAACTTTCAACCTTTTCAGAGTTCATTTGAAGGGCTTTTCAATTTCATGGTCATTTAGCTAAAAAAAATAGTAAATGCATGACAAATACCAAATGAAGGAAGAAAGGGTCGAAAATTCATGATATGGCTTTGAATGGTTCATTTTGAACACACAAAAAGTCTAGAGTCCAAATAAGTTCAAAAAAATAAAATCCCTTTCATAACATAAGAGTTCTAGTCTGAAACCCTCACACTTCGAAAGAGATTGTCCATTTTGGACACGAAGTGTCAACTTTCAAACTTTTCGGAGTTCGTTTGTAGTGCTTTTCAATTTCATGGTCATTTAGCTCAAAAAATTAGTAAATGCATGAAAAAATACCAAATGAAGTCAGAAAGGGTTGAAAATTGATGATGTTGCTTTGAACGGTTTATTTTGAACACACAAAAAGTCTGTACTCCAAATAAGTTCAAAAAACCGAAATGCCTTTGTAACAGATGAATTTTCGTCTGAAACCCTGATACTTCGAAAGAGATTGTCCATTTTACACAAGAAGTGCAACCAGTTTTTGTCGTAACCCACTCATCTTTTTAGCACATGCTATGTGGGTTTAATGATGATACCATGCCAACTTTCAACCTTTTCAGAGTTTATTTGTAAGGCTTTTCAATTTCAGGATCATTTAGCTCAAAAATCAGTAAATACATGGCAAATACCAAATGAAGGCAGAATGGGTTGAAAATTCATGATGTGGCTTTGAATGGTTCATTTTGAACACACAAAAATTCTAGAGTCCAAATAAGTTCAAAAAAATAACATCCCTTTCGTAACATATCAGTTCTCGTCTCAAACCCTCACACTTCGAAAGAGATTGTCCATTTTGCACACGAAATGCATCCAGTTTTTTCCGTAACCAACTCTACTTTTTACACATGCTATGTGGGTTTAATGATGATACCATGCCAACTTTCAACCATTTCAGATTTGATTTGAAGTGCTTTTCAATTTCATGGTCGTTTACCTCAAAAAATCAGTAAATGCATGAAAAATACCAAATGAAGTCCGAAAGGGTTGAAAATTGATGATGTGGCTTTGAATGGTTCATTTTGAACACCCAAAAAGTCTAGAGTCCAAATAAGTTCATAAAAATAAAATCCCTTTCATAACATATGAGTTCTCATCTAAAACCCTCATGCTTCAAAAGAGATTGTCCATTTTGCACACGAAATGCATCCAGTTTTTTCCATAACCGACTCTACCTGTTACACATGCTATGTGGGTTTAATGATGATACCATGCCAACTTTCAACCTTTTCACAGTTCATTTGTAGTGCTTCTCAGTTTCATGGTCGTGTAGCTCAAAAAAATCAATAAATGCATGAAAAATACCAAATGAAGTTCGAAAGGGTTGAAAATTGATGATGTGGCTTTGAATGGTTCATTTTGAACACACAAAAAGTATGGAGTCCAAATAAGTTCAAAAAATTAAATCCCTTTTGTAACAGGTTAGTTTTTCTCCGAAACCCTGATACTTCGAAAGAGATTGTCCATTTTGCACACGAAATACATCCAGTTTTTTCCATAACCCTCTCAACTTTTTAGCTCAAGCTATGTGGTGAAATGATGATACCATGCCAACTTTCAACCTTTTCAGAGTTCATTTGTAGTGCTTTCCAATTTCAGGGTCATTTAGCTCAAAAAAATCAGTAAATGCATGAAAAATACCAAATGAAGTCAGAAAGGGTTGAAAATTCATGATGTGGCTTTGAATGGTCGATTTTGCACACGAAGTGCCAACTTTCAAACTTTTCAGAGTTCGTTTGTAGTGCTTTTCCATTTCATGGTCATTTAGCTCAAAAAATTAGTAAATGCATGAAAAAGTACCAAATGAAGTCAGAAAGGGTTGAAAATTGATGATGTTGCTTTGAACGGTTTACTTTGAACACACAAAAAGTCTGTACTCCAAATAAGTTCAAAAAACCGAAATGCCTTTGTAACAGATGAATTTTCGTCTGAAACCCTGATACTTCGAAAGAGATTGTCCATTTTACACAAGAAGTGCAACCAGTTTTTGTCGTAACCCACTCATCTTTTTAGCACATGCTATGTGGGTTTAATGAAGATACCATGCCAACTTTCAACCTTTTCAGAGTTTATTTGTAAGGCTTTTCAATTTCAGGATCATTTAGCTCAAAAATCAGTAAATACATGGCAAATACCAAATGAAGGCAGAATGGGTTGAAAATTCATGATGTGGCTTTGAATGGTTCATTTTGAACACACAAAAAGTCTAGAGTCCAAATAAGTTCAAAAAAATAACATCCCTTTCGTAACATATCAGTTCTCGTCTCAAACCCTCACACTTCGAAAGAGATTGTCCATTTTGCACACGAAATGCATCCAGTTTTTTCCGTAACCAACTCTACTTTTTACACATGCTATGTGGGTTTAATGATGATACCATGCCAACTTTCAACCATTTCAGAGTTGATTTGTAGTGCTTTTCAATTTCATGGTCGTTTACCTCAAAAAATCAGTAAATGCATGAAAAATACCAAATGAAGTCCGAAAGGGTTGAAAATTGATGATGTGGCTTTGAATGGTTCATTTTGAACACCCAAAAAGTCTAGAGTCCAAATAAGTTCATAAAAATAAAATCCCTTTCATAACATATGAGTTCTCATCTAAAACCCTCATGCTTCAAAAGAGATTGTCCATTTTGCACACGAAATGCATCCAGTTATTCCATAACCGACTCTACCTTTTACACATGCTATGTGGGTTTAATGATGATACCATGCCAACTTTCAACCTTTTCAGAGTTCATTCGTAGTGCTTCTCAGTTTCATGGTCGTGTAGCTCAAAAAAAATCAATAAATGCATGAAAAATACCAAATGAAGTTCGAAAGGGTTGAAAATTGATGATGTGGCTTTGAATGGTTCATTTTGAACACACAAAAAGTATGGAGTCCAAATAAGTTCAAAAAATGAAATCCCTTTTGTAACAGGTTAGTTTTTGTCTGAAACCCTGATACTTCGAAAGAGATTGTCCATTTTGCACACGAAATACATCCAGTTTTTTCCATAACCCTCTCAACTTTTTAGCTCAAGCTATGTGGTGAAATGATGATACCATGCCAACTTTCAACCTTTTCAGAGTTCATTTGTAGTGCTTTCCAATTTCAGGGTCATTTAGCTCAAAAAAAATCAGTAAATGCATGAAAAATACCAAATGAAGTCAGAAAGGGTTGAAAATTCATGATGTGGCTTTGAATGGTTCATTTTGAACACACAAAAAGTATGGAGTCCAAATAAATTCAAAAAAATGAAATCCCTTGTCCATTTTGCACACGAAATGCATCCAGTTTTTTCCATAAGTGTCTCAACTTTTTAGCTCATGCTATGTTGTGAAATGATCATACCTTGCCAACTTTCAACCTTTCCAGAGTTCATTTGTAGTGCTTTTCAATATCAGGGTCATTTAGCTCAAAAAAATAAGTAAATGCATAACAAATACCAAATGAAGTCAGAAAGGTTGGAAATTCATGATGTGGCTTTGAATGGTTCATTTTTAACACACAAAAAGTATGGAGTCCACATAAGTTCAAAAAAATGAAATCCCTTTGTAACAGATGAGTTTTCGTCCGAAACCCTGATACTTCAAAAGAGATTGTCCATTTTGCACTCGAAATACATCAAGTGTTTTCCATAACCCTCTCAACTTTTTAGCTCAAGCTATGTGGTGAAAAGATGATACCATGCCAACTTTCAACCTTTTTAGAGTTCATTTGTCGCGCTTTTCAATTTCAGGGTCATTTAGCTCAAAAAAATCAGTAAATGCATGACAAATACCAAACGAAGTCAGAAAGGGTTGGAAAGTCATGATGTGGTTTTGAATGGTTCATTTTGACCACACAAAAAGTATGGACTCCAAATATGTTCAAAAAATTAAATCCCTTTCGTAACATATGAGTTTTCGTCTCAAACCCTGATACTTCGAAAGAGATTGTCCATTTTGCACACGAAGTGCCTGCAGTTTTTCCCGTAACCCTCTCAACTTTGTACACATGCTATGTGGGTGAAATGATGATACCATGCCAACTTTCAAACTTTTCAGAGTTCATTTGTAGTGCTTTTCAATTTCATGGTCATTTAGCTAAAAAAATTAGTAAATGCATGACAAATACCAAATGAAGTCAGAAAGGGTTGAAAAATGATGATGTGGCTTTGAACGGTTTATTTTGAACACGCAAAAAGTCTATAGTACAAATAAGGTCAAAAAACTGAAATGCCTTCGTAACAGATGAATTTTCGTCTGAAACGATCAAACTTCGAAAGAGATTGTCCATTTTACACAAGAAGTGCATCCAGTTTTTGTCGTAACCCTCTCATCTTTTTAGCACATGCTATGTGGGTTTAATGATGATACCATGCCAACTTTCAACCTTTTTAGAGGTCATTTGTAAGGCTTTTCAATTTAAGGATCATTTAGCTCAAAAAATCAGTAAATGCATGGCAAATACCAAATGAAGGTAGAATGGGTTGAAAATTCGTGATGTGGCTTTGAATGGTTCATTTTGAACACACAAAAAGTCTAGAGTCCAAATAAGTTCAAAAAAATAAAATCCCTTTCGTAACATATCAGTTCTCGTCTCCAACCCTCACACTTCGAAAGAGATTGTCCATTTTGCACGCGAAATGCATCCAGTTCTTTCCGTAACCGACTCTACTTTTTACACATGCTATGTGGGTTTAATGATGATAGCATGCCAACTTTCAACCTTTTCAGAGTTCATTTGTAGTGCTTCTCAATTTCATGGTCGTGTAGCTCAAAAAAATTAGTAAATGCATGAAAAATACCAAATGAAGTCCGAAAGGGTTGAAAATTGATGATGTGGCTTTGAATGGTTCATTTTGAACACACAAAAAGTATGGAGTCCAAATAAGTTCAAAAAATGAAATCCCTTTTGTAACAGGTTAGTTTTTGTCCGAAACCCTGATACTTCAAAAGAGATTGTCCATTTTGCACACGAAATACATCCAGTTTCTTCCATAACCCTCTCAACTTTTTAGCTCAAGCTATGTGGTGAAATGATGATACCATGCCAACTTTCAACCTTTTCAGAGTTCATTTGTAGTGCTTTTCAATTTCAGGGTAATTTAGCTCAAAAAAATCAGTAAATGCATGAAAAATACCAAATGAAGTCAGAAAGGGTTGAAAATTCATGATGTGGCTTTGAACGGTTCATTTTGAACACACAAAAAGTATGGTGTCCAAATAAATTCAAAAAAATGAAATCCCTTGTCCATTTTGCACACGAAATGCATCCAGTTTTTTCCATAACTGTCTCAACTTTTTAGCTCATGCTATGTTGTGAAATGATCATACCTTGCCAACTTTCAACCTTTCCAGAGTTCATTTGTAGTGCTTTTCAATATCAGGGTCATTCAGCTCAAAAAAACAAGTAAATGCATGACAAATACCAAATGAAGTCAGAAAGGTTGGAAATTCATGATGTTGCTTTGAATGGTTCATTTTTAACACACAAAAAGTATGGAGTCCAAATAAGTTCAAAAAAATGAAATCCCTTTGTAACAGATGAGTTTTCGTCCGAAACCCTGATACTTCGAAAGAGATTGTCCATTTTGCACACGAAATACATCCAGTGTTTTCCATAACCCTCTCAACTTTTTAGCTCAAGCTATGTGGTGAAATGATGATACCATGCCAACTTTCAACCTTTTTAGAGTTCATTTGTAGTGCTTTTCAATTTCAGGGTCATTTAGCTCAAAAAAATCAGTAAATGCATGACAAATACCAAATGAAGTCAGAAAGGGTTGGAAAGTCATGATGTGGTTTTGAATGGTTCATTTTGACCACACAAAAAGTATGGAGTCCAAATATGTTCAAAAAATGAAATTCCTTTCGTAACATATGAGTTTTAGTCTCAAACCCTGATACTTCGAAAGAGATTGTCCATTTTGCACACGAAGTGCCTGCAGTTTTTCCCGTAACCCTCTCAACTTTTTACACATGCTATGTGGGTGAAATGATGATATCATGCCAACTTTCAAACTTTTCAGAGTTCATTTGTAGTGCTTTTCAATTTCATGGTCATTTAGCTCAAAAAATTAGTAAATGCATGAAAAATACCAAATGAAGTCAGAAAGGGTTGAAAAATGATGATGTGGCTTTGAACGGTTTATTTTGAACACGCAAAAAGTCTATAGTACAAATAAGGTCAAAAAACTGAAATGCCTTCGTAACAGATGAATTTTCGTCTGAAACGATCATACTTCGAAAGAGATTGTCCATTTTACAGAAGAAGTGCATCCAGTTTTTGTCGTAACCCTCTCATCTTTTTAGCACATGCTATGTGGGTTTAATGATGATACCATGCCAACTTTCAACCTTTTTAGAGTTCATTTGTAAGGCTTTTCAATTTAAGGATCATTTAGCTCAAAAAATCAGTAAATGCATGGCAAATACCAAATGAAGGCAGAATGGGTTGAAAATTCGTGATGTGGCTTTGAATGGTTCATTTTGAACACACAAAAAGTCTAGAGTCCAAATAAGTTCAAAAAAATAAAATCCCTTTCGTAACATATCAGTTCTCGTCTCAAACCCCCCTCACACTTCGGAAGAGATTGTCCATTTTGCACGCGAAATGCATCCAGTTTTTTCCGTAACCGACTCTACTTTTTACACATGCTATGTGGGTTTAATGATGATACCATGCCAACTTTCAACCTTTTCAGAGTTCATTTGTAGTGCTTCTCAATTTCATGGTCGTGTAGCTCAAAAAAATCAGTAAATGCATGAAAAATACCAAATGAAGTCCGAAAGGGTTGAAAATTGATGATGTGTCTTTGAATGGTTCATTTTGAACACACAAAAAGTATGGAGTCCAAATAAGTTCAAAAAATGAAATCCCTTTTGTAACAGGTTAGTTTTTGTCCGAAACCCTGATACTTCAAAAGAGATTGTCCATTTTGCACACGAAATACATCCAGTTTCTTCCATAACCCTCTCAACTTTTTAGCTCAAGCTATGTGGTGAAATGATGATACCATGCCAACTTTCAACCTTTTCAGAGTTCATTTGTAGTGCTTTTCAATTTCAGGGTCATTTAGCTCAAAAAAATCAGTAAATGCATGAAAAATACCAAATGAAGTCAGAAAGGGTTGAAAATTCATGATGTGGCTTTGAATGGTTCATTTTGAACACACAAAAAGTATGGTGTCCAAATAAATTCAAAAAAATGAAATCCCTTGTCCATTTTGCACACGAAATGCATCAAGTTTTTTCCATAACTGTCTCAACTTTTTAGCTCATGCTATGTTGTGAAATGATCATACCTTGCCAACTTTCAACCTTTCCAGAGTTCATTTGTAGTGCTTTTCAATATCAGGGTCATTCAGCTCAAAAAAACAAGTAAATGCATGACAAATACCAAATGAAGTCAGAAAGGTTGGAAATTCATGATGTTGCTTTGAATGGTTCATTTTTAACACACAAAAAGTATGGAGTCCAAATAAGTTCAAAAAAATGAAATCCCTTTGTAACAGATGAGTTTTCGTCCGAAACCCTGATACTTCGAAAGAGATTGTCCATTTTGCACACGAAATACATC
Organism: Hordeum marinum; assembly: GCA_022496015.1. NCBI lineage: Eukaryota > Viridiplantae > Streptophyta > Magnoliopsida > Poales > Poaceae > Hordeum > Hordeum marinum. The sequence goes on from JAAAWK010000679.1 coordinate 303,163, forward strand.
CAGTGTTTTCCATAACCCTCTCAACTTTTTAGCTCAAGCTATGTGGTGAAATGATGATACCATGCCAACTTTCAACCTTTTCAGAGTTCATTTGTAGTGCTTTTCAATTGCAGGGTCATTTAGCTCAAAAAAATCAGTAAATGCATGAAAAATACCAAATGAAGTCAGAAAGGGTTGAAAATTCATGATGTGGCTTTGAATGGTTCATTTTGAACACACAAAAAGTATGGAGTCCAAATAAATTCAAAAAAATGAAATCCCTTGTCCATTTTGCACACGAAATGCATCCAGTTTTTTCCATAAGTGTCTCAACTTTTTAGCTCATGCTATGTTGTGAAATGATCATACCTTGCCAACTTTCAACCTTTCCAGAGTTCATTTGTAGTGCTTTTCAATATCAGGGTCAGTTAGCTCAAAAAAATAAGTAAATGCATGACAAATACCAAATGAAGTCAGAAAGGTTGGAAATTCATGATGTGGCTTTGAATGGTTCATTTTTAACACACAAATAGTATGGAGTCCAAATAAGTTAAAAAAAATGAAATCCCTTTGTAACAAATGAGTTTTCGTCCGAAACCCTGATACTTCGAAAGAGATTGTCCATTTTGCACACGAAATACATCCAGTGTTTTCCATAACCCTCTCAACTTTTTAGCTCAAGCTATGTGGTGAAATGATGATACCATGCCAACTTTCAACCTTTTTAGAGTTCATTTGTATTGCTTTTCAATTTCAGGGTCATTTAGCTCAAAAAAATCAGTAAATGCATGACAAATACCAAATGAAGTCAGAAAGGGTTGGAAAGTCATGATGTGGTTTTGAATGGTTCATTTTGACCACACAAAAAGTATGGAGTCCAAATATGTTCAAAAAATGAAATCCCTTTCGTAACATATGAGTTTTCGTCTCAAACCCTGATACTTCGAAAGAGATTGTCCATTTTGCACACGAAGTGCCTGCAGTTTTTCCCGTAACCCTCTCAACTTTTTACACATGCTATGTGGGTGAAATGATGATATCATGCCAACTTTCAAACTTTTCAGAGTTCATTTGTAGTGCTTTTCAATTTCATGGTCATTTAGCTCAAAAAATTAGTAAATGCATGAAAAATACCAAATGAAGTCAGAAAGGGTTGAAAAATGATGATGTGGCTTTGAACGGTTTATTTTGAACACGCAAAAAGTCTATAGTACAAATAAGGTCAAAAACCTGAAATGCCTTCGTAACAGATGAATTTTCGTCTGAAACGATCATACTTCGAAAGAGATTGTCCATTTTACACAAGAAGTGCATCCAGTTTTTGTCGTAACCCTCTCATATTTTTAGCACATGCTATGTGGGTTTAATGATGATACCATGCCAACTTTCAACCTTTTTAGAGTTCATTTGTAAGGCTTTTCAATTTAAGGATCATTTAGCTCAAAAAATCAGTAAATGCATGGCAAATACCAAATGAAGGCAGAATGGGTTGAAAATTCGTGATGTGGCTTTGAATGGTTCATTTTGAACACACAAAAAGTCTAGAGTCCAAATAAGTTCAAAAAAATAAAATCCCTTTCGTAACATATCAGTTCTCGTCTCAAACCCCCCTCACACTTCGGAAGAGATTGTCCATTTTGCACGCGAAATGCATCCAGTTTTTTCCGTAACCGACTCTACTTTTTACACATGCTATGTGGGTTTAATGATGATACCATGCCAACTTTCAACCTTTTCAGAGTTCATTTGTAGTGCTTCTCAATTTCATGGTCGTGTAGCTCAAAAAAATCAGTAAATGCATGAAAAATACCAAATGAAGTCCGAAAGGGTTGAAAATTGATGATGTGGCTTTGAATGGTTCATTTTGAACACACAAAAAGTATGGAGTCCAAATAAGTTCAAGAAATGAAATCCCTTTTGTAACAGGTTAGTTTTTGTCCGAAACCCTGATACTTCGAAAGAGATTGTCCATTTTGCACACGAAATACATCCAGTTTTTTCCATAACCCTCTCAACTTTTTAGCTCAAGCTATGTGATGAAATGATGATACCATGCCAACTTTCAACCTTTTCAGAGTTCATTTGTAGTGCTTTTCAATTGCAGGGTCATTTAGCTCAAAAAAATCAGTAAATGCATGAAAAATACCAAATGAAGCCAGAAAGGGTTGAAAATTCATGATGTGGCTTTGAATGGTTCATTTTGAACACACAAAAAGTATGGAGTCCAAATAAGTTCACAAAACTGAAATCCCTGTGTAACACATGAGTTTTCGTTTGAAACCCTGATACTTCGAAAGAGATTGTCCATTTTACACACGAAGTGCCTGCAGTTTTTGTCGTAACCCTCTCAACTCTTTAGCACATACTATGTGGTGAAATGATGATACCATGCCAACTTTCAACCTTTTCAGAGTTCATTTGTAGTGCTTTTCAATTTTAGGGTCATTTAGCTCATAAAATCAGTAAATGCACGAAAGTGACAAATGAAGTTAGATAGGGTGGAAATTGATGATGTGGCTTTGAACGGTTCATTTTGAACACACAAAAAGTCTGGAGTCCAAATAAGTTCAAAAAACAGAAATCCCTTTGTAACAAATGAGTTTTCGTCTGAAACTCTGATACTTCGAAGGAGATTGTCCATTTTGCACAGGAAGTGCATCCAGTTTTTGTTGTAACCCTCTCAACTTTTTAGCACATACTATGTGGTGAACTGATGATACCGTGCCAACTTTCAACCTTTTCAGAGTTCATTTTTAGGGCCTTTCAATTTCAGGGTCATTTAGCTCAAAAAATCAGTAAATGCATGAAAATACCAAATGAAGTCAGAAAGGGTTGAAAATTCATGATGTGGCTTTGAACGGTTCATTTTGAACACACAAAAAGTCTCAAGTCCACATAAGATCAAAAAAATGAAATCCCTTTCGTAACATATGAGTTCTCGTCTGAAACCCTCACACTTCGAAAGAGATTGTCCATTTTGCACACGAAGTGCCTCTAGTTTTTGCTGTAACCCTCTCAGCTTTTTACACATGCTATGCGGGTGAAATGATGATACCATGCCAACTTTCAACTTTTTCAGAGTTCATATGTAGGGCTTTTCAATTTCAGGGTCATTTAACTCAAAAAATCAGTAAATGCATGAAAATACAAAATGAAGTCAGAAAGGGTTGAAAATTCATGATGTGGCTTTGAATGGTTCATTGTGAACACACAAAATGTCCTGGAGTCCACATAAGTTCAAAAAAATGAAATCCCTTTCGTAACATATGAGTTCTCGTCTCAAACCCTCACACTTCGAAAGAGATTGTCCATTTTACACATGAAGTACATCAAGTTCTTGTCGTAACCGTCTCTACTTTTTACACACGCTATGTGGGTTTAATGATGATACCATGCCAACTTTCAACCTTTTCAGAGTTCATTTGTAGTGCTTTTCAATTTCATGGTCGTTTAGCTCAAAAAAAATCACTAAATGCATGGAAAATACCAAATGAAGTCAGAAAGGGTTGAAATTGATGATGTGGCTTTGAACGGTTCATTTTGAACACACAAAAAGTCTGGAGTCCAAATAAGTTCAAAAAAATGAAATACCTTTGAAATAGACGAGTTTTCGTCCGAAACCCTGATACTTTGAAAGAGATTGTCCATTTTGCAAAACAAAATGCATCCAGTTTTTTCCACAACCGTATCAACTTTTTAGGTCATTCTATGTGGTTAAATGATCATACCTTGCCATCTTTCAACCTTTTCAGAGTTCATTTGTTGTGCTTTTCAATTTCAGGGTCATTTAGCTCAAAAAAATCAGTAATTCATGACAAATACCAAATGAAGTCAAAAAGTGTTGGAAATTCATGATGTGGCTTTGAATGATTCATTTTGAACACACAAAAAGTATCGAGTCCAAATAAGTTAAAAAAATGAAATCCCTTTCGTAATATATGAGTTTTCGTCTGAAACCCTGATACTTCGAAAGAGATTGTCCATTTTGCACACGAAGTGCCTGCAGTTTTTGCCGTAACCCTCTCAACTTTTTACACATGCTATGCGGGTGAAATGATGATACCATGCCAACTTTCAACCTTTCAGAGTTCATTTGTAGTGCTTTTCAATTTCATGGTCATTTAGCTCAAAAAATCAGTAAATGCATGAAAAATACCAAATGAAGTCAGAAAGGGTTGAAATTGATGATGTGGCTTTGAACGGTTCATTTTGAACACACAAAAAGTCTGGAGTCCAAATAAGTTCAAAAAACAGAAATCCCTTTGTAACAGATGAGTTTTCGTCTGAAACTCTGATACTTCGAAGGAGATTGTCCATTTTACACAGGAAGTGCATCCAGTTTTTGCTGTAACCCTCTCAACTTTTTAGCACATACTATGTGGTGAACTGATGATACCATGCCAACTTTCAACCTTTTCAGAGTTCATTTGTAGGGCTTTTCAATTTCAGGGTCATTTAGCTCAAAAAATCAGTAAATGCATGAAAATACCAAATGATGTCTGAAAGGGTTGAAAATTCATGATGTGGCTTTGAATGGTTCATTTTGAACACACAAAAAGTCTCAAGTCCAAATAAGTTCAAAAAAATGAAATCCCTTTCGTAACATATGAGTTCTTGTCTGAAACCCTCACACTTCGAAAGAGATTGTCCATTTTGCACACGAAATGCAACCAATATCTTTCGGAACCGTCTCTACTTTTTACACATGGTATGTGGGTTTAATGATGATACCATGCCAACTTTCAACCTTTTCAGAGTTCATTTGTAGTGCTTTTCAATTTTGTGGTCATTTAGCTCAAAAAAAATTAGTAAATACGTGAAAAATACCAAATGAAGTTAGAAAGGGTTGAAAATTGATGATGTGGCTTTGAATGGTAAATTTTGAACACACAAAAAGTCTGGAGTCCAAATAAGTTCAAAAAACTGAAATCCCTTGCGTAACATATGAGTTCTCGTCTCAAACCCTCACACTTCGAAAAATATTGTCCATTTTGCACATGAAATGCAACCAATTTTTTCCGTAACTGTCTGTACTTATTACACATGCTATGTGGGTTTAATTATCATACCATGCCAACTTTCAACCTTTTCAGAGTTCATTTGTAGTGCTTTTCAATTTCATGGTCGTTTAGCTCAAAAAAATGAGTAAATACGTGAAAAATACCAAATGATGTCCGAAAGGGATGAAAATTGATGATGTGGCTTTGAATGGTTCATTTTGAACACACAAAAAGTATGGAGTCCAAATAAGTTCACAAAACTGAAATCCCTTTGTAACACATGAGTTTTCGTTTGAAACCCTGATACTTCGAAAGAGATTGTCCATTTTACAAACGAAGTGCCTGCAGTTTTTGTCGTAACCCTCTCAACTTTTTAGCATATACTATGTGGTGAAATGATGATACCATGCCAACTTTCAACCTTTTCAGAGTTCATTTTTAGTGCTTTTCAATTTTAGGGTCATTTAGCTCATAAAATCAGTAAATGCACGAAAGTGCCAAATGAAGTTAGATAGGGTGGAAATTGATGATGTGGCTTTGAACGGTTCATTTTGAACACACAAAAAGTCTGGAGTCCAAATAAGTTCAAAAAACAGAAATCCCTTGGTAACAAATGAGTTTTCGTCTGAAACTCTGATACTTCGAAGGAGATTGTCCATTTTACACAGGAAGTGCATCCAGTTTTTGTTGTAACCCTCTCAACTTTTTAGCACATACTATGTGGTGAACTGATGATACCGTGCCAACTTTCAACCTTTTCAGAGTTCATTTGTAGGGCTGTTCAATTTCACGGTCATTTAGATCAAAAAATCAGTAAATGCATGAAAATACCAAATGAAGTCAGAAAGGGTTGAAAATTCATGATGTGGCTTTGAATGGTTCATTTTGAACACACAAAAAGTCTCAAGTCCACATAAGATCAAAAAAATGAAATCCCTTTCGTAACATATGAGTTCTCGTCTGAAACCCTCACACTTCGAAAGAGATTGTCCATTTTGCACACGAAGTGCCTCTAGTTTTTGCTGTAACCCTCTCAACTTTTTACACATGCTATGCGGGTGAAATGATGATACCATGCCAACTTTCAACTTTTTCAGAGTTCATATGTAGGGCTTTTCAATTTCGGGGTCATTTAACTCAAAAAATCAGTAAATGCATGAAAATACAAAATGAAGTCAGAAAGGGTTGAAAATTCATGATGTGGCTTTGAATGGTTCATTGTGATACACAAAATGTCTGGAGTCCACATAAGTTCAAAAAAATGAAATCCCTTTCGTAACATATGAGTTCTCGTCTCAAACCCTCACACTTCGAAAGAGATTGTCCATTTTACACATGAAGTGCATCAAGTTCTTGTCGTAACCGTCTCTACTTTTTACACACGCTATGTGGGTTTAATGATGATACCATGCCAACTTTCAACCTTTTCAGAGTTCATTTGTAGTGCTTTTCAATTTCATGGTCGTTTAGCTCAAAAAAAATAAGTAAATGCATGGAAAATACCAAATGAAGTCAGAAAGCATTGAAAATTCATGATGTGGATTTGAATGGTTCATTTTGAACACACAAAAAGTATGGAGTCCAAATAAGTTCAAACAACTGAAATCCCTTTGTAACACATGAGTTTTCGTTCGAAACCGTGATAGTTCGAAAGAGATTGTCCATTTTACACAGGAAGTGCATCCAGTTTTTGTCGTAACCCTCTCAACTTTTTAGCACATACTATGTGGTGAAATGATGATACCATGCCAACTTTCAACCTTTTCAGAGTCCATTTGTAGGGCTTTTCAATTTCAGGGTCATTTAGCTCAAAAAATCAGTAAATGCATGAAAATACCAAATGAAGTCAGATAGGGTTGAAAATTCATGATCTGGCTTTGGATGATTCATTTTGAACACACAAGAAGTCTGGAGTCCAAATAAGTTCAAAAAGATGAATTCCCTTTCGTAACATATGACTTCTTGTCTGAAACCCTCACACTTTGAAAGAGATTGTCCATTTTGCACACGAAATGCAACCAATTTTTTCCGGAACCGTCTCTACTTTTTACACATGCTACGTGGGTTTAATGATGACACCATGCCAACTTTCAACCTTTTCAGAGTTCATTTGTAGTGCTTTTCAATTTTAGGGTCATTTAGCTCATAAAATCAGTAAATGCACGAAAGTGCCAAATGAAGTTAGATAGGGTGGAAATTGATGATGTGGCTTTGAACGGTTCATTTTGAACACACAAAAAGTCTGGAGTCCAAATAAGTTAAAAAAACAGAAATCCCTTTGTAACAAATGAGTTTTCGTCTCAAACTCTGATACTTCGAAGGAGATTGTCCATTTTACACAGGAAGTGCATCCAGTTTTTGTTGTAACCCTCTCAACTTTTTAGCACATACTATGTGGTGAACTGATGATACCGTGCCAACTTTCAACCTTTTCAGAGTTCATTTGTAGGGCTGTTCAATTTCACGGTCATTTAGCTCAAAAAATCAGTAAATGCATGAAAATACCAAATGAAGTCAGAAAGGGTTGAAAATTCATGATGTGGCTTTGAATGGTTCATTTTGAACACACAAAAAGTCTCAAGTCCACATAAGATCAAAAAAATGAAATCCCTTTCGTAACATATGAGTTCTCGTCTGAAACCCTCACACTTCGAAAGAGATTGTCCATTTTGCACACGAAGTGCCTGTAGTTTTTGCTGTAACCGTCTCAACTTTTTACACATGCTATGCGGGTGAAATGATGATACCATGCCAACTTTCAACTTTTTCAGAGTTCATATGTAGGGCTTTTCAATTTCGGGATCATTTAACTCAAAATATCAGTAAATGCATGAAAATACAAAATGAAGTCAGAAAGGGTTGAAAATTCATGATGTGGCTTTGAATGGTTCATTGTGACACACAAAATGTCTGGAGTCCACATAAGTTCAAAAAAATGAAATCCCTTTCGTAACATATGAGTTCTCGTCTCAAACCCTCACACTTCGAAAGAGATTGTCCATTTTACACATGAAGTGCATCAAGTTCTTGTCGTAACCGTCTCTACTTTTTACACACGCTATGTGGGTTTAATGATGATACCATGCCAACTTTCAACCTTTTCAGAGTTCATTTGTAGTGCTTTTCAATTTCATGGTCGTTTAGCTCAAAAAAATAAGTAAATGCATGGAAAATACCAAATGAAGTCAGAAAGCATTGAAAATTCATGATGTGGATTTGAATGGTTCATTTTGAACACACAAAAAGTATGGAGTCCAAATAAGTTCAAACAACTGAAATCCCTTTGTAACACATGAGTTTTCGTTCGAAACCGTGATAGTTCGAAAGAGATTGTCCATTTTACACAGGAAGTGCATCCAGTTTTTGTCGTAACCCTCTCAACTTTTTAGCACATACTATGTGGTGAAATGATGATACCATGCCAACTTTCAACCTTTTCAGAGTCCATTTGTAGGGCTTTTCAATTTCAGGGTCATTTAGCTCAAAAAATCAGTAAATGCATGAAAATACCAAATGAAAGTCAGATAGGGTTGAAAATTCATGATCTGGCTTTGGATGATTCATTTTGGAACACACAAGAAGTCTGGAGTCCAAATAAGTTCAAAAAGATGAATTCCCTTTCGCAACATATGACTTCTTGTCTGGAAACCCTCACACTTTGAAAGAGATTTGTCCCATTTTGCACACGAAATGCAACCAATTTTTTCCGGAACCGTCTCTACTTTTTACACATGCTACGTGGGTTTAATGATGACACCATGCCAACCTTTCAACCTTTTCAGAGTTAATTTGTAGTGCTTTCAATTTTAGAGGGTCATTTAGCTCATAAAATCAGTAATGCACGAAAGTGCCAAATGAAGTTAGATAGGGTGGAAATTGATGATGTGCCTTTGAACGGTTCATTTTGAACACACAAAAAGTCTGGATCCAAATAAGTTAAAAAAACGAAATCCCTTTGTAACAAATGAGTTTTCGTCTCAAACTCTGATACTTCGAAGGAGATTGTCCATTTTACACAGGAAGTGCATCCAGTTTTTGTTGTAACCTCTCAACTTTTTAGCACATACTATGTGGTGAACTGATGATACCGTGCCAACTTTCAACCTTTTCAGAGTTCATTTGTAGGGCTGTTCAATTTCACGGTCATTAGCTCAAAAAATCAGTAAATGCATGAAAATACCAAATGAAGTCAGAAAGGGTTGAAAATTCTGATGTGGCTTGAATGGTTCATTTTGAACACAAAAAGTCTCAAGTCCACATAAGATCAAAAAAATGAAATCCCTTTCGTAACATATGAGTTCTCGTCTGAAACCCTCACACCGAAAGAGATTGTCCATTTTGCACACGAAGTGCCTGTAGTTTTTGCTGTAACCGTCTCAACTTTTACACATGCTAGGCGGGTGAAATGATGATACCATGCCAACTTTCAACTTTTTCAGAGTTCATATGTAGGGCTTTTCAATTTCGGGATCATTTAACTCAAAAAATCAGTAAATGCATGAAAAAACAAAATGAAGTCAGAAAGGGTTGAAAATTCATGATGTGGCTTTGAATGGTTCATTGTGACACACAAAATGTCTGGAGTCCACATAAGTTCAAAAAATGAAATCCCTTCGTAACATATGAGTTCTCGTCTCAAACCCTCACACTTCGAAAGAGATTGTCCATTTTACACATGAAGTGCATCAAGTTCTTGTCGTAACCGTCTCTACTTTTTAACACGCTATGTGGGGGTTTAATGATGATACCATGCCCAACTTTCAACCTTTTCAGAGTTCATTTGTAGTGCTTTTCAATTTCATGGTCGTTTAGCTCAAAAAAAATTAGTAAATGCATGGAAAATACCAAATGAAGTCAGAAAGCATTGAAAATTCATGATGTGGATTGAATGGTTCATTTTGAACACACAAAAGTATGGAGTCCAAATAAGTTGAAACAACTGAAATCCCTTTTGTAACAATGAGTTTTCGTTCGAAACCGTGATATGTCGAAAGAGATTGTCCATTTTACACAGGAAGTGCATCCAGTTTTTGTCGTAACCCTCTCAACTTTTTAGCACATACTATGTGGTGAAATGATGATACCATGCCAACTTTAAACCTTTTCAGAGCCATTCGTAGGGCTTTTCAATTTCAGGGTCATTTAGCTCAAAAAATCAGTAAATGCATGAAAATACCAAATGAAGTCAGATAGGGTTGAAATTCATGATCTGG
>JAAAWK010000680.1:0-11793 GCA_022496015.1 Hordeum marinum
AGGGTACTATGCTCCTGATGGCATGGTATGTCGCCTTCGCCGCTCCCTCTATGGCCTTAAACAAGCTCCTCGCGCCTGGTTCGAGCGTTTTGCCTCTGTGTTCACTGCCGCCGGCTTCTCGCCCAGTGACCATGATCCCGCGTTGTTTGTTCACACACCTCCTCGTGGTCGGACTCTTCTCCTTCTCTATGTTGATGACATGATCATCGTTGGTGATGACTCTGACTACATTGCCTTTGTGAAGGCTCGCCTTCGTGACCAGTTCCTCATGAAGGATCTTGGTCCTCTTTGCTACTTTCTTGGGATTGAGGTCTCTTCGACCTCCGGTGGCTTTTTCATCTCCCAGGAAATATATATTCAGGATCTTGATCGAGCTGCTCTCGGTGATGAGCGCACTGTTGTGACTCCTATGGAGCTCAACGTTCAGCTTCGTGCTTCTGATGGTGATCCTCTTCCCAATCCTACTCACTATCGCCACCTCGTTAGGAGCCTCATCTATCTCGCTGTCACGCGCCCCAACATCTCCTATCCTGTTCATATCCTCAGTCAATTTGTTTCAGCCCCCACCTCTGTCCACTATAGCCATCTTATCCGTGTTCTACGATATCTTCGTGGCACGATCTCTCATTGCCTTTTCTTTCCCCGCTCCAGCTCTCTCGAGCTCTAGGCCTACTCGGATGCTACCTGAGCTAGTGATCCCTTTGATTGCGCTCGCTGTCTGCTTACTGTGTTTTTCTTGGTGGCTCTCTGATTGCCTGGAAGACAAAGAAACAGACTGCAGTTTCTTGCTCGAGTATAGAGGCTGAGTTGTGAGTAATGGCTATGTTGACGGCTCAAGTGATCTGGTTACGATAGTTACTTGAGGATTTTGGTGTGTCGACTACTACCTCGACTCTCTTACTGTCAGACAGTACCGGTGCTATCAGTATTGCACGTGATCTGATGAAGCATGAGATCACCAAGCACATCGGTGTGGATGCCCACTTTGTGCATGCTGCAGTACATGATAAGATTCTTGCTCTCCACTATGTGCCCTCTGAGTTACAGTTTGCAGACTTCTTCATGAAGGCACAAACTCGAGCGCAACATGGCTTTTTCCTTTCCAAACTCAGCGTTGTTGATCCACCATGAGTTTGAGGGGGTGTTAGATGCGTATAGTCCTCTTCCTGTATATCCCCATTGAGTTTAAGGGGCTTCTTGCACTTTACCACACTTGTTTATGTATGGCCTTTGGCCCTCAGTGAATGTTAGTTGCCCATTCTCTAACAATCCTTCCGTTCTTTCCTTTTGCTGGGGAGGAATGCCTTGTCCTGGGGACAGTAACGCTGATATACAAAATGGTTTTAGTGTCGTAATAAAACCATGGCAGTGTCCTTTCATCAAAAATATGTCATCAATAAATAAATTCATTACACCAAACCCTGTATACGAACCCAAAGAATATACCTGGATATGGTTTAGCCAGTAAGTAACAGAAAAACCGCTGCTAGTTGTTCCCAGAAAATTCCAGGCACTCCATGCGGACGAATTTTGGGGCATCAGATTTTGGTCGCAGTGAAGGTATATATCTCTGCAACATAAACGTGTCAGATAATCAGTAGATCAGATCAAACTTTATTTATGTGTTCATTTAACAACACTATGCAGGCTTTACCTTTGGACATGCTGACAGGCACCTACAATTCTCAGTTCATCATGTGTAGCTTCAGCTCCTAACACTTTGAGGGCATTGGGTGCATGGACCCCAAAGATGACACTGTCGTATGTTTCTTCTGAACCATCATTCTCCAAGACTCTGTAGCCATCTGCTGCCAGTGCCAAGACAGAGGATCGTTTCAGTTAGTGAATCAATAATATATATACCTCACACAATCAACAAACAATAACGCATGTATGTACTTCCATCAAGGCTTGAAACATATTTGACCCGACAGCTGGTTTTCATTCAACAGCCCATGCTCTCCAATTCTCCGTTTACCTGCAGTAGTTGCATTTTCAGTCCATGCATTAGGCTGCAGCAAAAGCCTAGAGTGCAATCACTAGAGATCATGTGCGAGCTTGTTGTCGCCTATATAGGTCGCAATACGTACTTTTTCTACAAAGGAGTGCGAACGAGCCTTGACAATGGGCAAGTGGGGGTAACGAAATAGCTGAAAGTGCAGCGACTTAATCAGCTTTCAAATGCACAAATACGAATTAAGAATGCAAATGCAATAGGAATGGAACATGTACACAAAGTAGCTCAGCACCTGAAGAAGATCATGGTTACGGAAAAATGATAGCACAAAGAAAGAAGACAAGCTCAAAACACCATGTGATGGAGATGACCACATGCCTGCACAGACTGGAATCTGCACCAGATATATATTTTTGTGTCACCAACACAAAGCTCTAGAATAACCAGGCCTCAGTTACCACCCCCAGCACTTCACCCAAGTTGGTGGGAAAATGTACTAGCCATTAAGGAGTTGGCCCAGATTTTAGTTTGAATTTGAATATTTCATCTAAATTTTGTAGTTTCTCTTCACAGTTTGACATGACAGTTCTAAAAATGAAAATCAAAAATTGAATACAGAAATCCTGGTGTGAGATTTCGCCAAAATCAAGGGTTGCTGGATAGACTAAAGAAGGCATAAGGAAGCAAGTAGATTTTCAACAGTACAAGATAAGCCTCTTGGAATAATAGGGAATATCCATGTGACTGAATGCACTGTCCCAATGTCTCATTGCAGTCCAGATCAGGGTTATATTCATGGTACTCCATGTACCTTCATTCCAAAGATTGAACTAGCGAGTTAATCGTTATGATATATAAACATAAGGCATGTGGAGTTATGAATGGAAGTATCACGATGCACATGAGAACCGAGGGGTTGGACTGCTAATGTCAGAGCATCGTGCTTGAACTTGAGTATCTTGCGGAGCATGCAGCCATGCACCAAAAACTTGTTTTCAATATCTTGGATTTTTGCGCAAAGAGACTTGAGATACCGTTGTCATTTCCCCACTCACATCCTCCGCCGTTGCCTTCTGGTTGTTTACTCACTGAGAAAGCCATGTCTGATCTCTCCATCTCTACACCAAGCCCTTCTAACCACTCCGTCATGTGGGGATATGTCACGTGCATTGATGCATATGGCATAACAAAAATCTTAGTGAGGAACAAAAGATAATATCTTATAATATAGATTTGCAAAGACCTTCCATGTTCAGTCCAGGGGTTAGGAAGTCCTATATTAATCAGAGAAAAATATAAATATTAATCAACATGTACAACAAGTCAATAACAACTGCATCTCCAACGATAAATCGATAAGGATTATAGTACTATATCGGAGGGACCGCAAGTGCAGCCAATTATAGTACTACTCCCTCCATTCCTAAATATAAATCTTTTTAGGAATTTCACTATTAATTACATACGGATGTATACAAACATACTTTAGGATGTGGATTCATTCGTTTTACTTAGTATGTAGTCCCTAGTGAAATCTCTAAAATGACTTATATTTAGGAACACGGAGAGAATATATCGGAGGGATCCGGAAGTGCAGCCAATGCAGATCCTTTCAAATGATAATACCTACGCTAGTGTTGTATCAATTCGGGCATTTTGCTACGAACCCTACACAATCAGTCAACCTCAACACAGAAACATAAATCCACTCCATTTGAGCTCGCTGAACCTAACAACTCTAATACGGAGTACTATTTTTTTTATCTTTTTTGAGTTTGGTGCGTAGAAGCACTCCACCGAGCACCTTCCGTGCGATGAGCAACAGGTAGGCACGAACAGCACTGGAAAAATATATCGCAAATCAACGGTGCAGATCAAGCCTGGATTGCCTGACCTTGCGTGGCTACTCGATTGTGACGACGGCCAGCTGTGTCGGAGCACCACGGGGCTGCTTCAAACGACGGCGGCAGGGCGCTGCAGTAGGCGGAGGCAGAGGGCTGCAAAGGGGAAGCTTTGTGGCGGCTCCGAAGCAGCATCGGAGGGTGCACCTCGTCGGAGCGGTCTTCGCGACGGCGGCGGACGAGGTAAGCGAAGGCACAGGGCAGCCTCGGCGGCGGCGGCGCCGGAGCTGCATCGGAGGATGCCTATTGCAGGTTCCCTGTCGGAGTGGCCAACTGCGGGCCCCTTTGCCCCGCGGCCGCCGCGCCAGAGGGCCACAGATCGCAGTGTCTTTATTTTTTCCCTGTCTATTTTTTGTTTTCCATTTTTATTTATTTTGGAGTATCATTTTTTATTGTTTTATTTATCTATTGTGTTTATTTATTTTTATTTATTTATTTGGGGCAAATACGAAAAAGAACATGAACATATGTCCACATGTGCATAAACATTTTTCTTCCAAATCTATGAACATTCTTTGAAACCCATGATTTTTACATACACATTGAAAATTTTATTGCATATATAAGATTTTTTCTACTGAGTTATGTGATTTTTTACATTTATTGCAATATACATATATTTTAAACTGATTTTGAAAATGCCTTTTAAAACATTTTAAACAAAATATACTCTTTAAAGTTAAAAGAATATAAACTTAACGGTCTGGTCCAAAAAAGCACATAACCACGAAATGGGAAAAGAAAATGTATTATAACCCTATATTAACACTGAGTCATCGGAAGCAAACAAGAAAAAACTTGGCAGACCAAACAAGAACTTCGATTGATTGATGGGATCAAGGTAGAATCAGTATCACATAAACGCCTGGCAAAATACTAATTTTTGGACAATTCTTTGGTATATTCCCGCAAAGAAAAGAAAAACCTTTGCTACTATAATACTTTTCGAATTTTCCTCCAAAAGTCATAATGTTTTTTTTCTGTGAACAGTGGAGCGGTTATTTTCACAGGGCTTGTAATTTGTAAACGTTCTCGTTTTGTGAGAGCTGTACGTTTCAAAGGCTTCCTTTGTCCACCAAAGGACGTATGTAGTACCACTGTAATGTACTAATGTTTTTCTTCTCTTTTTATGACGGGTGATCTATGTATGGGAACATTTTTATGAGGTGATATCCATAAACACAATTCAGACACGAGCCAGTCATGCTAAAAGAAGTTCGTGCTGTGTGTACTTGGACTTCCGGAACCCAAATCATGTGCGGCGAAACAGTTCCTTCGATGCATCTAAAAAACTAAGGTGGTTTGTCGAGCTAATCGAACCTTTTAATCATTTTCGCGAAAGATGCATGCCCGGGGCCATCACTCACGTACGGGCCTTTTCCTTTTGATGAATTATTGATCATTAACTCAGGCACGCACCTCGTTAAAGCTCATGAAGCCGAGGTCGAGCTTGAGGCAGCCGCCGTCGCCGTCGTCGACGGCCACCGTCCTGGCATGCCCTCCCAGGCGGTCGTCCTGCTCGTACACGGTCACGCGCACGTCGTCTCCGCCGCTGGCTGCGAGCAGCTCGTGCGCCGCCGCCAGCCCGCTCACCCCGCCGCCCACCACCGCCACCCTCATCCTGCTCTCAGCTCTCAGTGCTTTGTGCTGTCTCTGTGCCGCTCTGTGCTCCGTGGCACTCCACGCTTCAATTTAAGTTGGACGTGCACGGTCAGAGCACTCCACACGGTTATTACTGTAGTAGCCAGGGATGTGAATTAGTTCATGGACATGGAACATGTGGTTTGCAATTGCAACCCAAACTTATTAAAAAAACATGTATTAGTACGGAGTGATACTTAACCCATACAAACACTACCAGTAACAACGCAATTCATCACGCTTGGTCGAGATCGTTTTCCTCTACTCCCTCGCGCTTGGAACCCTAGCCGCCGTCACGGAGGCCAATCTTCCAACGGCTCTTCTCCGCTGACGACTTTGATCGTTGATGATGGGACTCACGCATGTGGATTGTTTTTAGTCTTTCATAGATTAGGTATTTAGGTTGTTCATCGTTTTGGTTTCGACAGCGACGATGACTAAGCTGAATAAAGATTTTTTTCGAAACCTTCACTGACGAGGCCATCTGTTCTATAGTTGAGGATGTATTTGGAAACCACTTTGTTCAAGCAAGAATGGTGTGGCGACAGTGGCGGCCTCGTGGTGGACATGTGTCATCGGACTCCACCGTTGCGATGGTGGTTGATCCAACATTGGCGCGTAGGTTGGGAGGAAGTATAGGAGCTGATGCAGATTGTGGTCTGCATCGACGACATCTGGAAGATGGAGCTTGTGTTGGGTTTGTGGTTTGTAGATGGCAGGTATGGTTTCTCCTTTGTCGTCTTAGTCATGATGGGATGTCAGATCTGGAGTTCGATAGAATATCCGGGAGTGTTGCTCCGGTCTCATTCGTTCAACAGCAAGAACTTCATGTTTGGTGAGTCATCTTGAAGGTCCGCAAAGCCGCATATTAACGATGGAGCCATATCAACCTCGAATGAGGAGGTGATCCATCATTTCTTTTCAGTGCCTGCCGTGACGATGTCGGAGTGAGGTAACAGGTGGTGATATCAAGTTCAAAGATGCGCTGCTATTTTTTTACTTTTGTATTAATATGGGAAAAAATAACAATGCGATTCGTTTCGTTTACCAACTATATACGACAAGACCGGTTTCACGAGAGGGCGAGGACAATTGGCTGCCCTGCATTATATGGATCTATAGGAGCTTCGTTGAGTGCTCGACATCCGTACGGCCGCGGAAGGGTGCATGTGCCTACAGCCTACAGGCCTGACTCAAGACTGGGGGTGCGTGTCAGCAGCATGCACTAGTAGAAAACAGGGCTTTCGTCATAGCTTGATCTACACATTAGTCCCGGTTGCATTACGAACCGGGACTAATATGAGCATTAGTCCCAGTTCAAGCGGCTAGGGTGTCGGTCGGGCATCAGTCCCGGTTCAGATGGGACCTTTAGTCCCGTTGGAGATACCAACCGGGACTAAAGGGGCCGATACCAACCGTACCCTCTCAAATTTTTAGCACATGCTATGTGGGTGAAATAATGATACTATGCCAAGTTTAACCGTTTTCGGAGTTCATTTGTAGTGCTTTTCAATTTCAGGGTCATTTAGCTCAAAAAATTAATAAATACATGAAAAATAACGAGGTGAAGTGGGAAATGGTTGAAAATTGATGATAGTGGCTTTAAATTGTGCATGTTGAATGCATAAAAACTCTGGAGTTTTAAATAAGTTTTAAAAAAATGAAATACCTTTGTAACAGATGTTTTTTCGTCCAAAACCTTGATACTTCGAAAGGGATTGTCCAGTTTGTACACGAAGTGCATCTAGTTCTTATCGTAGGCCCTCTCAACTTTTGGCACATGCTATGTGGATGAAATAATGATACCATGCCAAGTTTCAACCTTTTCATAGTTCATTTTTAAGTGCTTTTTAATTTTAGGGTCATTTAGCTCAAAAAAATAATAACATGAAAAAATAGTGAATGAAGTGGGAAATGGTTGAAAATTGATGATGTTGGCTTTGAATGGTGCATGTTGAACGCACAAAAACTCTGGAGTTTAAATAAGTTTAAAAAATGAAATACCTTTGTAACACATGAGTTTTTTGTCCAAAGCTCTAATATTTCGAAAGGGATTGTCCAGTTTGTACACTAAGTGCATCTGGTTTTTACCGTAACCCTCTCAACTTTTTAGCACATGTTATGTGGATGAAATAATGATACCATGCCAAGTTTCAACCTTTTCGGAGTTCACTTGTAGTGCTTTTCAATTTCAGGGTCATTTAGCTCAAAAAAATTT
Source organism: Hordeum marinum (assembly GCA_022496015.1). NCBI lineage: Eukaryota > Viridiplantae > Streptophyta > Magnoliopsida > Poales > Poaceae > Hordeum > Hordeum marinum. The sequence continues at coordinate 7,718 of JAAAWK010000680.1, forward strand.
AATAAATGCATGGAAAATAGCGAAATGAAGTGGAAAATGGTTGAAAATTTATGATGTGACTTTTAATGGTGCATGTTAAACGCACAAAAACTCTGGAGTTTAAATAAGTTTTAAAAAAATGAAATGTCTTTGTAACAGATGAGTTTTCGTCTAAAACTCTAATACTTTCAAAGAGATTGTCCAGTTTGTACACGAAGTGCATGTAGTTTTACCGTAAACCCTCATCAACTTTTAGTACATGCTATGTGGGTGAAATGATGCTACCATGCCAAGTTTCAACCTTTACATAGTTCATTTGTAGTGCTTTCAAATTCAGGGTCATTTAGCTGGAATTTTTTAATAAATGCATGAAAATAGCGAATGAAGTGAGAAATGGTTAAAAATTATGATTGTCGCTTTGGATGATGCATGTTGAACGTACCAAAAAGTCTGGAGTTGAAACAAGATTAAAAGAAATTGTTATCAAAAATTAAAACGGCTATAACTTTTGCATACGATGTAAAAAAAGTGTTATTGAACTTATTATTTTTTAACTAAAGGATGTCATATTTGGATTCCTCACGTTTTTTTATAATAATGGATATATTATTTGTCGAATTTCGATTTACAGATTTAAAGATATTAATTATGCCATATTAAATGAATAAATTGCAAAAAATGAATAAAATAATATTGTTACTTATTCTAGTTTCATTTAATTAAATATTATTATTAATTATTTTATTTTAAACTTTTAAGTTTTTGGTTCAACAAAATTAAATCATGTTACACTCAAGACCTAAGAGTTAATAGGATTGATAGCTTACTATTGTCAAGAAAACAACAAGTGCAGACTTGGAAACTAGGGTTGGAGTAGTAAGAGGTATGGGCGATTGGCCGGGAAGTTAGACCATTTGGAATGAGGGGTGATTAGAGATTAAATTGTCAAATAATTTCAGAGCTGTGAGGAGGGGTGATTAGAGATTAAATTATCAAATAATTCAAAGATTTGAAAATAAAAAATAAAAAAATTGGAAATAAAAATATTCGAAAAAATAAAATACAAATATTAAAAAAAACCTTTGGTACTGGTTGGTAACACCTACCGGGACTAAAGGTCCCGCTCCGAAAGCTGCCACACAGAGCCCCTTTACTCCCGGTTCGTAATCCAACCGGGACTAAAGTGAAGGGCTTTAGTCCCTGACCCTTTATCCTAGTTCTAAATGCCCTTACGAACCGAGACAAAATGCTTGTTTTCTACTAGTGATGATGCATGCACGTGAACCTCTTTATACTCAATCATGTGGTGCCGCAGGCCAGCGTACGCCCGTGGTTACCAGTTTCGTCGTCATGCACTTCATCGATTCTATTTTGTTTTGTTTTGCGTCTAAGAGCATCTCCAAGCCACGGCCCCAAAGGACCCTCAGGCTGCTTTTTTATCGCCGACGGGCGAAAAAAAACCCAGTCGCGGCCCCAAGACGTCATTTTTCGCCGGTTGAGGCATTTTTTTTTGGGCCGACGAAACCCAGGCCGAACCCAGGGCGCTGGGGGTCTCTTGGGGGCTCCAGCGGGTAACAAATCGGCATGTGGGACACCACTGTCAGGCGAATCTCGTCCCTTTTTTCTAGCGCCCGAGCCACTTCCCCGTTGCCGACCCCGACGACCCTCGCCTGTTCACGAGCCCTGCGCCGCCGCTAGAAGACCCCACTTCCCTCTCCTTTCCGGATTTCGCTTCCCTGACCCTCACCCATCCCCTCGCCCAAGCCACGCCGGCTGGGGCGCCGGCGTCTGCTCGCCTGCTCGCCCATCACGCCGACAAGGTGTTCGACGTTTTGCCTGCTCGGCCATGGACTCGGACGACGAGGAGGCATTCGCGGCCCTGTTGGAGGAAGAAGCCGAGGCCGACGCCGCCGACAAGGAGCACCTCATGATACTGTCCTCGCTGTGCTTGTTCATCAACAATGACAAGCCGCGGCGAGGTGGCTCGAGGCCGGGGTGGCGCAAGAGCAAGCACAGGCATCGGATGGAGGGGTATTGCATGCTCTACGCCGACTACTTCGCCGACTCTCCATTGTATGGTGAGAAAGTATTTCGGCGTCGCTACCGGATGAGCCGGAAGCTCTTCCTCGGGATTGTTAAGTCCGTCCGGGAGTTCGATAGCTATTTCGTTTGCAAGAAGGATTGCATCGGCACAGTTGGATTCTCCTCACTTCAGAAATGCACCCAAGCTATGAGGATCCTTGCATACGGAGCTCCCGCGGACATATAAGAAGACTATGGGAAAATGGCCGAGTCCACCACCATTAAGTGTCTGTACAAGTTCTGCAGAGCAGTGGTGGCAGTGTTTGGACCACAATATTTGCGATCACCCAATGTCGAAGACACTACTCGAATCCTGGAACAGAATGCAGCAAGTGGATTTCCAGGGATGCTTGGAAGCATCGACTGCATGCATTAGTCATGGAAAAACTGCCCATTTGCTTGGCAGGAGATGTACAAAGGCGCCAAAGGTGGTTGCAGTGTGGTACTTGAGGCAGTAGCCACACATGACCTATGGATTTGTCACTCCTTTGGTATGCCAGGAACTCACAGTGATATCAACGTCTTGCAGTGCTCGAATGTCTTCGTCAATCTTGTTGAAGGTCATGCTCCTCCGGTGAACTTTGAGGTCGATGGACGCCAATACAACAAGGGATACTATCTAGCAGATGGTATCTATCCGAGGTGGTCCACATTTGAAGATTATCTCAAAACCTGTGGCGCCAAAGAAGGCACACTTTGCTAAGTGTCAGGAGGCTTGCAGGAAAGATGTCGAGAGAGCATTTGGTGTGCTCCAATCGCGATTTGTTGTTGTCAGGTACCCCGCTATTGTTGGGGAACGTTGCATGGGAAACAAAAAATTTCCTACGCACACGCAAGATCTATCCATGGTGATGAGCATCTACGAGAGGGAGAGTGGATCTACGTACCCTTGTAGATCGCTAAGCGGGAAGCGTTAAGAAACGTGGTTGGTGTAGTCGAACGTCTTCGCGATCCAAATCGCCGAGCGTCCCGCGATCCAATCATGATCCGTCTCAATCAAGCACCGAACGGACGGCACCTCCGCGTTCATCACACGTACAGCTTGATGACGATCTTCGCCTTCTTGATCCAGCAAGAGGGAGCGGAGAGGTAGACGAGTTCTTCGACAACGTGACAGCGCCGCGGCGATGATGGTGGAGCAATTCCGGCAGAGCTTCGCCTAAGCACTGCAGAAAACCGATCTAGAGGAGAAACTATGCACTAGAGGAACGGGTAGCACGTGGCTGAAAATGTAGTGCAAAAACCCTAAAACCTCTAGTATATATAAGAGGAAGAGAGGAGGAGTGTCGGGGATATACCCCGCGGTATGACCCGGCCGGAAGCATGACTCGGCCTGGCGACTCACAGGAGACCCGATGAAGACATGACATTTTATTAAACAACCCGGAAGGCGACTCACAGGAGACCAAGCCCAAGATCCAGTGGATGAGCTGGCGCCAGGCGGCTCACAAGAGAAGGCCCAAAGAGAGAAGGATTCATTTAAAGGAAATAAGATCCGGAGTAGGATTCCTGAGAGACTAGTCCTAATCCTACTCCTAGTAGGACTCTATTTGTAAACCTACCCTCTCCACCTATATAAGGAGGGGTAGAGCACCCTTAGAGGGAGAAGATTCACAAGTCCACAAGTTTAGACAACACAAGAGATTAGAGATAGACAGATTAGAGGCTCTCGTGATTAGAGGTAGCAATTAGCACCTTGTAACCGAGAGATCTTCATCATCATCAATATCATACAAGCAGGACGTAGGCTTTTACCTCCATCGGAGGGGCCGAACCTGGGTAAACTCCGTGTCTTCTCGATTCCGATCAACCCCTTCAAGCCGCCACGTAGTTGCGTCATCGCCCCGAACCTAAGTCCGTTCACCCGGACATCTACTTGTTGGAAATATGCCCTAGAGGCAATAAATAAAGTGTTTATTATTATATTTCCTTGTTCATGATAATTGTTTATTGTCCATGCTAGAATTGTATTAATTGGAAACATGGATACATGTGTGGATACATAGACAAACACA
>JAAAWK010000681.1:0-13172 GCA_022496015.1 Hordeum marinum
AAATCCCTTTGTAATGGATGAGTTTTCGTGCGAAACCCTCATACTTCTATGAGATTGTCCAGTTTGTACACGAAGTGCATCCAGTTTTTGCCGTAACCCTCTCAACTCTCTAGAAGTTGCTATGTGGGTGAAATTATGATGTCATGCCAAGTTACAACCTTTTCAGAGTTCATTTGTACTGCTTTTCAAATTAGGGTCATTTAGCTCAAAATAAATCATTAAATGCATGAAAAATATCAAATGAAGTCAGAAAGGGTTGAAAATTGATGATGAGCCTTTGAATGGTGCATATGAACACACAAAAAGTATGGAGTTAAAATAAGTTATTAAAAATGAAATCCCTTTTTAATAGATGAGTTTTCGTCCGAAACCCTCATACTTGTTATGAGATTGTCCAGTTTGTACACGAAGTGCATCCAGTTTTGGCCGTAACCCTCTCAACTCTCTCGAAGTTGCTATGTGGGTGAAATTATGATGTCATGCCAAGTTACAACCTTTTCAGAGTTCATTTGTACTTCTTTTCAAATTCGGTCATTTAGCTCAAAATAAATCATTAAATGCATGAAAAATATAAAATGAAGTGAGAAAGGGTTGAAAATTGATGATGTGCCTTTGAATGGTGCATATTGAACACACAAAAAGTATGGAGTTAAAATAAGTTATTAAAAATGAAATCCCTTTGTAATAGATGAGTTTTCGTCCGAAACCCTCATACTTCTTATGAGATTGTCCAGTTGTACACGAAGTGCATCTAGTTTTTGCCGTAACCCTGTCAACTCTCTAGAAGTTGCTATGTGGATGAAATTATGATTCATGCCAAGTTACAACCTTTTCAGAGTTCATTTGTACTGCTTTTCAAATTCAGGGTCATTTAGCTCAAAATAAATCATTAAATGCATGAAAATATCAAATGAAGTCAGAAAGGGTTGAAAATTGATGACGTGCTTTTGAATGGTCATATTGAAACACAAAAAGTATGGAGACAAAATAAGTTATTGAAAATGAAATCCCTTTGTAATGGATGAGTTTTCGTCCGAAACCCTCCTACTTCTTATGAGATTGTCCAGTTTGTACATGAAGTGCATCCAGTTTTTGCCGTAACCCTCTCAACTCTCTAGAAGTTGCTATGTGGCTGAAATTGTGATGTGCAATGCCAAGTTACAACCTTTTCAAATTTCAATTTGTACTGCTTTTTTCAAATTCAAGGGTCATTTAGCTCAAAATAAATCATTAAATGCATGAAAAAATATCAAATGAAGTCAGAAAAGGGTTGAAAATTGATGATGTGCCTTTGAATGGTGCATATTGAACACACAAAAGTATGGAGTAAAATAAGTTATTAAAAATGAAATCCCTTTGTAATAGATAAGTTTTCGTCCGAAACCCTCATAACTTCCTTATGAGATTGTCCAGTTTGTACACGAAGTGCATCCAGTTTTTGCCGTACCCTCTCAACTCTCTAGAAGTTGCTATGTGGGTGAAATTATGATGTCATGCCAAGTTACAACCTTTTCAGAGTTCATTTGTACTCTGCTTTTCAAATTCAGGGTCATTTAGCTCAAAATAAATCATTAAATGCATGAAAAATATCAAATGAAGTCAGAAAGGGTTGAAAATTGATGATGTGCCTTTGAATGGTGCATATTGAAAACACAAAAAGTATGGAGTAAAAATAAGTTATTAAAAATGAAATCCCTTTGTAATAGATAAGTTTTCGACCGAAACCTCATACTTCTTATGAGATTGTCCAGTTTGTACACGAAGTGCATCCAGTTTTTGCCGTAACCCTCTCAACTCTCTAGAAGTTTTTTATGTGGGTGAAATTATGATGTCATGCCAAGTTACAACCTTTTCAGAGTTCATTTGTACTGCTTTTTCAAATTCAGGGTCATTTAGCTCAAAATAAATCATTAAATGCATGAAAAATATTAAATGAAGTGAGAAATGGTTGAAAATTGATGATGTGCCTTTGAATGGTGCATATTGAACACACAAAAAGTATGGAGTTAAAATAAGTTATTAAAATGAAATCTCTTTGTAATAGATGAGTTTTCGTCCGAAACCCTCATACTTCTTATGAGATTGTCCAGTTTGTACACGAAGTGCATCCAGTTTTTGCCGTTACCCCTCTCAACACTCTCGAAGTTGCTATGTGGGTGAAATTATGATGTCATGCCAAGTTACAACCTTTTCAGAGTTCATTTGTACTGCTTTTCAAATTCAGGGTCATTTAGCTCAAATAAATCATTAAATGCATGAAAAAATATCAAATGAAGTGAGAAAGGGTTGAAAATTGATGATGTGCCTTTGAATGGTGCATATTGAACACACAAAAACTATGGAGACAAAATAAGTTATTAAAAATGAAATCCCTTTGTAATGGATGAGTTTCGTCCGAAACCCTCATACTTCTTATGAGATTGTCCAGTTTGTCCACGAAGTGCATCCAGTTTTTGCCGTAACCTTCTCAACTCTCTAGAAGTTGCTATGTGGGTGAAATTATGATGTCCATGCCAAGTTACATACCTTTTCAGAGTTCATTTGTACTGGCTTTCAAATTCAGGTTCATTTAGCTCAAAATAAATCATTAAATGCATGAAAAATATTAAATGAAGTGAGAAAGGGTTGAAAATTGATGATGTGCCTTTGAATGGTGCATATTGAACACACAAAAACTAATGGAGACAAAATAAGTTATTAAAAATGAAATCCCTTTGTAATGGATGAGTTTTCGTCCGAAACCCTCATACTTCTTATGAGATTGTCCAGTTTGTACACGAAGTGCATCCAGTTTTTGCCGTAACCCTCTCAACTCTCTAGAAGTTGCTATGGTGGGTGAAATTATGATGTCATGCCAAGTTACAACCTTTTCAGAGTTCCTTTGTACTGCTTTTCAAATTCAGGGTCATTTAGCTCAAATAAATCATTAAATGCATGAAAAATATCAAATGAAGTCAGAAGGGTTGAAAATTGATGATGTGCCTTTGAATGGTGCATATTGAACCACAAAAACTATCGAGACAAAATAAGTTATTAAAAATGAAATCCCTTTGTAATGGATTAGTTTTCGTGCGAAACCCTCATACTTCTCATGAGATTGTCGAGTTTGTCACAGAGTGCATCTAGTTTTTTCCGTAACCCTCTCAACTCTCTAGAAGTTGCTATGTGGGTGAAATTATGAGTGTCATGCCAAGTTACAACCTTTTCAGAGTTCATTTGTACTGCTTTTCAAAATTCAGGGTCATTTAGCTCAAAATAAATCATTAAATGCATGAAAAATATCAAATGAAGTCAGAAAGGGTTGAAAATTATGATGTGCCTTTGAATGGTGCATATTGAAACACAAAAAGTATGGAGTAAAAATAAGTTATTAAAAATGAAATCCCTTTGTATTAGATAGTGTTTCGTCCGAAACCCTCATACTTCTTATGAGATTGTCCGTTTGTACACGAAGTGCATCCAGTTTTTGCCGTAACCCTCTCAACTCTCTAGAAGTTTTTATGTGGGTGAAATTATGATGTCATGCCAAGTTACAACCTTTTCAGAGTTCATTTGTACTGCTTTCAAATTCCAGGGTCATTTAGCTCAAAATAAATCATTAAATGCATGAAAAATATTAAATGAAGTGAGAAATGGTTGAAAATGATGATGTGCTTTGAATGGTGGCATATTGAACACACAAAAAGTATGGAGTTAAAATAAGTTATTAAAAATGAAATCTCTTTGTAATAGATGAGTTTTCGTCCGAAACCCTCATACTTCTTATGAGATTGTCCAGTTTGTACACGAAGTGCATCCAGTTTTTGCCGTAACCCTCTCAACACTCTCGAAGTGCTATGTGGGTGAAATTATGATGTCATGCCAAGTTACAACCTTTTCAGAGTTCATTTGTACTGCTTTTTCAAATTCAGGGTCATTTAGCTCAAAATAAATCATTAAATGCATGAAAAATATCAAATGAAGTGAGAAAGGGTTGAAAATTGATGATGTGCCTTTGAATGGTGCATATTGAAACACACAAAACTATGGAGACAAAATAAGTTCTTAAAATGAAATCCCTTTGTAATGGATGAGTTTTCGTCCGAAACCCTCATACTTCTTATGAGATTGTCCAGTTTGTCCACGAAGTGCATCCAGTTTTTGCCGTAACCTCTCAACTCTCTAGAAGTTGCTATGTGGGTGAAATTATGATGTCATGCCAAGTTACACCTTTTCAGAGTTCATTTGTACTGCTTTTCAAATTCAGGTTCATTTAGCTCAAAATAAATTCAATTAAATGCATGAAAAAATATAAAATGAAGTGAGAAAGGGTTGAAAATTGATGATGTGCCTTTGAATGGTGCATATTGAACAAACAAAAACTATGGGAGACAAAATAAGTTATTAAAAATGAAATCCCTTTGTAATGGATGAGTTTTCGTCCGAAACCCTCATACTTCTTATGAGATTGTCCAGTTGTACACGAAGTGCATCCAGTTTTTTGCCGTAACCCTCCTCAAACTCTCTAGAAGTTGCTATGTGGGTGAAATTATGATGTCATGCCAAGTTACAACCTTTTCAGAGTTCCTTTGTACTGCTTTTCAAATTCAGGGTCATTTAGCTCAAAATAAATCATTAAATGCATGAAAAATATCAAATGAAGTCAGAAAGGGTTGAAAATTGATGATGTGCCTTTGAATGGTGCATATTGAAACACAAAAACTATGGAGACAAAATAAGTTATTAAAAATGAAATCCCTTTGTAATGGATTAGTTTTCGTGCGAAACCCTCATACTTGTCATGAGATTGTCGAGTTTGTACACGAAGTGCATTCTAGTTTTTTCCGTAACCCTCTCAACTCTCTAGAAGGTTGCTATGTGGGTGAAATTATGATGTCATGCCAAGTTACAACCTTTTCAGAGTTCATTTGTACTGCTTTCAAATTCAGGGTCATTAGCTCAAAATAAATCATTAAAATGCATGAAAAATATCAAATGAAGTCAGAAAGGATGAAAATTGATGATGAAGCCTTTGAATGGTGCATATTGAACACACAAAAGTAAGGAGTTAAAATAAGTTATTAAAAATGAAATCCCTTTGTAATAGATGAGTTTTTCGTCCGAAACCCTCATACTTCTTATGAGATTGTCCAGTTTGTACACGAAGTGCATCTAGTTTTTGCCGTAACCCTCTCAACTCTCTGGAAGTTGCTGTGTGGGTGAAATTATTATGTCATGCCAAGTTACAACCTTTTCAGAGTTCATTTGTACTGCTTTTCAAATTCAGGGTCATTTAGCTCAAAATAAATCATTAAATGCATGAAAAATATCAAATGAAGTCAGAAAGGGTTGAAAATTGATGATGTGCCTTTGAATGGTGCATATTGAACACACAAAAAGTATGGAGACAAAATAAGTTATTAAAAATGAAATCCTTTTGTAATAGATGAGTTTTCGTTCGAAACCCTCATACTTCTTATGAGATTGTCGAGTTTGTAAACGAAGTGCATCCAGTTGTTGCCATAACCCTCTCAACTCTCTAGAAGTTTCTATGTTGGTGAAATTATGATGTCATGCCAAGTGACAACCTTTTCAGAGTCCATTTGTACTGCTTTTCAAATTCAGGGTCATTTAGCTCAAAATAAATCATTAAATGCATGAAAAATATCAAATGAAGTGAGAAAGGGTTGAAAATTGATGATGTGCCTTTGAATGGTGCATATTGAACACACAAAAACTATGGAGACAAAATAAGTTCTTAAAAATGAAATCCCTTTGTAATGGATGAGTTTTCGTCCGAAACCCTCATACTTCTTATGAGATTGTCTAGTTTGTACACGAAGTGCATCCAGTTTTTGCCGTAACCCTCTCAACTCTCTAGAAGTTGCTATGTGAGTGAAATTATGATTTCATGCCAAGTTACAACCTTTTCAGAGTTCATTTGTACTGCTTTTCAAATTCAGGTTCATTTAGCTCAAAATAAATCATTAAATGCATGAAAAATATCAAATGAAGTGAGAAAGGGTTGAAAATTGATGATGTGCCCTTGAATGGTGCATATTGAACACACAAAAAGTATCGAGACAAAATAAGTTATTAAAAATGAAATCCCTTTGTAATGGATGAGTTTTCGTCCGAAACCCTCATACTTCTTATGAGATTGTCCAGTTTGTACACGAAGTGCATCCAGTTTTTGCCGCAACCCTCTCAACTCTCTAGAAGTTGCTATGTGGGTGAAATTATGATGTCATGCCAAGTTACAACCTTTTCAAAGTTCATTTGTACTGCTTTTCAAATTCAGGGTCATTTAGCTCAAAATAAATCATTAAATGCATGAAAAATATCAAATGAAGTCAGAAAGGGTTGAAAATTGATGATGTGCCTTTGAATGGTGCATATTGAACACACAAAAAGTATGGAGTAAAAATAAGTTATTAAAAAATGAAATCCCTTTGTAATAGATAAGTTTTCGTCCGAAACCCTCATACTTCTTATGAGATTGTCCAGTTTGTCCACGAAGTGCATCCAGTTTTTGCCGTAACCTTCTCAACTCTCTAGAAGTTGCTATGTGGGTGAAATTATGATGTCATGCCAAGTTACAACCTTTTCAGAGTTCATTTGTACTGCTTTTCAAATTCAGGTTCATTTAGCTCAAAATAAATCATTAAATGCATGAAAAATATTAAATGAAGTGAGAAAGGGTTGAAAATTGATGATGTGCCTTTGAATGGTGCATATTGAACACACAAAAACTATGGAGACAAAATAAGTTCTTAAAAATGAAATCCCTTTGTAATGGATGAGTTTTTCGTCCGAAACCCTCATACTTCTTATGAGATTGTCCAGTTTGTACACGAAGTGCATCCAGTTTTTGCCGTAACCCTCTCAACTCTCTAGAAGTTGCTATGTGGGTGAAATTATGATGTCATGCCAAGTTACAACCTTTTCAGAGTTCATTTGTACTGCTTTTCAAATTCAGGGTCATTAGGGTCAAAATAAATCATTAAATGCATGAAAAATATCAAATGAAGTCAGAAAGGGTTGAAATTGATGATGTGCCTTTGAATGGTGCATATTGAACACAAAAACTATGGAGACAAAATAAGTTATTAAAAATGAAATCCCTTTGTAATGGATTAGTTTTCGTGCGAAACCCTCATACTTGTCATGAGATTGTCGAGTTTGTACACGAAGTGCATCTAGTTTTTTTCCGTAACCCTCTCAACTCTCTGAAGTTGCTGTGTGGGTGAAATTATGATGTCATGCCAAGTTACAACCCTTTTCAGAGTTCATTTGTACTGCTTTTCAAATTCAGGGTCATTTAGCTCAAAATAAATCATTAAATGCATGAAAAATATCAAATGAAGTCAGAAAGGGTTGAAAATTGATGATGTGCCTTTGAATGGTGCATATTGAACACACAAAAAGTATGGAGACAAAATAAGTTATTAAAAATGAAATCCTTTTCTAATAGATGAGTTTTCGTTCGAAACCCTCATACTTCTTATGAGATTGTCGAGTTTGTAAACGAAGTGCATCCAGTTGTTGCCATAACCCTCTCAACTCTCTACAAGTTTCTATGTGGGTGAAATTATGATGTCATGCCAAGTTACAACCTTTTCAGAGTCCATTTGTACTGCTTTTCAAATTCAGGGTCATTTAGCTCAAAATAAATCATTAAATGCATGAAAAATATCAAATGAAGTGAGAAAGGGTTGAAAATTGATGATGTGCCTTTGAATGGTGCATATTGAACACACAAAAACTATGGAGACAAAATAAGTTCTTAAAAATGAAATCCCTTTGTAATGGATGAGTTTTCGTCCGAAACCCTCATACTTCTTATGAGATTGTCCAGTTTGTACACGAAGTGCATCCAGTTTTTGCCGTAACCCTCTCAACTCTCTAGAAGTTGCTATGTGGGTGAAATTATGATGTCATGCCAAGTTACAACCTTTTCAGAGTTCATTTGTACTGCTTTTCAAATTCAGGGTCATTTAGCTCAAATAAATCATTAAATGCATGAAAAATATCAAATGAAGTCAGAAAGGGTTGAAAATTGATGATGTGCCTTTGAATGGTGCATATTGAACACAAAAACTATGGAGACAAAATAAGTTATTAAAAATGAAATCCCTTTGTAATGGATTAGTTTTCGTGCGAAACCCTCATACTTGTCATGAGATTGTCGAGTTTGTACACGAAGTGCATCTAGTTTTTTTCCGTAACCCTCTCAACTCTCTAGAAGTTTCTATGTGGGTGAAATTATGATGTCATGCCAAGTTACAACCTTTTCAGAGTTCATTTGTACTGCTTTTCAAATTCAGGGTCATTTAGCTCAAAATAAATCATTAAATGCATGAAAAATATCAAATGAAGTCAGAAAGGATTGAAAATTGATGATGAGCCTTTGAATGGTGCATATTGAACACACAAAAAGTAGGAGTTAAAATAAGTTATTAAAAATAAAATCCCTTTGTAATAGATGAGTTTTCGTCCGAAACCCTCATACTTCTTATGAGATTGTCCAGTTTGTACACGAAGTGCATCTAGTGTTTGCCGGTAACCCTCTCAACTCTCTGGAAGTTGCTTGTGGGTGAAATTATTATGTCATGCCAAGTTACAACCTTTTCAGAGTTCATTTGTACTGCTTTTCAAATTCAGGGTCATTTAGCTCAAAATAAATCATTAAATGCATGAAAAATATCAAATGAAGTCAGAAAGGGTTGAAAATTGATGATGTGCCTTTGAATGGTGCATATTGAACACACAAAAAGTATGGAGAAAAAATAAGTTATTAAAAATGAAATCCTTTGTATAGATGAGTTTTCGTTCGAAACCCTCATACTTCTTATGAGATTGTCCAGTTTGTAACGAAGTGCATCCAGTTGTTGCCATAACCCTCTCAACTCTCTAGAAGTTTCTATGTGGGTGAAATTATGATGTCATGCCAAGTTACAACCTTTTCAGAGTTCATTTGTACTGCTTTTCAAATTCAGGGTCATTTAGCTCAAAATAAATCATTAAATGCATGAAAAATATCAAATGAAGTGAGAAAGGGTTGAAAATTGATGATGTGCCTTTGAATGGTGCATATTGAACACACAAAAACTATGGAGACAAAATAAGTTATTAAAAATGAAATCCCTTTGTAATGGATGAGTTTTCGTCCGAAAACCCTCATACTTCTTATGAGATTGTCCAGTTGTACACGAAGTGCATCCAGTTTTTACCGTAACCCTCTCAACTCTCTAGAAGTTGCTATGTGGGTGAAATTATGATGTCATGCCAAGTTACAACCTTTTCAGAGTTCCTTTGTACTGCTTTTCAAATTCAGGGTCATTTAGCTCAAATAAATCATTAAATGCATGAAAAATATCAAATGAAGTGAGAAAGGGTTGAAAATTGATGATGTGCCTTTGAATGGTGCATATTGAACACAAAAACTATGGAGACAAAATAAGTTATTAAAAATGAAATCCCTTTGTAATGGATTAGTTTTCGTGCGAAACCCTCATACTGTCATGAGATTGTCGAGTTTGTACACGAAGTGCATCTAGTTTTTTCCGTAACCCTCTCAACTCTCTAGAAGTTGCTATGTGGGTGAAATTATGATGTCATGCCAAGTTACAACCTTTTCAGAGTTCATTTGTACTGCTTTTCAAATTCAGGGTCATTTAGCTCAAAATAAATCATTAAATGCATGAAAAATATCAAATGAAGTCACAAAGGGTTGAAAATTTATGATGTGCCTTTGAATGGTGCATATTGAAAACACAAAAAGTATGGAGTAAAATAAGTTATTAAAAATGAAATCCCTTTGTAATAGATAAGTTTTCGTCCGAAACCCTCATACTTCTTATGAGATTGTCCAGTTTGTACACGAAGTGCATCCAGTTTTTGCCGTAACCCTCTCAACTCTCTTGAAGTTTTTATGTGGGTGAAATTATGATGTCATGCCAAGTTACAACCTTTTCAGAGTTCATTTGTACTGCTTTTCAAATTCAGGTCATTTAGCTCAAAATAAATCATTAAATGCATGAAAAATATTAAATGAAGTGAGAAATGGTTGAAAATTGATGATGTGCCTTTGAATGGTGCATATTGAACACACAAAAAGTATGGAGTTAAAATAAGTTATTAAAAATGAAATCTCTTTGTAATAGATGAGTTTTCGTTCGAAACCCTCATACTTCTTATGAGATTGTCCAGTTTGTACACGAAGTGCATCCAGTTTTTGCCGTAACCCTCTCAACACTCTCGAAGTTGCTATGTGGGTGAAATTATGATGTCATGCCAAGTTACAACCTTTTCAGAGTTCATTTGTACTGCTTTTCAAATTCAGGGTCATTTAGCTCAAAATAAATCATTAAATGCATGAAAAATATCAAATGAAGTGAGAAAGGGTTGAAAATTGATGATGTGCCTTTGAATGGTGCATATTGAACACACAAAAACTATGGAGACAAAATAAGTTATTAAAAATGAAATCCCTTTGTAATGGATGAGTTTTCGTCCGAAACCCTCATACTTCTTATGAGCATTGTCCTAGTTTTGTCCACGAAGTGCATCCAGTTTTTGCCGTAACCTTCTCAACTCTCTAGAAGTTGCTATGTGGGTGAAATTATGATGTCATGCCAAGTTACAACCTTTTCAGAGTTCATTTGTACTGCTTTTCAAATTCAGGTTCATTTAGCTCAAAATAAATCATTAAATGCATGAAAAATATTAAATGAAGTGAGAAAGGGTTGAAAATTGATGATGTGCCTTTGAATGGTGCATATTGAACACACAAAAACTATGGAGACAAAATAAGTTATTAAAAATGAAATCCCTTTGTAATGGATGAGTTTTCGTCCAAAACCCGCATACTTCTTATGAGATTGTCCAGTTTGTACACGAAGTGCATCCAGTTTTGCCGTAACCCTCTCAACTCTCTAGAAGTTGCTATGTGGGTGAAATTATGATGTCATGCCAAGTTACAACCTTTTCAGAGTTCCTTTGTACTGCTTTTCAAATTCAGGGTCATTTAGCTCAAAATAAATCATTAAATGCATGAAAAATATCAAATGAAGTCAGAAAGGGTTGAAAATTGATGATGTGCCTTTGAATGGTGCATATTGAACACAAAACTATGGAGACAAAATAAGTTATTAAAAATGAAATCCCTTTGTAATGGATTAGTTTTCGTGCGAAACCCTCATACTTGTCATGAGATTGTCGAGTTTGTACACGAAGTGCATCTAGTTTTTCCGTAACCCTCTCAACTCTCTAGAAGTTTTTATGTGGGGTGAAATTATGATGTCATGCCAAGTTACAACCTTTTCAGAGTTCATTTGTAACTGCTTTTCAAATTCAGGGTCATTTAGCTCAAAATAAATCATTAAATGCATGAAAATATCAAATGAAGTCAGAAAGGATTGGAAAATTGATGAGGAGCCTTTGAATGGTGCATATTGAACACACAAAAAGTAAGGAGTTAAAATAAGTTATTAAAAATGAAATCCCTTTGTAATAGATGAGTTTTCGTCCGAAACCTCATACTTCTTATGAGATTGTCCAGTTTGTACCACGAATTGCATCTAGTTTTTGCCGTAACCCTCTCAACTCTCTGGAAGTTGCTGTGTGGGTGAAATTATTATGTCATGCCAAGTTACAACCTTTTCAGAGTTCATTTGTACTGCTTTTCAAATTCAGGGTCATTAGCTCAAAATAAATCATTAAATGCATGAAAAATATCAAATGAAGTCAGAAAGGGGTTGAAAATTGATGATGTGCCTTTGAATGGGTGCATATTGAACACACAAAAAGTATGGAGACAAAATAAGTTATTAAAAATGAAATCCTTTGTAATAGATGAGTTTTCGTCGAAACCCTCATACTTCTTATGAGATTGTCCAGTTTGTAAACGAAGTGCATCCAGTTTTGCCGTAACCCTCTCAACTCTCTAGAAGTTTCTATGTGGGTGAAATTATGATGTCATGCCAAGTTACAACCTTTTCAGAGTTCATTTGTACTGCTTTTCAAATTCAGGGTCATTTAGCTCAAAATAAATCATTAAATGCATGAAAAATATCAAATGAAGTGAGAAAGGGTTGAAAATTGATGATGTGCCTTTGAATGGTGCATATTGACACAAAAACTATGGAGACAAAATAAGTTCTTAAAAATGAAATCCCTTTGTAATGGATGAGTTTTCGTTCGAAACCCTCATACTTCTTATGAGATTGTCCAGTTTGTACACGAAGTGCATCCAGTTTTTGCCGTAACCCTCTCAACTCTCTAGAAGTTGCTATGTGAGTGAAATTATGATTTCATGCCAAGTTACAACCTTTTCAGAGTTCATTTGTACTGCTTTTCAAATTCAGGTTCATTTAGCTCAAAATAAATCATTAAATGCATGAAAAATATCAAATGAAGTGAGAAAGGGTTGAAAATTGATGATGTGCCTTGAATGGTGCATATTGAACACACAAAAAGTATCGAGACAAATAAGTTATTAAAAATGAAATCCCTTTGTAATGGATGAGTTTTCGTCCGAAACCCTCATACTTCTTATGAGATTGTCCAGTTTGTACACGAAGTGCATCCAGTTTTTTGCCGCAACCCTCTCAACTCTCTAGAAGTTGCTATGTGGGTGAAATTATGATGATGCCAAGTTACAACCTTTTCAAGTTCATTTGTACTGCTTTTCAAATTCAGGGTCATTTAGCTCAAAATAAATCATTAAATGCATGAAAAATATCAAATGAAGTCAGAAAGGGTTGAAAATTGATGATGTGCCTTTGAATGGTGCATATTGAACACACAAAAAGTATGGAGTAAAAATAAGTTATTAAAAATGAAATCCCTTTGTAATAGATAGTTTCGTCGAAACCCTCATACTTCTTATCAGATTGTCCAGTTTGTCCACGAAGTGCATCCAGTTTTTGCCGTAACCTCTCAACTCTCTAGAAGTTGCTATGTGGGTGAAATTATGATGTCATGCCAAGTTACAACCTTTCAGAGTTCATTTGTACTGCTTTTCAAATTCAGGGTCATTTAGCTCAAAATAAATCATTAAATGCATGAAAAATATTAAATGAAGTGAGAAAGGGTTGAAAATTGATGATGTGCCTTTGAATGGTGCATATTGAACACACAAAAACTATGGAGACAAAATAAGTTATTCTTAAAAATGAACCCTTTGTAAT
>JAAAWK010000682.1:0-31425 GCA_022496015.1 Hordeum marinum
AATATAATAGCATGAAATCATAAAAAATTATAGATACGTTGGAGACGTATCATGACCCCAAGGCTTTAACCTCGGACCCCTCTTTCGGTCACGTCCACGGGATTACCCCGGCAAGACCTGATTCTCAGTCCAAATCTGCCCATAGTGCCAGATGACCGGATACCTATTCCTTCCGAACACTCCCCTAGCGCGGGCACAATGGAGGTCAGCTCCGAAAGCTCCGAGCAGGTTGACCTGATCGAGCTCTCGATACTCAACAAGGCCCTTGATCGGATCTTGTCGATGAAGATTATCGATACCCAACTCGGATCCATGCTTAGATCGGTCTCATGACGAATTTTTCGTCCCACCCACCACCCACTTTATAGCCACAGTCGAAGATTTAACTGACATGTTGGACTATGCCTCCAAGGGAGAATACATGGATGAGGAAGATTGCGCTCCCACCCCCGTTAACACCAGGCGATGGGCCGCCACCTCCACGTACTATGTCTACATGGTGGACACTCTAGCCGCTAATGGCAAGAACACACCTAAAAACGATGGCGACAAGTCAGGTGAAGCGTTGCCAAGGCACCGGAAACCGCATAAACGGTCAAAAGGCAAAAAGGGAAGGAAAGCTATCATCGGTACCGGGGACGGAGATACCTCGGAAGACCTCGGCGATCCCGATATCCCTGAACACCCATTAGAGGGTCAGGAGAGGCCTAAAGACTAGCGCAACCCCGACCTAAATGATTCCGAGGACGATAATTATCTCCCCCAGTCGAGGAGGACATCCCAGAAAAGCCAATGAGTTCGACATTCTCGATAACCATGAAGATCAGGAACTATTCAGGCAACAACTTATAGCCACAACCCGCAGCCTGAAAACAAAAGAATGGCATCTAAAAACCGAACAAGACAACCTCAATGATTGGTGGACTAGAGTCCTCACAGCCGAGGAAGGATACGGTTCCGGTCTGTCGACCAACCTAAAATCTATCGACGCAGAAGGCTCTGCCACACTCCAATGACAAGCTCAGTGATATGCCATCTCCCAAACATACCCCATACGATAAGACCGACCGCCCCCTCAAGGGCACGACAGGACGACTGACTACACCAGTTATAGGCCGGTGATACCCCGAAGACGGGAAAAGAGACAGTAGAGCCCGATGGCAGGTTCGACCTGCGACACAACCTGGACAATAGGGCAGGTCGCACAAGATCCATATAAAGATCCAGAGGGTACTCATCCGATCAATGGGGATGGGTACCGGCCTTGGCTAGACCGCAACCAATAGTGGCCGGGAACGAAACTGGGCCTAGAACAGACGTCGATCACCGGCGCGACATAGCTCGGGTCAAAGGCACCGCCCACCCACTATGCTTCACGGATGAGGTGATGTAGCATCAGTTCCTGGAGGGGTTTAAATGAGTAAACATCGAATAGTACGATGGGACGAACTGACCCAAACCGTATGGATTAAGGATTTCCTCCTCCACATCCACATGGCATGAGGAGATGACCTCCATGCCATCAAATATCTACCTCTAAAACTTAAGGGGGCATCTCGGCACTAGTTGAATAGCCTCCCCAAAAACTCCATAGGATGCTAGGAAGATCTAGAGGATGCATTTCAATCTAACTTCCAGTGCACCTATGTTCGGCCGCCGGACTCCTCCGATTTGAGTAACGTCATCCAGAAGCCAGGAGAGTCCACGCGAAAATTCTGGAGTCAGTTGTTGACCAAGAAAAACTAAATTGTTGACTGCTCGGATGCTAAGGCAATAGCCTCCTTCCAGCACAATATTCGGGATGAACGGTTGGCCCGCCAGCTCGGCCAGGGTAAACCTTAGACAATGTCCGTCCTTACATCCCCTATGACCCGCTTTTTGCACGGGCGAGGATAACTGGCTCGCAAGACGAAGCCACAATCCCGAAGACCCCGGAACCTCCGATGTCCAGGACAGAAACGGGAAACCAAAGCGCAATAAGAATAAGCGTCGTCACAACAATAGTGATGCCGATGACATGACCGTTAATGCCGGCTTCCGCAATTCCCGACCCGGGCAGCGGAAGAAGCCTCCTAAAGGCAATCACGATGGACCCACCCCGCTAGAGAAGATCATGGAAAGGCCCTGCCAAATCCACGACATTCAAGATAAGCCCGCCAACCACACAAACCGTAATTGTTGGCTATTCAAATAGGTTGGCAAACTCACATCCGAGGACCAAGGCAAGATCCAACACAACGAGGACGAGGATGAGCCTCGGGGTCCGATTGGTGGCAGACAAAAGAAGTTGCCTCCGGAGGCGAAAACAGTAAATATGATATACGCCACCCATATACCCCAAAAGGAGAAGAAGAGCGCCCTTCGGGAGGTCTACGCTGTAGAGCCCGTAGCCCCGAAGTATAACCCATGGTCGGCGTACCCGATCACCTTTGATCGACATGACCACCCGACCAGTGTCCCTCATGGAGGTTCGGCCGCCCTCGACCTAGACCCCATTATAGATGGGTATCACCTCACTAAAGTCCTCATGGACGGAGGAAGTAGCCTAAATCTGATTTACTCAGATACATTGAAAAAGATGAGTATAGATCTGTCAAGGATCAAAACCAGCAACACTACCTTTAAAGGAGTGATCCCAGGCGTTGAAGCCCGATGCACGGGCTCCGTAAACCTGGAAGTAGTGTTCGGCTTGCCCCATAACTTTCGAAGTGAAGACTTGATCTACGACATTGTTCCTTTCCGTAGCGGCTATCACGCCCTGCTCAGTCGTCTAGCGTTCGCTCGCTTTAACGTCGTCCCACGCTATGCATACCTCAAGCTTAAGATGCCCGGCCCCAAGGGGGTCATCACTGTCAACAACAACATAGAGCGCTCCCTCCAAACTGAGGAACATGTGTTAGCCCTAGCGTTCGAATTCCATTACAATGATGATCGGCAAACGCCAACACCTGCCATCAAGGCACGAAAGGAAGCGAGCTCAGCTTCAGCCCGAACTCTCAGAACCTTCTTCTCCCCGTTAATAGGGACTCGCCCCCCATCGCACAGACCTAGGACCAGCGAAGTACATGCCAAGGAGGCACAACTTCGCGCTTAAAATTTTGTGGGCGACGGTGGGGAAAAATTGTAAGTGTTCGGCTGGACCAAACGACTACTATCAAATGTCTTCGTACACATTGCAGGTACCATCAAGGGCCTGCTAAATGCGTAAAGCTCATCCACACTTCGAGACTTCTCAATACCTTGTTTCCAAGATCCGTTCCATGAACAATACCACCCATTAAGGTGCACCACTCCCTAGGAGGCATAGGAGTAGACAAGCGACAGGGCACATCGAGGACGTAAGGTCACCAATTGAAGACCGTGGTACAACCACTCCTGTAAAATTTCTTTTTTTCAAATACTTGTAAACAGTTGCTTCGGCAATTCAATCAATAAGAGTCGTTGAGAAAAATAAAAAATCATTATACATGGTTGTCTCGTTGTCCTCTTTTGGCACGTATTATATTTTCTCCCTCTTCTCGCGAAACTGTTCGGTATATTGCGACGCAACCGGCTAATAGACCGGGAGCTCGAGTTTAAAAACCCCCGTCTTATGCACAATTAATTATGCATTCGGCGTCTTGGAATTTGCTTTATATGCATTGTTTCCGAACTATGTCTTGGGTCAATAGTTGGGTTGCCCGGCTCCTGTGCTTGTCCCTTTACATTCCGCTCGTTCGGCTAAAAGGCCAAAGGGAGAACCTCTGCGATTGTGTTTCTAGCTAGCCTGGTCAAACACCTTAGAGGATAAAGCGGAAAACTGATTGCCATGGTATCCGAGAACCGATCTGCGAATCCGAGCTTAAGTGTTATACTAAAGACCTCGCTAGAGGTCATTCCGTGTCATATGATGGGTTTGGTATTCATACAAACCATGTGATATTGTCTTTAGTCACAGTTCATTCTGAACATCTCAAGTCACCGAGGGCTAGTCATCAGCCCCTCGCAGTCCTTTTCACGCCCCTACGGCTAAGCGAAATCAATAAAGCATTATGGTATGATTGCCTGGTTTGCCGCACATTGCCGCCTTCGGGTACCGATAGCTCGACTAAGGGTCATAGTGCGTAACTAGAGACACCCCACTTAGTATCTACATGGGTGCTGAAGCCAACGACTCGCAGCTTTCAGTTTAAATGGCCACACGGGAGTTACAAAGGAATGCAAAACATTAAAAACATTAAAAACATTAAAAACAACGACTCGCAGCTTTATCTCCTTCTCCCCGCGAAGCATAGAAATGATTCGCGTCCGCTGCACTCTTCTAAAGGTCGGAGTAGGCACCTGAGGAACGCCACACCTAGGTAACCAACTCAAACTTTCTATCCCCTAAGACACACTGCAATAAGTATGGCTTACCATCTGTGATAACCTTCGCTTGGCGAACTTGCTCCTCAAAGAACCACCTATCCACCCGCTCCTTTTGGAGATTGGTTTTAGGGTGGATAGTTCGGCAACGTGCTCCTTGCTTTTCACCTCGAGGTCCTTGCACTTTTGGCGGGCATCTATCAGCTCCTGTTGGATCTCCTCAACCCGAGCATCATGCTTGTCACTGGTGGCTCTTAAGACGGAAAGCGCAGTAGCCGCTTGCTTGTCCGCCGCCCTCTGAACCGTGGCCTCCTCCTTCGCACGCTGCAGCTCAGCCTTGAGCTTCTCTATTTCCTTTACCGAGGCTATATAAGCGTCAAAATATGAATACTGCATGGACATTACGATGGCGAAATTTTTCGGATATTGAATTAGGCTTACCTTGCGTCTTGTAGAATCTCTTGTTCAGAGCATCAAGTTCGTCTTCGGAGTTTTTGAGCTTCCGATTCAGCTCATCTAGCTTGGCGGCATTCATAGCCGCCGCTGACGATGAAGCCTGTAAATAACAAATCCCTATCAGGTTAGATGGGTTCAAAACTTGTGAACTGTAATCAATAGGATCCAATGTCCGGTCCTCTTAAGGGTTGTTAGAACATTCCGAACATATATAGTCATGTACATTTTGGGGAACGTTGCATGGGAAAAACAAAATTGCCTACGCACATGCAAGATCTATCCATGGTGATGAGCATCTACGAGAGGGAGAGTGGATCTACGTACCCTTGTAGATCGCTAAGTGGGAAGCGTTGAGAAACGCGGTTGATGTAGTCAAAAGTGTTTGCGATCCAAATCGCCGTGCGTCCCGCGATCCAATCACGATCCGTCCCGATCTAGCACCAAACGAACGGCACCTCCGCGTTCAGAACACGTACGGCTTGATGACGATCTCCGCCTTCTTGATCCAGCAAGAGGGAGCGGAGAGGTAGACGAGTTCTCTGGCAGCGTGACAGCGTTGCGGCGATGGTGGTGGAGTAATCTTAGCAGGGCTTCGCCAAAGCACAACTGAAACCGATCTAGAGGAGAAACTACGGACTAGAGGGTAGGGTTTCACGTGGCTGAAAATCTAGTGCAAAAACCCTAAAACCTCTAGTATATATAGGAGGAGAGGAGGAGGAGGCTTGGCGCAAGGGCCATCCCCTCTTTGGTTCGGCCGAAGTTGAGAGGAGGAGTCCTCCTCCTCCACTCCTAGTAGGATTAGGACTCCTTCCTTATTTCCACCTTTTTGCCTTTTTTCCACCTTTTCCACTTTGGAATTTCTTCCCAGCCGCATGGGCCTTGTGCAGGACTTTTGCCATCCCACTAAGGGCTGGTGTTTATCCTCCCACAACCCATGTAGCCTCTCGGGTCGAAATACACCTCCCGATGGTCACCCGGTTCCCTCCCGGCACTCTTGGTACACTATCGATGAGCCCGAAACTTTT
This sequence comes from Hordeum marinum, assembly GCA_022496015.1. Classification (NCBI taxonomy): domain Eukaryota; kingdom Viridiplantae; phylum Streptophyta; class Magnoliopsida; order Poales; family Poaceae; genus Hordeum; species Hordeum marinum. Next base: position 5,826 of record JAAAWK010000682.1, read on the forward strand.
CCTACGACCAAAACAGGACTTCTTATATATCAATCTTTACCTCCGGACCATTTCGGAGCTCCTCGTGACATCCGGATCTCATCCGGGACTCCGAACAACCTTCGGTCACCATCATATATAACTCTATACTACCGAAACGTCACCAAACCTTAAGTGTGCAGACCCTGCGGGTTCGAGAACTATGTAGACATGACCGAGACACCGCTATGGTCAATAACCAGTAGTGGGATCTGGATGCCCATATTGGTTCCTACATATTCTACGAAGATCTTTATCGGTCGAACCTCTATGTCAAGGATTCACTTAATCACGTATGATGTTCCCTTTGTTCTTCGGTATGTTACTTGCCCGAGATTCGAGCGTCGGTATCTCCATACCTAGTTCAACCTCATTATCTGAAAGTCTCTTTACTCATTCTGTAATACAAGATCCCGTGACTAACACTTAGTCACATTGCTTGCAAGGCTTATTGTGATGTTGTATTATTGAGTGGGCCTTGAGATACTTCTCCGTCACACGGAGTAACAAACCCCAGTGTTGATCCATGCCAACTCAACAGACACCCTCGGAAATACCTGTAGAGTACCTTTATAGTCACCCAGTTACGTTATGACGTTTGATACACACAAGGCATTCCTCCGGTGTCCATGATTTGCATCATCTCATGGTTATAGGAACATATACTTGACATGCAGAAAACTGTAGGAATAAACTGACACGATCACATGCTATGTTTATAGTTTGGGTCTTGTCCATCCCATCATTATCCTAATGATGTGATCCCGTTATCAAATGACATCACATGTCAATGGATAGGAAACCTTAACCACCTTTGATCAGCGAGCTAGTTCACTAGAGGCATACTAGGGAAAAAGTATTGTCTATTCATCCACACATGCAATGTGTTTCCAATCAATACAATTATAGCATGGATAATAAAAAATTATCATGAACAAGGAAATATAATAATAAACTCTTTATTTATTGCCTCTAGGGCATATTTCCAACAGTCTCCCACTTGCACTAAAGTCAATAATCTAGTTCACATCACTATGTGATTTACATTGTAATGAATCGAGCACCCATGCAGTTCTGGTGTTGATCATGTTTATCCCTTGGAAGAGGTTTAGTCAACAGGTCTGCAATATTCAGATCCATGTGCACTTTGCAAATATTTATGCCCTTCTCCTTGATGTAATCGCAGATGGAATTGAAGCATTGCTTTATGTGTCTGGTCCTCTTGTGAAACCTTGGTTCCTTGGCGAGAGCAATGGCACCAGTGTTGTCACAGAACAGAGTCATTGGATTCAGTGCACTGGGAACTACTCCAAGATCTGTCAAGAACTGCTTCATCCAGACACCTTCCTTCGCTGCCTCCGAGGCTGCGATGTACTCCGCCTCGCATGTAGAATCGGCTACCACGTTTTGCTTAGAACTGCACCAGCTTACCGCTCCCCCATTGAGAATAAATACGTATCCAGTTTGCAACTTAGAGTCATCCGGATCAGTGTCAAAGCTTGCATTGACGTAACCCTTTACGACGAGCTCTTCATCACCTCCATAAACGATAAACATTTCCTTAGTCCTTTTCAGGTACTTAAGGATATTCTTGACCGCTGTCCAGTGCTCCATTCCAGGATCACTTTGAAACCTTCCGGCCATACTTATGGCAAGCCAGACATCGGGTCTTGTGCACAACATTGCGTACATGATAGATCCAATGGTTCAAGCATAGGGGATAACACTCATCTTCTCTCTATCTTCTGCAGTCACTGGGCATTGAGTCTTACTCAACTTCACACCTTGTAACATAGGCAAGAACCCCTTCTTGGACTGATCCATTTTGAACTTCTTCAAAACTTTATCAAGGTATGTGCTCTGTGAAAGTGCTATTAAGCGTCTCGATCTATCTCTATAGATCTTAATGCCCAATATGAAAGCAGCTTCTCCTAGGTCCTTCATTGAAAAACTCTTGTTCAAATATTCCTTCACGCTTTCCAGCATTTCTATATTGTTTCCAATCAGCAATATGTCATCTACATATAATATTAGAAACGCTATAGAGCTCCCACTCACTTTCTTGTAAATACAAGCTTCGCCATAAACTTGTATAAACCCAAAGCTTTGATCACCTCATCAAAGCGCTTATTCCAACTCCGAGATGCTTGCACCAGTCCATAAATGGATCGCTGAAGTTTGCAAACTTTGTCAGCTTTCTCTGGATCGACAAAACCTTCTAGTTGCATCATATACAACTCTTCCTCAAGGAAACCATTAAGGAACGCTGGTTTGACATCCATCTGCCAAATTTCATAGTCGAAATGTGCAGCTATTGCTAACATGATTCTGACAGACTTAAGCATCACTACAGGTGAGAAGGTCTCATCATAGGCAACTCCTTGAACTTGTGAAAAACCCTTTGCCACAAGTCAGCTTTATAGACACTGACATTACCGTCCGCATCCATCTTCTTCTTAAAGATCCATTTGTTCTGAATGGCCTTTCTCCCTTCAGGTAATACTTCCAAAGTCCATACTTTGTTTTCATACATGGACCCCATCTCGGATTTCAGGGCCTCTAACCATTTCTCGGAATCCGGGCCCATCATCGCTCCTGCATAGCTCATAGGTTCATTGTTGGCCAACAACATGACCTCCAAGACAGGGTTGTCGTACCACTCAGGAGTAGTACGCGCCCTTGTCGACCTACGAGGTTCAATAGTGACTTGATCCGAAGCTTCATTATCATCATCATTAACTTCCTCTTCAACTATTGTAGGCTCCACAGAAACATCTTTCTGCGTTGCGCTACTCTCTGGTTGAAGTAAGGTTCAATAACCTCATCAAGCTTTAATTTCCTCCCACTCAATTCTTTCAAGAGAAACTCTTTCTCAAGAAATGTTCCATTCTTAGCAACAAACACTTTGCCTTCGGACCTGAGATAGAAGGTATACCCAACGATCTCTTTCGGGTATCCTATGAAGACGCATTTCTCCGCTTTGGGTTCGAGCTTTGCAGGCTGAAGCTTTTTGACGTAAGCATCTCATCCCCAAACTTTAAGAAACGACAACTTTGGCCTCTTGCCAAACCACTATTCATATGGCATCGTCTCAACGGATTTCGATGGTGCCCTATTTAAAGTGAATGCAGCTGTCTCCAATGCATAACCCCAAAACGATAGTGGCAACTTGGCAAGAGACATCATAGAACGCACCATATCTAATAAGGTTCGATTACGACGTTCCGACACACCATTACGCTGTGGTGTTCTGGGCGGTGTCAACTGCGAAACAATTCCACACTGTCTTAAGTGACTGCCAAACTCATAACTCAGATATTCACCTCCTCGATCAGATCGTAGGAATTTGATCTTCTTGTTACGATGATTCTCAACTTCACTCTGAAATTGCTTGAACTTTTCAAACGTTTTAGACTTGTGTTTCATTAAGTAAATATACCCATATCTACTTAAGTCATCAGTGAAGGTGAGAAAATAACGATATCCACCACGCGCTGCAACATTCATTGGACCGCATACATCAATATGTATGATTTCCAACAAGTCACTTGCCCGTTCCATTGTTCCAGAGAACGGCGTTTTAGTCATCTTGCCCATGAGGCATGATTCACATGTGTCAAGTGATTCAAAATCAAGTGACTGCAAAAGTCCATCAGCATGGAGTTTCCTCATACGTTTTACACCAATATGACCCAAACGACAGTGCCACAAGAAAGTGGTACTATCATTATTAACTCTCCATCTTTTGGCATCAATGTTATGAACATGTGTATCATCACTATCAAGATTTAATATGAATAAACCCCTCACATTGGGTGCATGACCATAAAAGATATTACTCGTATAAATAGAACAACCATTATTCTCTAATTTAAATGAGTAACCGTCTCGCAATAAACAAGATGCAGATATAATGTTCATGCTTAACGCATGCACTAAATAACAATTATTCAGTTTCATCACTAATCCCGACGGTAATCGAAGAGAGAGCATGCCGACGTCGATCACAACAACCTTGGAACCATTTCCCATGCGCATCGTCACTTTGTCCTTAGCCAGCCACCGTTTATTCCGTAGGTCCTGCTTTGAGTTGCAAATGTGAGCAACCGCACCGGTATCAAATACCCATGCACTATGAGAGCTAGTAAGATACACATCAATAACATGTATATCATATATACCTTGTTTGTTGTTGGCCGCCTTCTCGTCAGCCATGTACTTGGGGCAGTTCTGCTTCCAATGACATGTTCCCTTGCAATGAAAGCACTCAATTTCTGGCTTGGGTCCAGCCTTGGCTTTCTTTATAGGAGGAGCAACTGCTTTGCCATCCTTCTTGGTTTTAACCTTCTTTCCCTTTCCCTTGCCATTCTTCTTGAAACTAGTGGTTTTATTGACCATCAACACTTGATGTTCTTTCTGGATTTCAGACTCAGTGACTTTTAGCATCGCAAATAGCTCGGTGACTCACTTGTTTATCCTGTGCATGTTATAGTTCATCACAAAGCTCTTGTAGCTATGTGGCAGTGATTGAAGAACTCTGTGAGTGATCGCCTCTGGCGGAAGGGCAATTCCCAACTCTGCCAGACGAGTCGAATACCCAGACATTCTGAGTATATGTTCACTGATAGACCCGTTCTCCTCCATTTTGCAAGCATAGAACTTATCGAAGGTCTCATACCTCTCGATCCGGGCATTCTCCTGAAAGATAAACTTCAACTCCTAGAACATCTCATATGCTCCATGACGTTCAAAACGTCTTTGAAGTCGCGGTTCTAAGCCATACAATATTGCACACTGAACTATTGGGTAATCTCCAGAACATGCCTCCCAAGCGTTCTTAACGTCTTCAGATGACATGTCTTCGGGTTGGTCACCAAGCGGTGCATCAATGACATATGATTTCTGGGAAGCCGTGAGGATAATCCTCAGATTATGGGCCCAGTCCAAAAAGTTACTTCCATCATCTTTCAACTTAGCTTTCTCTAGGAACGCATTAAAATTTAGGGGTGCTACTGCGCGAGCCATTGATCTACAACATAAATATGAAAAGGTTACTAAGACTTGTTCAAGATAATGAGATTAGTTAATCAAATTACTAAAGATCCCAATCAAAGTGACATCCCTCAGGTCAGCTGAGTGGCACATGATCCAAATTCACCAACTCAAGTCCGATCATCACGTGAGTTGAGGTGGTTTCCATGGTGAACATCATCATCTTGATCATATCTACTATATGACTCATGTTTGACCTTTCAGTCTCTTGTGTTCCGAGGCCATGTCTGTACATGCTAGGCTCATCAAGTTTAACCCGAGTGTTTCGCATGTGCAACACTGGCTTGCACCCGTTGTATGTGAACGTAGAGTCTATCACACCCGATCATCACGTGGTGTCTCGACACGACGAACTTTCGCAACGATCCACACTCGGGGAGAAAAATATTCATCTTGAAATTTAAGTGAGGGATCACCTTATAATGCTACCGTCATCCTAAGCAAAACAAGGTTCATAAAAGGATTAACATCACATGCAAATCATAAGTGACATGATATGGCCATGAACTTGTGCTTTTGATCTCCATCTTGAAAGCACCGACATGATCTCCATCGTCATCGGCATGACACCATGATCTCCATCATCTTGATCTCCATCAACGTGTCGCCATCAGGGTTGTCGCGCCCACCATGCTTCTACCACTATTGCTACCTTTTAGCGATAAAGTAAAGCATTACATAGTGCTTAAAGATTGACACGCAGGTCATACAATAATTAATGACGACCCTATGGCTCCTGCCGGTTGCCGTACTCATCGACATGCAAGTCATAATATTCTATACAACACATTATCATCTCATACATCACATATATTTCATCATGTAACTGGCCATATCACATCACAACATACCCTGCAAAAACAAGTTAGACGTCCTCTAATTGTTGTTGCATGTTTTACGTGGCTGCTACAGATATCTAGCAAGAACAATTCTCACCTACGCATAAACCGCAACGGCGATACATAAGTTGCTTTTCAACCTTCTCAAGGACCGCCTTAGTCGAATCCGATCCAACTAAAGTAGGAGAAACAGACACCCGCCAGCAATCTTTGTGCAATGAAGTTACACATTAGTCAATGGAACCGGTCTCTCGTAAGCATACGAGTAAGGTTGGTTCGGGCCACTTCATCCCACAATACCGCTGAACCAAAACACGACCAAGGGAGGAAGCAATCTAAGCATCAACGCCCACAAACTCTTTGTGTTCTACTCGAGATCTCATCTACACATAGACCTAGCTCACGATGCCACTGTTGGGGAACATTGCATGGGAAACAAAAAAATTCCTACGCACACACAAGATCTATCCATGGTGATGAGCATCTACGAGAGGGAGAGTGGATCTATGTACCCTTGTAGATCGCTAAGCGGGAAGTGTTAAGAAACGCGGTTGATGTAGTCGAACGTCTTCGCGATCCAAATCGCTGAGCGTCCCGCGATCCAATCACGATTCATCCCGATCTAGCGCCGAATGGACGACACCTCCGCGTTCAGCACACGTACGGCTTGATGACGATCTCTGCCTTATTGATCCAGCAAGAGGGAGCGGAGAGATAGACGAGTTCTCTGGCAGCATGACGGCGTTGCGGCGATGGTGGTGGAGTAATCTCAGCAGGGCTTCGCCTAAGCACAGCTGAAACCGATCTAGAGGAGAAACTACGGACTAGAGGGTAGGGTTGCACGTGGCTGAAAATCTAGTATAAAAACCCTAAAACCTCTAGTATATATAGGAGGAGAGGAGGAGGAGGCTTGGCGCAAGGTCCAGCCCCTCTTTGGTTCAGCCAAAGTGGAGAGGAGGAGTCCTCCTCCTCCACTCCTAGTAGTATTAGGACTTCTTCCTTATTTCCACCTTTTTGCCTTTTTTTCCACCTTTTCCACTTTGGAATTTCTTCCCAGCCGCATGGGCCTTCTGTGGGACTTTGTCCAACCCACTAAGGGCTGGTATTTATCCTCCCGTAGCCCATGTAGCTTCTTGGGACGAAATACACCTCCCGATGGTCACCCGATACCCTCCCGGCACTCCCGGTACACTACCGATGAGCCCGGAACTTTTTTGGCGACCAAAACAGGACTTCCTATATATCAATCTTTACCTCCGAACCATTCCGGTGCTCCTCGTGACTTCCGGGATCTCATCCGGGACTCCGAACAACCTTCGGTCACCATCATATATAACTCTATACTATCGAAACGTCACCGAACCTTAAGTGTGCAGAACCTGCGGGTTCGAGAACTATATAGACATGACCGAGACACCTCTGCGGTCAATAACCAATAGTGGGACCTGGATGCCCATATTGGTTCCAACATATTCTACAAAGATCTTTATCGGTCGAACCTCTATGTCAAGGATTCAGTTAATCCCGTATGATGTTCCCTTTGTTCTTCGGTATGTTACTTGCCCGAGATTTGATCGTCGGTATCTCCACACCTAGTTCAACCTCTTTACCGGCAAGTCTCTTTACTCGTTCCGTGATACAAGATCCCGTGACTAACACTTAGTCACATTGCTTGCAAGGCTTATTGTGATGTCGTATTACCAAGTGGGCCCTAAGATACCTCTCCATCGCACGGAGTAACAAATCCCGGTGTTGATCCATGCCAACTCAACAGACACCCTCGGAGATACCTGTAGAGTACCTTTATAGTCACCCAGTTACGTTATGACGTTTGATACACACAAGGCATTCCTCCGGTGTCCGTGAGTTGCATGATCTCATGATCATAGGAACATATACTTGACATGTAGAAAATTGTAGCAATAAACTGACACCATCACATGCTACATTTATATTTGGGTCTCGTCCATCCTAGCATTCTCCTAATGATGTGATCCCATTATCAAATGACATCACATGTCAATGGCTAGGAAACCTTGACCATCTTTGATCAACGAGCTAGTTCACTAGAGGCATACTAGGGATACAGTGTTGTCTATTCATCCACACATGTAATGTGTTTCCAATCAATACAATTATAGCATGGATAATAAACAATTATCATGAACAAGGAAATATAATAATAAACACTTTATTTATTGCCTCTAGGGCATATTTCCAACAGTATATAGTTCGGATAATGATCTATGATTGATCCCTAGGAGAGTTTTTCCAAATTCACCTAAGGCTCGGGGGCTGCCATGTACATAATGATAACACAAAGAAATTAATATTTCGCAAATAGAGCATTACGTGGCTCACCTGAAAGCCCGTTAGGAGACCATTGAAGGCCTCCTTCAGTCCGTTGTTGATGGACTTAATGCTTTGCAATACCACAACCATAAGGGTGGGGTGCTCCTCGGAGATGGAGGCACTTGATAGAGCCTCCCCCATAACCGGCCACTCGTTGGTCGATGGTGTCGGTGGTGATCGGCTAACCCGATCGCCAATCAAGGATTGAACCGGTTCCTCCGGAGGCGTGGTGCGCTCCGAAGACATTCTCGAAGGGGACTTAATGTCCCCTCGTCCAGTCCCCTCGGTGCCCGGGCGGAGCTCTTTCCCCTGTCTTCAGTGGCCGAGGCGTTAGCCTCGACCATGACATCGTCACCCCCACCACTGGTGCCCGGCTCGGCAGAAGTCTGTTGGGATGACACCTCTGTGGCATCCTTCGAAGTGCCCGGAGGAGTGGGATGCAGCGCAGTCCCGCTCTCCGCTAGATCGACAGGAGGGATCTCCCCGTCCGAAACCTGCTCGGCGGGGAGAACGCGAGGTGGGCTGCAAAATCAATAAGTGCTCACATTTGAATAACCTTTCAAACTTATCGTTAATAGTCAAGGAAGTCTTCGGATCCTTACCTTCGATCTGGGGGCTTGACCCTTAGGTTCCTTTGTGGAACCCTCTTGAAGTCATCAGACTTCGTACCAGAGTCCGAACTATCGTTGGATAGAATTACCTTTGTCCAATGAGCTTACTTCGGGGCAAGAGGGGGTACCTCCTCTGTGGCGTCCGATGACGCCGCCCTCTTTATTGTGAGGTGGGAATCGCCTTCCCGTTCATCGTCATGATCTTCCTCCTGATTGGAGGAGGCATGCATTTCCCCAGACACAGGGTTCGGCTGGTCCCTTATACGCAAATGCAATCACGAATCGTCTCGCGATCTTGATCACGGTCCTTCCAATCTAGCGCCGAACGGACGACACCTCCGCGTTCACCACATGCACAACTCGATGACGATCTCCACCTTATTGATCCAGCAAGAGGGAGCAGAGAGGTAGATGAGATCTCCGGCAGCACAACGACATGGTGATAGTGGTGGTGAACTAATCCTGCAGGGCTTTGCCTAAGCACCGCATAACTAATCTAGAGGAGAAACAGATCTAGAGGAAGAAGAGGGCAACACGTGGCAATTAGGGTTAGCTCTTCCCTCTAAATCCTCTAGTATATATAGGATGGAGGGAGGGGAGGAGGCAACCTCAAACCCTCAAGGTTTGGTCGAAATTGGAGGTGGAGGAGTCCTACTCCAATCCTATTAGGAGTAGGATTCCTCCTTTCCACTTGGAAACTCTTTCCACAAGTCCACCTTTTGGATTTTCCCCAACCCTAGCCACATGGGCCTTATTGGGGGCTTAGTCCAGCCCACCAGGGGCTAGTTTGAGTCCTCCCATAGTCCATAAGGTCCTTTGGGTCGAGACACCCCTCCCGATGGTCCCCCGGCACCCTCCCGACACTCCTGGTAAACTACCGATGAGCCTGAAACTTTTCCGGTGACCAAAACAGGACTTCCTATATATCAATCTTTACCTCTGGACCATTTCGTAGCTCCATGTGACATCCGGGATCTCATTCGGGATTCCGAACAACCTTCGATCACCACCATACATAACTCTATACTACCGAAACGTCACCGAACCTTAAGTGTGCAGACCCTACAGGTTCGAGAACTATGTAGACATGACCGAGACACCTCCACAGTCAATAACCAATAGAGGGACCTAGATGCCCATATTGGTTCCTACATATTCTATGAAGATCTTTATCAGTTGAACCTCTATGTCAAGGATTCAGTTAATCCCGTATGTTGTTCCCTTTGTTTTTCGGTATGTTACTTGCCCGAGATTCGATCGTTGGTATCTCTATACCTAGTTCAATCTCATTACCGGCAAGTCTCTTTACTCGTTATGAAATACAAGATCCCGCCGCTAAAACTTTAGTCACATTGCTTGCAAGGCTTGTTGTGATGTTGTATTACCGAGTGGGTCCCGAGATACCTCTCCGTCACACGGAGTAAAAAATCCCGGTCTTGATCCATGCCAACCCAACAGACACTCCTGGAGATACCTGTAGAGCACCTTTATAGTCACCCAGTTACGTTGCAACATTTGATACACACAAGGCACTCCTCCGGTGTTAGTGAGTTGCATGATCTCATGGTCATAGGAACAGAGACTTGACATGCAGAAAACAGTAGCAATAAACTAACACGATCATATTCTACGTTTATAGTTTGGGTGTTTTTCCATAACATCCTCCTCCTAATGATGTGATCCCGTGATCAAATGACATCTCATGTCCCTGGCTAGAAAACCTTAACCATCTTTGATCAACGAGCTAGTCTATTAGAGGCATACCAGGGACATGGTGTTGTCTATGTATCCACACATGTATCTGAGTTTCGATCAATACAATTCTAGGATGGATAATAAACGATCATCATGAACAAGGAAATATGATAATAACCCATTTATTATTGCCTCTAGGGCATATTTCCAACAGTCTCCCACTTGCACTAGAGTCAATAATCTAGCTCACATCGCCATGTGATTTGTTATGAATCTCACACCCAATGAGTTCCGGGGTTCGATCATGCTTTGCATGTGAAAGAGGTTTTAGTCAACGGGTCTGCGACATTTCGATCCGTGTGTACTTTGCAAATCTCTATGTCATAATGTAAACACTTCTACCACGCTCCACTTGGAGCTATTCCAAATGGCTACTCCACTATACGTATCTCGATTTCTACTAAGAGTCATCCGGATTGGTGTTAAAGCTTACATCGATGTAACTCTTTAGGACAAACTCTTTATCACCTCCATAATCGAGAAACTTCTCCTTAGTCATGTGGTTACTAAGGATAATTTTGACTGCTGTCCCGTAATCCACTCCTGGATTACTCTTGTACCCCTTGACAGACTTATGGCAAGGCACACACAGGCGAGGTACAAAGCATGGCATACTATATAGAGCCTATGGCTAAGGCATAGGGGACGACGTTCATCCTTTCTCTTTCTTCTACCGTGGTCGAGCTTTGAGTCTCACTCAACTTCACACCTTACAAATCAGGCAAGAACTCTTTCTTTGACTGATCCATTTTGAACTCTTTCAAAATCTTGTCAAGTATGTACTCATTGAAAGTCTTATTAGACGTCTTGATCTATCTCTATAGATCTCGATGCCCAACAATTAAGTAGCTTTATCCAGGTCTTCCTTTGAAAAACTCTTTTCAAATAACCCTTTATGCTTTCCAGAAATTCTACATCATTTCCGATCAACAATATGTCATCCACATATGCTTATCAGAAATTCTATAGTCCTTCCACTCACTTTATTGTAAATACAAGTTTCTCATAAACTTTGCATAGACTCAAAAACTTTGATCACCTCATCAAAGTGCATATTCCAACTCCGAGATGCATGCTCCAGCCCTTAGATGGATTGGTGGAGCTTCCATACCTTTTAACATCCTTAGGAGTGACAAAAACTTTCGATTGTATCACATACAACCTTTCCTGGCGGAAGGAAACGATGTTTTGACATCCATCTGCCAGATTTCATAATTGAAAAACGTAGCAACTGCTAACATAATTCCAACAGACTTTAGCTTCGCTACGAGTGAGAAAGTCTCATCGTAGTCAACTCGTTGAACTTGGTGAAAACTTCTTTGCGACAAGTCGAGCTTTCTAAATGGTGACATTCACCATCAACGTCTGTCTTCATCTTAAAGGTCCATTTGTACTCAACGACCTGCCATCCAATGAGCAAGTCTACCAAAATATATATTTAGTTTTCATACATGGATCCTTTCTCGGATTTCATGGCCTTTAACCATTTCTTGGAATCCGGCCCCATCATCGCTTCTCCATAGTTCGTAGATTCATCGTTGTCCAACAACATGACCTCTAAGATAGAGTTTCCATACCACTCAGGAGTAGTACGCATCCTTGTTGACCTACGAGGTTCGATAGTAACTTGATCCGAAGCTTCATTATCATCATCATTAACTTCCTCTTCAACTGACGTAGACTCCACAGAAACATCTTTCTGTGCTGCGCTACTCTATGGCTGAAACAAAAGTTCAACAACCTCATCAGGTTCTATCTTCCTCCCACTCAATTCTTTCAAGAGAAACTCTTTCTCGAGAAAGGACCTAGTTTTAGCAACAAACTCATTGTACTCGGATCTGAGATAGAAGGTATACCCAACTGTTCTTAGGGTATTCTATGAAGATGCATTTTGCGCTTTGGGTTCGAGCTTATCAGACATAAGTGTCGCATTCCCAAACTCTAAGAAATGATAGCTTAGGTTTCTACCAAACCATATGGTGTCATCTCAACGGATTTAGATGGTGCCCTATTTAAAGTGAATGTAGTTGTCTCTAATGCATAACCCCAAAACGATAGTGTAAAAACGATAAGGGACATCATAATTCGCACCATATCCAATAGAGCATGACTACGACGTTCAGACACACCATCACACTACGGTGTTCCAGGTGGCGTGAGTTGTGAAACTGCTTCCACTTTGTCTTAAGTTGTACACCAAACTCGTAACTCAGATATTCACCATCCACGATCATATTGTAGACATTTTACCTTCTTGTCACGATGATCTCAAACTTCACTCTGATTCTGCTTGAACTTTTCAAACAATTCAGACTTGCGTTTCATTAAATAAATACACACTATATCTACTCAAATCATCAGTGAAGGTAAGAAAATAACGATATCCACCGCATTGCTACAACACTCATTGGACCGTATACATCAACATGTATCATTTCGAATAAGTCACTTGCCTGTTCCATCAAGCCGGAAAATGGGGTTTTAGTCATCTTGCCCAAGAGGCATGGCCCGCCTGTCTCAATCGATTCAAAATCGAATGATTCCAAAGATCCATCAGCATGGAGTTTCTTCATGCACTTTACACCAATATGACATTTAGCGGTAGTGTCACAAGTATGTGGTACTATAATTATTAACGTTGTATCTTTTGGCATCTATGTTATGAACACGTGTACCACTATGATCAAGATTCAACAAACCATTCATTGGGTGCATGACCATTGAAGGTATTATTCATGTAAATAGAATAACCATTATTTTGTGACTTAAATGAATAACCGTATTGCAATAAACACGATCTAAGCACATTCATGCTCAACGCAAACACCAAATAACATTTATTTAGGTTCGTCACTAATCCCGAAGGTAGAGAGAGCGTACGATGTAGATCACATCAACCTTGGAAACATTTCCAGCACACATTGTCACCTCACACTTAGCCAGTCTCTGTTTATTCTGTAGCTTTTATTTCGAGTTACTAACATTTAGCAACCGAACCGGTATCCAATACCGAGGTGCTACTAGGAGTACTAGCAAGGTACACATCAATAACAAGTATATCAAATATACTTCTATCGACATTGCCAGCCTTCTTATCTACCAAGTATCTAGGGTTGTTCCGCTTCAGCGACCGCTCTCCTCATTATAGAAGCACCTAGTGTTGGGTTTGGGTTCAACTTTGGGTTGCTTCACTGGAGCAGCAACTGACTTGCCATCCATGAAATTTCCCTCCTTACCCTTTCCATTTCCAAAACTAGTGGTTTTACTAACCATCAACACTTGATGCTCCTTCTTGATATCTACCTTCGCAGTGTCAAACATCGCGAATAGCTCAGGGATCATCATTTCCATCCCTGACATAATTATAGTTCATCACGAAGTTCTAGTAGCTTAGTGACAGTGACTTGGAGAACTATATCAATCACTATCTTATCTAGAAGATCAACTCCCACTCGATTCAAGCGATTGTAGCACCCAGATAATCTGAGCACATGCTCAATGATTGAGCTATTCTCCTTCATCTTGCAGGCAAAGAATCTTGTTGGAGATCTCATATCTCACCACACAGGCACGAGCCTGAGATCCCAATTTCAGTTCTTAGAACATCTCATATGTTCTGTGATGTTCAAAACATTTTGGAGCCTCAATTCTAAGCCGTAATGCATGACGCACTAAACTATCAAGTAGTCATTAGAACGTGCCTGTCAGATGTTCACAACATCTACAGACGATGCTAGAGGGGGTGGCGCACTGAGCGGTGCATTAAGGACATAAGCCTTCTGTGCAGCAATGAGGACAATACTCAGATCACGGACCCAGTCCGCAATATTGCTACCAACATCTTTCAACCGTATTTCTCTAGGAACATATAAAATTCAACGGAGCTACAGCGTGAGCTGGTAATCTACAACATAATTTGCAAAGACACTACTCACTATGTTCATGATAATGAGTTCAATTAATTATATTACTTAACAACTCCCACTCAAATTTACATCCCTCCGGTCATTCGAGTGATACATGATCCAAATTCACCAACTCAAGTCCTATCATCACGTGAGTTGAGGTGGTTTCAATGGTGAACATCATCATGTTCATCATATCTACTATATGACTCATGTTCGACCTTTCGGTCTCTTGTGTTCCGAGGCCATGTGTGTACATGCTAGGCTCGTCAAGTTTAACTCGAGTGTTCTGCACGTGCAGCACTAGCTTGCACCCGTTGTATGTGAACGTAGAGTCTATCACACCCGATCAAAACGTGGTGTCTCGACACAACGAACTTTCGCAATGGTGCACACTCGGGGAGAACACAATTGATCTTGAAATTTTAGTGAGGGATCACCTTATAATGTTGTCGTCGTCCTAAGGAAAACAAGGTGCATAAAAGGATTAACATCACATGCAAATCATAAGTGACATGATATGGCCATGAACTTCAGCTTTTGATCTCCCTCTTGAAGGCACTAGCACGATCTCCATCGTCACCGGCATGACACCGTGATCTCCATCAACGTGTCGCCATCGGGGTTGTCGTGCCCACCATGCTTCTACTGCTATTGCTACCACTTAGCGATAAAATAAAGCATTACATAGCGCTTAATGATTGACACGCAGGTCATACAATAATTAAAGACAACCCTATGGCTCCTGCCGGTTGTCGTACTCATCGACATCCAAGTCATGATATTCTATACATTACATGATGATCTCATACATCACATATATCTCATCATGTAATTGGCTATATCACATCACAACATACCCTGCAAAAACAAGTTAGACGTCCTCTAATTGTTGTTGCAAGTTTTACGTGGCTCCTATGGGTATCTAGCAAGAACAATTCTCACCTACGCAAAAACCACAACGGTGATACATAAGTTGCTTTTCAACCTTCTCAAGGACCGCCTTTGTCGAATCCGATCCAACTGAAGTAGGAGAAACAGGCACCTGCCAGCCATCTTTGTGCAATGAAGTTACACGTTAGTCGATGGAACCGGTCTCTCATAAGTGTACGAGTAAGGTTGGTCCGGTCCGCTTCATCCCACAATACCGCTGAACCAAAACACGACCAAGGAAGGAAGCAATCTAAGCATCAATGCCCACAAACTCCTTTGTGTTCTACTCGAGATCTCATCTAAACATAGACCTAGCTCATGAGGCCACTATTAGGGAACATTGCATGGGAAACAAAAAATTTCCTACGCACACACAAGATCTATCCATGGTGATGAGCATCTACGAGGGGAAGAGTGGATCTACCTACCCTTGTAGATCGCTAAGC
This sequence comes from Hordeum marinum, assembly GCA_022496015.1. Lineage (NCBI taxonomy): Eukaryota > Viridiplantae > Streptophyta > Magnoliopsida > Poales > Poaceae > Hordeum > Hordeum marinum. Next base: position 21,737 of record JAAAWK010000682.1, read on the forward strand.
GGGAAGCATTAAGAAACACGATTAATGTAGTCGAACATCTTCGCGATCCAAATCGCCGAGCGTCCCGCGATCCAATCACGATCCGTCCCGCGATCCCATCATGATCAATCCCGCAATCCAATCACGAATCGTCTCGTGATCTTGATCATGGTCCTTCCGATCTAGCGCCGAACGGACGACACCTCCGCATTCAGCACACGTACAACTCGTTGACGATCTCCGCCTTCTTGATCTAGCAAGAGGGAGTGGAGAGGGTAGATGAGTTCTCTGGCAGTACAATGGCATGGTGGCGGATGGTGGTGAAGTAATCCCCCAGGGCTTCGCCTAAGCACCGCAAAACTAATCTAGAGGAGAAACAGATCTAGAGGAAGAAGAGGGTAGCACGTGGCAATTAGGGTTAGCTCCTTCCTCTAAATCCTTTAGTATATATAGGAGGGAGGGATGGGATGAGGCAGCCTCAAACCCTCAAGGTTTGGTCGAAATTGGAGTTGGAGGACTCCTACTCCAATCCTATTAGGAGTAGGATTCCTCCTTTCCACTTGGAAACTCTTTCCACCTGTCAACCTTTTGGGTTTTTCCCAACCCTAGCCACATGGTACTTAGTGGGGGCTTAGTCCAGCCCACTAAGGTCTGGTTTGACTCATCTCACAGCCCATAAGGTCCTTTGGGTCTAGACACACCTCCCAATGGTCCCCCGGCACCCTCCCGACACTCCCGGTACACTACCGATGAGCCCGAAACTTTTCTGGTGACCAAAACATGACTTCCTATATATTAATATTTACCTCCGGACCATTCCGGAGCTCCTCGTGACGTATGGGATCTCATTCGAGACTCCGAATAACCTTCATTCACCACCATACATAACTCTATACTACGAAAATGTCACTGAACCTTAAGTGTGCAGACCCTGCGGGTTCGAGAACTATGTAGACATGACCGAGACACCTCCACGGTCAATAAACAATAGAGGGACCTAGATACCAATATTGGTTCCTACATATTCTATGAAGATCTTTATAGGTTGAACCTCTATGTCAAGGATTCAGTTAATCCCATATGATGTTTCCTTTGTTCTTCGGTATGTTACTTGCCCAAGATTCGATCATCAGTATCTCTATACCTAGTTCAATCTCATTACCGGAAAGTCTCTTTACTCGTTACATAATACAAGATCCGATGGCTAACACTTTAGTCACATTGCTTGCAAGGCTTGTTGTGATGTTGTATTACCGAGTGGGCCCTGAGATACCTCTCGGTCACACGGAGTAACAAATCCCAGTCTTGATCCATGCCAGCCCAACAGACACCCTCGGAGATACCTATAGAGCACCTTTATAGTCACATAGTTACGTTGCAACATTTGATACACACAAGGCACTCCTCCGGTGTCAGTGAGTTGCATGATCTCATGGTCATAGGAACAGATACTTGACATGCAGAAAACAGTAGCAATAAACTGAAAGGATCATATGCTACATTTATAGTTTGGGTCTTTGTCCATCACATCATTCTCCTAATTATTTGATCCCATTATCAAATGACATCTCATGTCTATGGCTAGGTAACCTTAACCATCTTTGATCAACGAGATAGTCTATTAGAGGCATACAAGGGACATGGTGTTGTCTATGTATCCACATATGTATCTGAGTTTCCGATCAATACAATTCTAGCATGGATAATAAACGATCATCATGAAAAAGGAAATATGATACTAACCCATTTATTATTGCCTCTAGGCCATATTTCCAGCAAGGTTCTTAGATTTTATTTAGGAAAAATAAATCTGATGAAACAAAACTATGTTATACCTCGGTAGGAGGCTTATCAACGTGTAGACCCTGATCCTCCTCCTCGGTCGGCTAGTCCTTCCGCGCCTTGAAAAACGCCTTCCATAGCTTCTCTCGAGTAGTTCGGAAGAGCTGACGAATAGTAGGCTTGTCGTTGAGCCGATAAGCCCATATGGGAGAGCTCCGGCGCTGGCTGGGGAGGATGCGCCGCTGGAGCATAATCTGGACCACATTGGCCAACGCGATATCGTTTCTGATCATGGACGCGATGTGTTTCTGCAGATTGTCCACCTCCTTGTCTGACCCCTAGTTGAGGCCCTTTCGGAGCCATGAGGTCAATATGATGGGGGGATCGGATCTGAATTCGGCTGGAGCAGCTCGGCCTTCCTCCGTTGGCTCGGTGATGTAAAACCACTCTTTCTGCCATATTTTGATGGTGTCAATGAAGGTGCTGGATGGCCATCCGGCATGGGGGAGTTTTCCGATGACACCCCCGCCGTAGTCTGCGTGTTCGCCTGCGACACACCTTTGCTTGATATTAAATACCTTGAGCCAAAGTCTAAAGTGTGGCTCAACTCACAAGAAGGCCTCGCACACGATGATGAAGGTCGATATGTGCATGAAGGAGTTCGGCGGGAGGTCGTGGAAGTCGAGGTCGTAGAAGAACATTATCCCCCTAACGAAGGGATGGAGCGGGAAGATCAGTCCCCAAATGAAGTGGGGGATGAAGACCACCCTCTCGCCTGGCTTGGGGGTGGGGATCACCTGGCCCTTCTTCGACATGCGGTGGCCGATGTTGTTGGGGAGGTAGCCGGTGTCCTTGAGGTCCCAGACGTCCTGGTCGGTGACCGTGGAAGCCTCCCACTTGCCGTTAGAGTCAAAATCAACCATGGATGAGCTCGGAGGGGGGAGTTGTGGAAAACCTAGATCTGTGCTCTGAAAGCTCAGGAGATTGGGGAAGCAAAAGGTCCGAATGAGAAGCGTGTTTCAGACTTGGGGTTTTCTTTCCCTTTTATGAGGCTTATCGACGTTCGGCCTCCCTTTGCTGCGCCGTGTATCACTCTACATCCCAAGATGTGCGTGTCGTTATGCGCACATGATTACACATATCCCGTGTGAAACGGAGCATGATCTGTGCATTGATGGATCATGCTGATGAAAACGGCCTCAAACTGTGGTTCATGTTTTTGCAGCTGGTCTGACGGTCGTGGTGGGCCGCGACCTTTCGTCAGAAAAGTTGTGAGGGAACTCTGTTTGCTCCTTGGCGCTTGGCCTTCAGGGCTAAGTTATTGACGGTGTTCGAACGAGCCTCTAATCAGAAATCTACATGTCATCGGAGGCCGAACTAAACTCGAGGGATGAACTCGCTTCGCAAGCCGCAGAATTTGATTATACAATGCAGCTGGAGCTAAGACCCTTGGCGTTGGAGGAAAGTTCGGGGCCTACTAAGGGAGTCCTGGTTTAAGGGGTCCTCGAGAGGCCGACCTGTTTCTTATGGGTCAGACTGTATGGGATGCTTGCCGAGCATTGGACCGATCGGAGACCCTGTCTCCAAGAAGGAAGCTTCGGGAATCGTGGTGTGTCCTCCACGATTGGAGTAGTGAATAGGCATGTTTATCCCTTCGACATGTAACCGACTATGTGTAAACCCTAGGTACCCTGGACGTCTATATAAGCTGGAGGGTTTTAGGTTGTAGACAGAGGACAACTCATCTAGGGTTTAGCTATTTGATCTCGAGGTAGATCGACTCTGTCACCTACATATCATTAATACAATCAAGCACGACGTAGGGTATTACCTCCATACGAGGGCCCGAACCTGGGTAAAAATCGTCTTCCCTCGTCTCCTATTACCATTGATTCTAGTCCCACAACTCGGGACCCCTTACCCGAGATCCGCCGGTTTTGACACCGACACCTGGAAGTGCACAGAGTTCAGTTGTAGCCTTTTCAAGTAAGAGTATCGATCCCATAGAAAGCATAGGAATCAATCTTTGGTCCTTTGTAGGGTGCAAATAATGTGCCTAGGAATTGCAAGTGATCCAGAATAGTAATAGTAATTATAAAAAGGTTGCAAGTGTAAAGGTGAATAAATCAAGTGAAGTAACTAGACTTGAGACAAATCATTAAAATAGTTCACAGGTGTCCGGAATCCTCACTAGTGTGCATCCAAGGTGGTGCCTAAACACAATGCTACTTCGGATTCCTATGCCACTTTACATGTGTCTCTTTATGGACGGAGCCTGGTATAGATATGTGCATACTTGTGATATCTCCGTATCCCATACACCACCATCGTTCATTCCCGACGGTTATCATACGATAATGAAGGAGAAATAGGTCCCCATGGACGCATCCAAAGTGACTCTATTTACCCCATGTTGCAACTATCCGCTATGAAGGGAGAAGGGGCCTATCACGTCACCCAACTGCACAAACACACAATTAGCCAACAGTAATAACCTTCCATCTAAAGTTGGCATACGTTGAATGGCCGACTTCACCCAACGCCAAGAAGATTATCAACATAATTATGTAAACATGATATTAAATCCTAATACCAAAGAACCTATTACATACTAGGGTTCATCCATAGTTTCATACTCCGAGAACAATGGGTCTACTCACATGTCGGGACAACAATCATCATGGTAAAGGCAAAAGAATACATGGACGTATGAATTAACTGATACACCTAAGGATCCAATAGGGTTCTTGATGTTACAAAGGATAAGGATGTGTATACTGATGATGATGATGACGGTGGTGATGATGACTTTGTTCCGCTTATGATGAGAGGTATCCCCGCTTGCTCGTGGTTGATCCTCCCGCCAGATGGGTTCCGGAGGCTAGGATTTTGTCATCTGGATGGGTTTCTAGGTGCTCTATGCGTCTGATTCACAATCTGCTTTAACGGGGTGAAAATAATTGATCTCCGAGAGGTGGCAGCACGCCAAACGATTGCTCATATGGGCGTGTGCGATCGTATGGAACACCATCGTTCACTCTGGAAGCGCAACCAGGGCTGTTTCTTTAGCCTTCATGCTTGATTTTTTTATGGAAAGTGTTTATCACCTTTAATACATGATTTCACTACTATCTGGGTTTTTCCTCTCCATTGAATGAATATTGCTCTAGAAGTCGTTACCCGACGGATTATAAATAAAAGTAAGTACGCGAACGCGGTAAAATTCCTCAAAGCCTACAAAGTAAGCACAAAAATAATGGTATAAAGGTCTCATAATTTGGACTCATCAACTCCCCCAAGCTTAAAGATTTTCTTGTCCCAAAGAAAATACTACAACTTGAAATGAAGAGGGCATCTCAGTTCATAAGCTGTGGATGAATCAAATGAATGGGTCTGAAGTAAAACTTTAGAATTTACATCATATGATTAATTACACCATTCACCATTGATACGTCTCCGACGTATCGATAATTTATGAAGTATTCATGCCATATTTGCATATGTTTACAATACGTTTAGCAACATCAAAAAGGGAAATGCAAACGAAAGGATGACAACCTAGATAGCAACCAATTAATTAGTCACGAAGTTGGCACATGGTTCTTCTTCCCGCCATCTATACTTCTATCTATACTTATACTAATTAGAGACTCCCTAGAAATTATAACGTTAGTTAGTAAATAGGAGTCATTAATCTTATGAGACTGAGTTATAACAGCCAGATTTAATCTAATTAATTGAAGAAAAGAGAAATTCACAACCGTCAATTTTATGGGTCCAAACTAGAATGGCTCATATTGAAAACCATTGAACAATAGTTATAAAGATTAAACATTGAACAATACGTACACGTCATGACCATTAAATCTCTCAGATATTCATAAACCTGCCTTAAAAAACCGCCCTATCCCTAATTATCGGAAAAGGAAAAAAAAACTTTCTCCCAATCTCTCCTTCGCCGCCACACGATACTCTCCTGCTCGAGTGATACTCACGACATTAAATCCCACGTCGCCGGCTATCCTCGCGATGTTCTTCCCGGTGACCTTTAGGCAAGATGCCAAATCCAGTCAAATCACACGCCACCAACCAACTTGACGCTGTTCTTGGTGGTGATCTTCAGTCAAGATATGGAAGTATACAAGCTCAACACTTGATTGATCTCCTCGCCATATCTGAAAGTACAAAAACCTGGTGGCTCATCTATCCTCCTCGGATGCAGGCGCAAAGACGCAATAATGCTACCTCTTGAGCTTGTGTTGGTTTTCCCTTGAAGAGGAAAGGGTGATGCATAAAAATACATAAGTATTTCCCTCGGTTTTTGAGAACCAAGGTATCAATCAAGTAGGAGGAACAAGGAAGTCACCAATGGATGCACCTACCCAAACAATCAAACTCTTGCACCCAATGCTATAAAGGGGTTGTCAATCCCTTCACTGTTATTTGCAAGGATTAGATCTGAAAGAGATAGATGTAAACGAGTGGGGAAAGTAAAAGGTAAATAAATTGCAGCAAGATGTTTTTGGGTTTTTTAGTTTATAGATCTGAAAGTATATGATGGAAAATAGACCAGGGGGCCATAGGTTTCACTAGAGGCTTCTCTCTGGAAGTCAAATATCATGGTGGGTAAATAAATTACTATCAAGCAATTGATAGAAAAGCGAATAATCATGTAGTTATCCAAGGCAATGATCATGCATATAGGCATCACATCCGTGTCAAGTAGACCGAAACGATTCTGCATCTACTACTATTAATCCACACATCGACCGACTCCTCCCTGCATCTCGAGTATTAAGTTCATGAAGAACAGAGTAACGCATTAAGAAAGATGACATGATGTATAGGGATAAACTCAAGAAATATGATGAAAACCCCATCTTGTTACCCTTGATGGCAACAATACAATACGTTCCTCGCTACCCCTACTATGTCATTGGGTGAGGACACCGCAAGATTGAACCCAAAACCAAGTACTTCTCCTATTGCAAGAATTACCAATCTAGTTGGCCAAACCAAACCAATAACTCGAAGAGACTTGCAAGCATATGAAATCATGCAAATAAGAATTCAGAGGAGATTCAAATAAGATTCATGGATAATCTGAACATTAACTCACAATTCATCGGATCTTGACAAACACACCGCAAAAGAGGATTACATCGGATAGATCTCCATGAAGATCATAAAGAACATGGTATTGAAGATAAAAGAGAGAGAAGAAGCCATCTAGCTACTAGGTATGGACCCATAGGTCTGTGGTAGACTACTCACACATCATCGGAGGGGCAATGGAGTTGATGTAGATGCCCTCCGTGATCGAAACCCCTTTGGCAGATTACCAGAAAAGGCTCCAAGATTGGATCTCTCGAGAACGGAGGCTTCTGGTGGCAGAAAACTGTTTTCGTGGTTTGTTCTGATGTTGGGGGAATAATTTGGTATTTATAGGCCAAAGAATAGGATTAGGAGACCTGCCATGAAGCGACAAGCCTGCTAGGCACAGCTAGGGAGGCGCGCCAAGCAGGCTTGTGGTGCCCCGGCACCGCCCCTGACGTGCACTCCAAGCTTGATCGACTTGCTTCCTTCGAGAAAAATTCCTTACAAAGGTTTTATTCCGTTTGGACTCCGTTTAATATTCCATATCTGCAAAACTCATAAACAAGGAAAAAACAGAAACTGGCACTTGGCTCTTGATTAATAGGTTAGTCCCAAAAATAATATAAAATAACATATTAATGCATATAAAACATCCAAAGTAGATAATATAATAGCATGACATCATCAAAAATTATAGATACATTGGAGACGTATCACCATCCCCAAGCTTAACTCATGCTCGTCCTGAAGTAGGTAAGTGATAAAAACAGAATTTTTTATGTGGAGTGCTACCTAACATATTTATCCATGTAATATTCTTTATTGTGGCATGAATATTCAGATCCATAAGACTCAAAACAAAAGCTTAATATTGATATAGAAAAAATAACATTTCAAGCATACTAGCAAAGCAATCGTATCTCTTCAAAATATAATGGAAAAAGAAAGTTATCCCTACAATATCATATGGTCTGGCTATGCTCCATCTTCCCCTCACAAAGTATTTATATCATGTACAACCTCGATGAAAATTCAAGCAATTGTTTTCACACCTTTATTTTCTCAAACTTTTTCAACTCTCACGCAATACATGAGCGTGAGCCATGGATATAGCACTATAGGTGGAATAGAATATGGTGGAGGTTGTCAAGGAAGGGGAGATGATAGTCTCACATCAACTAGGCGTATCAACAGGCTATGGAGATGCCCATCAATAGATATCAATGTGAGTGAGTAGGGATTGCCATGCAGTGGATGCACTAGAGCTATAAGTTTATGAAAGCTTAAAAAGAAACTAAGTGGGCGTGCATCGTGAAGAAAAATTTCCACTAGCTATATGAAAGTGACAAAATAGGAGACTCTCTATCATGAAGATCATGGTGCTACTTTGAAGCACAAGTGTGGAAAAAGGTAGTAGCAATGTCCCTTATCTCTTTTCTCTCATCATATTTTTGTGGGAATCTAAGGCCTCTTTTATTTCATCATTTTTTATTGGGCTTCGTTGGCCTCTTTTATTTTTTCATAAACTCCGGACTCTCATCCCTACAAGTAAGGGATCATAGCTTCGATCATCCTTTCCTCACATGGGACATGCTCCTATTAATGAAAAGCATCACACTTTTATTTACTTACAACTCAAAAGGAAAATTACAACTCGATACCTATTACAAAATATGACTCTATATGCAATATGGAAGTGATGGCGCATGTCATAAAAGGAAACGGTGGCAGTTGCATGGCAATATATCTCAGAATGGCTATGGAAATGCCATAATAGGTAGGTATGGTGGCTATTTTGAGGAAGGTATATGGTGGCTGTTTTGAGGAAGGTATATGGTGTACTGGCGAATGTTGCGCGGTACTGGAGAGGCTAGCAAAAGGGGAAGGGTGAGAGTGCGTACAATCCATGGACTCAACATTAGTCATAAAGATCTCACATACTTATTGCAAAAGTCTATTAGTCATTGAAACAAAGCATTAAACGCATGCTCCTAAGGGGGAGGTTGGTAGGAGTTAACCATCGCGCGTCCCCGACCCTCACACAAAGGCCGACAATCTATAAACAAGTCATGCTCCGACTTCCTTACATAACGGTTCACCATACGTGCATGCTACGGGAATCACAAACCTTTACACAAGTATTCTTACAAAATAACAATTTGCTTCCTAACATGTCTCTTAACATTACCATCTTTATATCTCAAAACTTTATGCAAGGAATCAAACTTCTCAAAAATACTCAATGTACTTAATATGGAAGTTTTTATTATATCCCTCTTGGATGTCTATCATATTAGGACTAAATTCATAACCTAGACCAATTAACATGATGTTTTAGAGACTCTCAAAAATAATATAAGTGAGGTATGAGAGATCAAGTATTTCTATAAAATGCAAACACCACCGTGCTCTAAAATATATAAGTGAAGCACATAGAGCAAAATTGCCCAACTCAAAAGATATAAGTGAAGCATATAGCATTCTAATAAATTCACGATTCAGCGTGTCTCCCAAAATATGTGTGCAGCAAGGATGATTGTGGCAAACTAACAAGCAAAGACTCATATCATAGACGCTCCAAGCAAAACCCATATCATGTGGATAAAAATATAGCCTCAAGTAAATTTACCGACGGATTGAAGATGAAATAGGGGATGCCTTCCGGGGCATCCCCAGGCTTAGGGTTTTTGGCATCCTTCAATATGACCTGATGTGCCTTGGGCATCCCCAAGCTTAGGCTCTTGCCACTCCTTATTCGATAGTCCATCCAATCTTTACCCAAAATTTGAAAACTTCACAACACAAAACTTAACAGAAAACTCGTGAGATCC
>JAAAWK010000683.1:0-18204 GCA_022496015.1 Hordeum marinum
CACCGCCCCGGAGCCCTGCGGCCCCGTCGCCCGCGCCTGCCGCCTCACCGGCCCACCGCCCCGACCGGTGCCCTACGGCCCCCCTGCGCCCCCTCTGCCCTGCCACCCGCCACTCCCAGGTGCCCGAGCGCTCCTGTCCCCGCCGCCCGGCCACCACCGCCGCCCCAGCGCTCCCCGACTCTCCCGGCACTCCCCCACCCTCCCCGACACTCACCCGCCCCTCCCCAGCGCTCCCTCAACCGTACCTGACGCCCCCTGCCCCGCCCCCCTCTGGTGAGGTCTTCCCCTCTCCTCTTTTTCTGTTTGATTTTATTTTAGGTTTAGGTTATTAGGTTAGTGTTAATTAGGCTACTGTTAATTAGGTTAGTGTTAGTTTAGGTTTATTAGGTTAGTGCAAAAAGAAGAAGAAGAAGAAGAAGAAGAGGAAGAAGAAGAAGAGGAGGAGGAGAAGAGGAGAAGAAGAAGAAGAAGGAGAAGGAGAAGAAGAAGAAGAAGAAGAAGAAGAAGAAGAAGAGCCCCCGATCCCCGATGCCACGAACCCCAATCTCCGACGCCACGTCCCTCACCCCGACCACCGACCTCAACCCCCGACGCCACCGACCCCGACGCCCCGGACCCCGACCCACCACCACCGACGCCATCGCCCCTGACCACCGACTCCACCGACCCCGACCCCCGACGCCATCGACCCCCGACCACCAGCGCCACCGACACTTGACTCCCGACACCATCGACCCCGACTGCCGACGCCACTGACCCCTGATGCCACTGTCTCCGATGCCACTGACCCCGACCCCCGACACTTATTATGCGTCCGGTTGACCAAAAAGGTGCTCTTCGGCATTCGTGAGGCCGATGAGGTCATAGTTTTTTAAATTATGAGCTAGGTCACATATTTTCCTATTTTGTTATAAAACATCATATTTTGTGTTAATCAGGTGAATTTCAATGTGCAGTTGTTCGACGAGCTCCCCGTACATTTGACGAGCTCCCCTGCTGCATTCGTTGGTGAGCACAAATGACATCTTCTCCCATGGCACCCTTAAATTTTTTTGCTATGTTCGGTCTTCGTGCCGATGAAACTTGCTAGCTATAGGTGTCTTCAATCATCAGTATGCGAGACCACTATGCGTCTCCCGTTCGAAAGGGTTACATCTATAAATATGCATGCATTAGCATATTTATAACCATGATTCTTTTGAATTGTCCAACGTTATCCATGGACAGCCCGAGTATGTGTAGATTGGGTTCGTTTTCCATATGCTCTGCTCCGGATCCGATGCAGAATTTCGTCAGTGCCTCCCTGTTGTCCTCCGGGTACACATCCTCTCTGCTTATTGCGAGACGTGTATTGGGAGAACAGCGGGGAGGTGCTACCAAAATTGTGCATCGGATCCGGAGCAGAGCATGGGAAAACGAACCCAATCTACACATATTCAGGTGGGATTAGGACCTATCTTTACCTACTAGCGTCTAGGTTGTATCGACGTAAGATGCGACAACTTTAAGAAGAGGTCAGAGTTTGAAATGATCAAACACCTGCAGAAGTGGGGCTTTATGCCTAATTATATGGTCTGGACATTTCATGGTGAGTCTGCCCAATGTGCCAGAGCTGAGGTGGTTCGTCGTTGCACCGACGAGCATGGTACTGGGATCGAAGACATGGTGCAAGACTTTGATGATGCTCGGGATTCGGACAATGATGGAGGAGGAATCTTCAAAGGCCTTCTATGAAATATTGGAGTCTTCAAAATGTCATCTCCACGAGCACACTGAGCTTTGTCAGTTGGATGCCATCGTGCAAGTAATGGCTCTGAAGGCTCAGTTGAACCTGGGCAGAGAATGCTACGACGCAATAATGACGATATTTGGACGCTTTCTACCCAAAGGCCATGTATTGCCAACAAACCTATACGGTCGGGCAAAATCCTACGTGCGCTTAAGATGCCCTATGAGAATATAGATGCCTGTGAGAATGGATGTGCCTTATTTAGGCTTGAGTATGCGGGCTTCAAATATTGTCCCATTGCAATGCTTTCGGGTATGTTGTCGTAGAGAACGGTATGGGTGAGGAGATTTAGACCAAAATCCCCATTAATGTTCTTCGGTATCTACCAATCATACCAAGACTTCAACATCTTTCATGGTCGAAGAGATGGCCAGACAGATGACGCGGCATAAATGGGGCCAAAGAACAGAACTAGATGCTTATGGGAATCCGATGTTGGGACACACTTCAGACGCTTTTGCGTGGAAGCACTTCGATACATTACATAAGGATAAAGCGGCAGATCCAAGGCATCCTCGAGTTGCCATCAGCACGGATGGGTTCAATGTGTATGGTAAGACGGCAGCACAATATAGTTCTTGGCCTGTATTTGTCATTCCACTCAATCTCCCCTGGAGAGATTATGAAAAGAAAGAACATTTTCCTGACGTTGATAAGTCTAGGGCCCAAAAATCCGGGGAAGAATATGAATGTGTACATGCAGCCGCTTAAGGATGAATTGCAAGAAGCCTGGGATAATGGGATCAAGACATACGACGCCGCTACCAAAAAGAACTTCAAAATGCATGTGCGGTACATGTACTCGTCGCATGACTTGCGGCCGTATGCGCTATTCATTGGTTGTGTGTGCATGGAAGGTTCCCGTGCCCCACATGCAAGGTAGCTCTGAGTTCCGTTGGCTGCAGCCGGGTCACAAGTTTTCTTGCTTCGACATGCATAGACAATTCTCGGATCCTGACCATAAGTTCAAAAAAGACAAGAAGAATTTTATCAAAAGTAGAGTTGTCAAAAACACTGCACCACCTGTGTTGATAGGCCAACAGACCTTGGATCAGATAAACGCTCTCGAGCCAGATCCAAATCGTCCAGGGTATTTCAAAGGGTATAATACGAAACACGCCTGGACTCACAAGATTTTGTGTGGGATCTGCCTTACTTTAAAGACCTCCTTTGCCCACACAACATTGACGTGACACTAAAAAAACAATATCGTCGAGGCCATTTTTGGTACATTGTCCGGCATATAGGGGAAGTCAAAGGATAATCCTAAGGCTAGAGTCGATCAGGAGGCTCTATGTGATAGACCGTTACAAAACATGCGACAACCGAAAGGAAAGAAGAACTTGAGGAAGCTAAAGGCATGGTTCAATCTTGGAAGGCCAGCTATGAGGGAAATGATCTTGTGGGTGAGAATGTAGTTGATGTTCCCCGATGGGTATGCAGTGAATCTAATGGGTAGAGAGTCTTGACAAATTGAAAATATTTGGTCTCAAGAGTCATGATTGGCACATATGGCTTGAGCGGGTAATGTCGGTGATGTTGCGTGGCTTTATCCCTGAGGATGAATGGCTAGTACTGCCAGAGCTGAGCTATTTCTGCCGTGCTCTTTGTGCAAAAGAACTAGCATCTGACGTGCGACGAACTAGAAGAGTTGGTGCCGAAGTTGATCTGCAAGTTAGAAAAGATCTTTCCACCGGGCTTCTTTAATCCAATGTAGCATTGGATTTTGCATCTCCCGACCGTGGCAAGATTGGGGGGGGCATGCAAAATCGTTGGTGCTTCGCAACTGAGAGGATGCAGAAGACGCTTCGAGCAAAATGTAAAAAAAACGTAGAGTTGAAGCATCGATGGCGGAGGCATTCATTACTGAGGAGGAGGCGGTACAGTGATGGCGACCGTGAAAAAGGTCGATCCAACCTCAGCCTATTCAAAGGGAGGCTCGCACAAGCCGGTGCTTCGAAAGCAATAGTGTTGGATGTCGAAGAATGGCAGACCATTTTGTTGTATACTTCAACAACCTAACAGAAGTGCGGCCATACATGGAGTAAGTTCTCGGTACATTGTTTCGCAACTTCTAATTCCTTTTAAATGCTTATTCGGATATGTGATACAGTCGATATGTCGCCAAATTCCCGGATGGAGCGGTGATCCAAAAGGATTCCATCGAAGAGTATGAGCTTCTGGCAAAGCATGGAGGCAGTTATCCCGGTTTCATCTCTTGGTTCAAGCAAACGGTAATTTCCATTAGACGATTTCATTCTTCGTCTAGTTTGCGGCTAATGCAACAATCCTTTCGTATTAAACTGTAGGCTAATGCATAGTCTATGGACTCCGAATTGAGAAGTCACTAATGGTTTTGACTATAAGGTCCGTTCATTTGACAAATACGACATCAACGGGTATCGCTTTCGTACTTTTGGCAAACAGCTATCTATGGCCGACCGAAAGTCTACAAATTGTTGTGTCTCCGCTGTCGGCAAAGGAGGGGTCGAGTATATGGAAGAGTTGAAGCAGTTTATGAACTTACATTCTTTGGTGAAAACCACCAAACATCATAGTCTTCAAATGTTATTGGTTCCAGCCGAAGGAGACTGGAAGGACTCATGAACATGTAGGGCTAGTCAAAATCAAACAAAGCACCCATTTAGATGTTCCCGATGTCTATATTACGCGTCAACAGGCGACCCAAGTTTTCTATCTATCGTGGGCCTGCCAAACGGATCCAAATCTGAATGGTTGGGATGTCGTTTATGAGTGCTGCCATTTAGACCACTTCCCTCAATAAAGATGATTATGAACCTCACATTAACCCAGACACATATGAAGGAGAGATTCTTCCAAGAACAAGTGTTTCCAAAAAACGTTTCAAGAACCGCTCTACTTCACCCCAGAACATTGAGGTAGACAGTGACAGTGAATCGACTTCACCCTGAGCCAGAACAAGAAGAGACGGATGAAGAAGAGGTTACTGCTGCAGATGACTGTCAATGCTTGACCGATTACATAAAGGAGGCCTTCCACATGTTGATGCATTTATTGATTATGCTGATGAGCATGTCATTACTGATAGTGATGATGATTATGCATTTATTGATCCCAGAGCGTATATAGACGATGAAGATTAATATTAGTAATGTCAGGTATTCAATTATTATATGTACATATATTATTAATTGGTTCATGTTATTAGGTATTCAATTTTTTATGTATAACTAATTTGTGCACTCTTTGTCATTGCAGTTGTTGACAGATGGTGCGCGCGGGTCAAGAGCGCTCTGAGCCTCCTTCCTCGGTGCGGGCTGGGAGGGGTGCTATTTCCACCCCAGCAACTTCTGAGAGCGTTGGTCACAGTATGCAGACACCGGCGGGCGCTTCTTCTTCGACTGGGAGAGGTCGGGGAAGACGAAGAGAGGTGCTAGAGGTAGGAAGGTTGCTGCACCTTCCTCGCCACCATCCCAGCTGATTCTCCCGACCACAGGAGTGCTCCGTCTCAGGTGGACCCGTCTGACTTGGACCCGTCTCGGACTTCGGTCACCGATCCTCGGGCTGACGAGCCTCGGGTCGTCGAGCCTTCGTCCCAAGAGACTCCAGTCTAGAGTCTTCATCCCAGCAGACTCCGGTCCTAGAGTCTTCGTCCCACATGACTTCGGAGGCTAGTGCCATGCTGATGGTGGCGAGGACAACTTTCCTGAGGATACCTATAGCGAGGGCGAGGTGGTTGAGGAGGGCAAGAAGGTCTACCAGCATGGTGGTACAAAGCTCCCGCCCATGCCGACGACCCGTGATCAGAGGTGGTTGATTGTGCCTAATGCGGAGAAGTAAGTGCATTTACTCTTTTGTAACCTTTTGCCTTCATGTTTCTTCAATTTAATATCTAATGTGTTGGCCTTTCATACTGAAGGGGTTGGAAACACGACCCTGGGTCCGCAGGCCCAACCAGGTCCTTGGTGTGCTTATCCGGCACCACTTCCCGGGGAAGGTCAAGTTGCCCAGTGAGGGTGAGGTTCCATAGGTAGCACTGACTGGGAGCTATACGTGGCTGCCCCGGCCCGCCGGAGGAGAGGGTCGATGGTGTCTTGTGCGATACGGTGGCCGACATTGTGATCCGGCGGTTTTGGGTAATTTCTCCTTTACAAAATTAAAAATCAACAGCACCTAGTGATTGTACTAATCAGTGTTGTCTCGTTTGATTGCAGACTTCTATAGGTGTCTTGAGGAACACGAGGCGTACGTTTTGGAAATATGCCCTAGAGGCAAATAAATTAGTTATTATCATATTTCCTTGTTCATGATAATCGTTTATTATCCATGCTAGAATTGTATGATCGAAAACTCAGATACATGTGGGGATACATAGACAACACCATGTCCCTAATATGCCTCTAATAGACTAGCTCGTTGATCAAAGATGGTTAAGGTTTCCTAGCCATAGAATGAGATGTCATTTGATAATGGGATCACATTAGGAGAATGATGATGGACAAGACCCAAACTGTAAACGTAACATATGATCGTGTCAGTTTATTGCTATAGTTTTCTGCATGTCAAGGATTGTTCCTATGACCATGAGATCATGCAACTCACTAACACCGGAGGAGTACCTTGTGTGTATCAAACAGCCCAACATAACTGGGTGATTATAAAGCTGCTCTCTAGGTATCTCTGAGGGTGTCTGTTGGGTTGGCATGGATCAAGACTGAGATTTGTTACTCCGTGTGATGGAGAGGTATCTGAAGGCCCATCCGTAATACAACATCACTATAAGCCTTGCAAGCAATGTGACTAAAGAGTTAGCCATGGTATCTTGTATTACAGAACAAGTAAAGATACTTTCTAGTAATGAGATGGAACTAGGTATGGAGATACCGATGATCAAATCTCGAGCAAGTAACATACGAAAGAACAAAGGGAACAACATACGTGATTAACTGAATCCTTGACATAGAGGTTCAACCGATAAATATCTTCGTAGAATATGTAGGAACCAATATGGGCATCCAGTTCCGCTATTGGTTATTGACCATAGAGGTGTGTGTCTCAGTCATGTCTACATAGTTCTCGAACCTGCAGGGTCTTCACACTTAAGGTCGATGACGTTTCAATAGTATAGAGTTATGTATGGTGGTGACCGAAGGTTTCGGAGTCCCGGATGAGATCTCGGATCGACACAAGGAGCTCCATAATGGTCCGGAGGTAAAGATTGATATATAGGAAGTCCTGTTTGGTCACCGGAAAAGTTTCGGACTCATAGGTAGTGTACCGGGAGTGCCGGGAGGGTGTCGGGGGGACCATCGGGAGGGCTGTCTCGACCCAAAGGACTCATGCGGTGGGAGGATTCGAACCAGCCCCTGGTGGGATGGACTAAGCCCCCACTAAGGCCCATGCGGCTAGGGGTGGGAAAACCCAAAAGATGGAGTGGTGGAAAGAGTTTCCAAGTGGAAAGGAGGAATCCTACTCCTAATAGGATTGGAGTAGGACTCCTCCACCTCCAATTTGACCAAACCTTGAGGGTTTGAGGCTGCCTCCTCCCCTCCCTCCCTCCTATTATACTGTAGGATTTAGCGGGAAGAGCTAACCCTAATTGCCATGTGCTGTCCTCTTCTTCCTCTAGATTTGTTTCCCTCTAGATTAGTTCTGCGGTGCTTAGGCGAAGCTCTGTAGGATTAGTTTACCACCACCGCCACCACGCCGTTGTGCTGCCGGAGAACTCATACCTCTCTGCTCCCTCTTTCTAGATCAAGAAGATGGAGATCGTCATCGAGCTGTGCGTGTGCTGAAGCGGAGGTGCCGTCCGTTCGACGCTAGATCGGAAGGACCGTGATCACGATTGCGAGATGATTCGTGATTTGATCATGGAGACGGATCGTGATGAGATGTGGGACGGATAGTGATCGGATCGCGAGATGGATGTGATGGATCGCGGGACGCTTGGTTATTTGGATCGCGAAGACGTTCGACTACATCAGTCGCGTTTCTTAACACTTCCCGCTTAGCAATCTACAAGGGTATAGTAGAGCACTCTCCCTCTAGAGATGCTAATCACCATGGATAGATCTTACGTGTGCGTAGGAAATTTTTGTTTCCCATGCAACATTCCCATCAGTGGTATCATAGCTAGGTCTATGTAGATGAGATCTGAGTAGAACACAAAGGAGTTTGTGGGCGTTGATGCTTAGATTGCTTCCTCCCTTGATAGTGTTTTGGTTCAGAGGTATTGTGGGATGAAGTGGCCCGAACCAACTTACTCGTACGCTTATGAGAGACAGGTTCCATCGACTGGCGTGTAACTTTGTTGCACAAAGATGGCTGGCGGGGTGTCTTTCTCCTACTTTAGTTGGATCGGATTCGACAAAAGCGGTCCTTGAGAAGGTTGAAAAGAAACTTATGTATCACCGTTGTGGTTTGTGTAGGTGAAATTGTTCTTGCTAGATACCCATAGCAGCCACGTAAAACTTGCAACACAATTAGAGGACATCTAACTTGTTTTTACAGGGTATGTTGTGATGTGATATGGCCAATTAAATGATGAGATATATATGATGTATGAGATGACATGTATTGTATAGAATATCATGACTTGCATGTCGATGAGTACGGCAAACCGGCATGAGCCATAGGGTTGTCTTAATTATTGTAGACCGCATGTCAATCATTAAGCACTATGTAATGCTTTACTTTGCTAAGTGATAGCAGTAGTAGTAGAAGCATGGCGGGCGCGACAACCCCGATGACGGCACGTTGATAGAGATCAAGATGATGGAGATCATGGTGTCATGCTAGTGATGATGGAGATCATGCCGGTGCTTTAAGGTTGGAGATCAAAAGCACAAGTTCATGGCCATATAATGTCATTTATGATTTGCATGTGATGTTAATCCTTTTACACACCTTGTTTGCTTAGGATGACGTAGCATTATAAGGTGATCCCTCACTTGAATTTCAAGATAAATTGTGTTCTCCCGAGTGTGCACCATTACGAAAGTTCGTGGTGTCGAGACACCACGTGATGATCGGGTGTGATAGACTCTACGTTCACATACAATGGGTGCAAGCTAGTGTTGCACATGCAGAACACTCGGGTTAAACTTGACGAGCCTAGCCTGTACAGACATGGCCTCGGAACACAAGAGTCCGAAAGGTCGAACATGAGTCATGTAGTAGATATGATCAACATGATGATGTTCACCATTGAAACCACCACCTCAACTCACGTGATGATCGGACTGAGTTGGTGAATTTGGATCATGTATCACTCGAATAACCGGAGGGATGTCAATTTGAGTGGGAGTTCTTAAGAATAATATAATTAATTGAACACATTATCTTGAACATAGCCAGTAGTGTCTTTGCAAATTATGTTGTAGATTACTATCTCGCGTTGTAGCTCCCTTGAGTTTTTATATGTTCCTAGAGAAATAAAGTTGAAAGATGATGGTAGCAATGCGGACTGGGTCCGTGATCTGAGGATTGTCCTCATTGCTGCACAAAAGGCTTATGTCCTTAATGCACCGCTCATTGTGCCACCCTCTCTAGCATCATCAGTAGATGTTGTGAACATCTGACAGACACGTTCCGATGACTACTTGATAGTTCAGTGTGTCATGCATTACAGCTTAGAATTGAGGCTCCAAAACGTTTTGAACGTCACGAAACATATGAGATGTTCTAAGAGCTGAAATTGGGATCTTAGACTCGTGCCCCTGTTATGAGATATGAGATCTCCAACAAGATTCTTTGCCTGCAAGATTAAGGAGAATAGCTCAATCGTTGAGCATGTGCTTAGATTGTCTGGGTACTACAGTCGCTTGAATTGAGTGGGAGTTGAACTTTCAGATAAGATAGTGATTGATATAGTTCTCCAAGTCACTATCACTAAGCTACTAGAGCTTCGTGATGAACTGTAAAATGCCAGGGATGGAAATAATGATCCCTGAGCTATTCGCAATGTTTGACACCGCGAAGGTAGAAATCAAGAAGGAGCATCAAGTGTTGATGGTTAGTGAAACCACTAGTTTCGAGAAGGGCAAGGGCTAGGAGGGAAACTTCATGGATGACAAGTTAGTTGCTGCTCCAGTGAAGAAACCAAAAGTTGAACCCAAACCCGAGACTAAGTGCTTCTATTATGAGGAGAGCGGTCGCTGAAGCAGAACAACCCTAGATACTTGGTAGTTAAGAAGGCTGGCAACATCGACAGAAGTATATATTGATATACGTGTTATTGATGTGTACTTTGCTAGTACTCCTAGTAGCACCTGGGTATTGGATACCGGTTCGATTGCTAAATGTTAGTAACTCGAAATAAAAGCTACGGAATAAACGGAGACTAGATAATGGTGAGGTGACGATGTGTGTTGGAAATGTCTCCAAGGTTGATGTGATCAACATCGCACGCTCTCTCTACCTTCGGGATTAGTGACGAACCTAAATAAATGTTATTTGGTGTTTGCGTTAAGTTAGAGAATAATGTGTATTCCGTTTACATGAATAATACCTTCAATGGTCATGCATCCAATGAGAATGGTTTGTTGAATCTTGATCATAGTAACACACATGTTCATAACATTGATGCCAAAAGATACAAAGTTAATAATGATAGTACCACATACTTGTGGCACTGCTGCTAAATGTCATATTGGTATATATCGCATGAAGAAACTCCATGCTGATGGATCTTTGAACTCATTAGATTTCGAATCGGTTGAGACATGCAGACCATGCCTCATGGACAAGATGACTAAAGACCCCATTTTCGGTATGATCGAGCGGGCTAGTAACTTATTGGAAATAATACATGTTGATGTATGCAGTCCAATGAGTGTTGTAGTGTGAAGTGGATATCGTTATTTTCTTACCTTCACTGATGATTTGAGTATATATGAGTATATTTACTTCATGAAACACAAGTCTAAAACGTTTGAAAAGTTCAAACAAATTCAGAGTGAAGTTTATGATCATCGTGACAAGACGATAAAAATATCTACGATATGATCGTGGAGGTGAATATCTGAGTTACGAATTTGGCATACAATTTTAGACAATGTGAAAGTTGTTTCACAACTCACGCCACTTGGAACACCATAGTGTGATGGTGTGTCCAAACGTCATAGTCGTGCTCTATTGGATATGGTGCGTACTATGATGTCTCTTATCGTTTTGCCACTATCGTTTTGGGGTTATGCATTAAAGACAACTACATTAAATAGGGCACCATCTAAATCCGTTGAGATGACACCTTATGGTTTGGCAGAAACCTAAGCTGTCATTTCTTAATGTTTGGGGCTGCAACGCTTATGTGAAAGGGTTTTCACCTAAAGAGCTCGAACCCAAAGCGGACAAATGCATCTTCATAGAATAGCCTAAGAACAGTTGGGTATACCCTCTATCTCAGATCCGAGTACAAAGTGTTTGTTGCTGAAACTAGGTCCTTTCTCGAGAAAGAGTTTCTCTCGAAAGAATTGAGTGGGAGGAAGATAGAACTTGATGAGGTTGTTGAACCTTTGTTCAACAGAGAGTAGCGCGGCATAGAAAGATGTTTCTGTGGAGCCTCCGTCACCACCAGCTTAATGATGATGATCATGAAGCTTTGGATCTAGTTACTATCAAACCTCGTAGGTCGACAAGGACGCGTACTGCTCCTGAGTGGTACAACAACCCTGTCTTGGAGGTCATGTTGTTGGACAACGATGATCCTACGAGATATGGAGAAGGGATGATGGGCCCGGATTCCGACAAATGGTTAGAGGCCATGAAATCCGAGAAAGGATCCATGTATGAAAACCAAGTATAGACTTTGGTAGACTTGCTCGTTGGACGGCAGGTCGTTGAGTACAAATGGACATTTAAGATGAAGACAGACGTTGATGGTAAATTTCACCATTTATAAAGCTCGACTTGTCACAAAGAAGTTTCCGACAAGTTCAAGGAGTTGACTGCGACGAGACTTTCTCACTCGTAGTGATGCTAAAGTCTGTTGAAATTATGTTAGCAGTTGCTGCATTTTTCAATTATGAAATCTGGCAGATGGATGTCAAAACATCGTTTCCTTAACGGTTTACTTGAGGAAAGGTTGTATGTGATACAACCAGAAAGTTTTGTCAGTCCTAAGGATGCTAAAAGGTGTGCAAGCTTCAGTGATCGTTCAATGGACTGAAGCAAGCATCTCGGAGATGGAATATACGCTTTGATGAGATGATCAAAGTTTTTGAGTCTATACAAACTTTATGAGAAACTTGTATTTACAATAAAGTGAGTGGGAGCACTATAGAGTTTCTGATAAGCATATGTGGATGACATATTGTTGATCGGAAATGATGTAGAATTTCTGGAAAGCATAAAGGGTTGTTTGAAAAGATTTTTCAAAGGAAGACCTGTATAAAGCTACTTAATTGTTCGGCATCGAGATCTATAGAGATAGATCAAGACGTCTGATAAGACTTTCAATGAGTAAATACCTTGACAAGATTTTGAAAGAGTTAAAAATGGACCAGTCAAAGACAGAGTTCTTGCCTGATTTGTAAGGTGTGAGGTTGAGTGGGACTCAAAGCTTGACCATGGCAGAAGAAAGAGAAAGGACGAATGTCGTCCCCTATGCCTTAGCCATAGGCTCTATATAGTATGCCATGATGTGTACCGCACCTGTGTGTGCCTTGCCAGAAGTCTGTCAAGGGGTACAAGAGTAATCCAGGAGTGGATTACTGGACAGCGGTCAAAATTATCCTTAGTAACCAGAGGACTAAGGAGATGTTTCTCGATTATGGAGGTGATAAAGAGTTTGTCGTAAAGAGTTACGTCGATGCAAGCTTTAACACCAATTCCGGATAGCTCTTAGTAGCAATCCGAATACGTATAGTGGAGCAACCATTTGGAATAGCTCCAAGTGGAGTGTGGTAGCAGTGTCTACAGTATGACATAGAGATTTGCAAGTACACACAGATCTGAATGTCGCAGACCCGTTGACTAAAAGACCTCTCTCACATGCAAAGCATGATCGATCCCCACAACTCATTGGGTGCTAGATTCGTGACAATGCGAATCACATGGTGATGTGAACTAGATTATTGACTCTAGTGCAAGTGGGAGACTGTTGGAAATATGCCCTAGAGGCAATAATAAATTAGTTATTATCATATTTGCTTGTTCATGATAATCGTTTATTATCCATGCTAGAATTGTATTGATCGGAAACTCAGATACATTTGTGGATACATAGACAACACCATGTCCCTAGTATGCCTCTAATAGACTATCTCGTTGATCAAAGATGGTTAAGGTTTCCTAGCCATAGGCATGAGATGTCATTTGATAATGGGATCACATCATTAGGAGAATGATGTGATGGACAAGACCCAAACTGTAAACGTAGCATATTATCGTGTCAGTTTATTGCTACAGTTTTTTGCTTGTCAAGTATCTGTTCCTATGACCATGAGATCATGCAACTCACTGACACCGGAGGAGTCCCTTGTGTGTATCAAATGTTGCAACATAACTTGGTGACTATAAAGGTGCTCTACAGGTATCTCCGAGGGTGTCTGTTGGGTTGGCATGGATCAAGACTGGGGTTTGTTACTCCATGTGACAGAGAGGTATCTCAGGGCCCACTTGGTAATACAACATCACTATAAGCCTTGCAAGCAATGTGACTAAAGAGTTACCCGCATTATCTTGTATTACGGAAAGAGTAAAGAGACTTGCTGGTAACGAGATTGAACTAGGTATGGAGATACCGACGATCAAATCTCGAGCAAGTAACATACCGAAGAACAAAGGGAACAACATATGGGATTAACTAAATCCTTGACCTAGAGGTTCAAACGATAAAGATCTTCATATAATATGTAGGAACCAATATGGGCATCCAGGTCCCGCTATTGGTTATTGACCGTAGAGGTGTCTCGGTCATGTCTACATAGTTCTCGAACCCGTAGGGTTTGCACACTTAAGGTTCGATGATGTTTCGGTAGTATAGAGTTATGTATGGTGGTGACCGAAGGTTTTTTATGAGTCCCGGATGAGATACCGGACGTCATGAGGAGCTCCGGAATGGTCCCGAGGTAAAGATTGATATATAGGAAGTCCTGTTTTGGTCACTGGAAAAGTTTCGGGCTCATCGGTACTGTACTGGGAGTACCGGGAGGGTGCCGGGGGACCATCGGGAGGGGTGTCTCGACCCAAAGGACCTCATGGGATGTGGGAGGATTCCAACCAGCCCCTAGTGAGCTGGACTAAGCCCCCAGTAAGGCCCATGCGGCGAGGTGTGGGAAAACCCCAAAAGGTGGAGATGTGGAAAGAGTTTCCAAGTGGAAAGGAGGAATCCTACTCCTAATAGGATTGGAGTAGGATTCCTCCACCTCCAATTTTGACCAAACCTTGAGGGTTTTAGGCTGCCTCCTCCCCTCCCTCCCTCCTCTATATCCTATAGGATTTAGAGGGAACAGCTAACCCTAATTGCCATGTGCTGCCCTCTTCTTCCTCTTGATTTGTTTCTCCTCTAGATTAGTTCTGCGGTGCTTAGGCGAAGCTCTGTAGGATTAGTTCACCACCACTGCCACCAGGCCATTGTGCTGCTGGAGAACTCATCTACCTCTCCGCTTCCTCTTGCTGGATCAAGAAGGCGGAGATCGTCATCGATCTGTACGTGTGCTGAACGCGGAGGTGTTGTCCATTCGACGCTAGATCGGAAGGGCCGTGATCACGATCGCGAGACGATTCGTGATTTGATCATGGGACGGATCGTGATGAGATCGCAGGATGGATTGTGATCAGATCGCGAGATGCATCGTGATGGGATCGCGGGACGCTCGGCGATTTGGATCGCAAAGACGTTCGACTACATCAATCATGTTTCTTAACGCTTCCTGCTTAGCGATCTACAAGGGTATGTAGATCCACTCTCCCTCTCTTAGATGTTCATCACCATGGATAGATCTTGCATGTGCATAGAATTTTTTTTGTTTCCCATGCAACGTTGCCCATCAGGACGCGGCTATTGTTCTCGTAGCCGAGTGCAAGCGCCTACTTCAGAACTTACGGCACGAGGCTTGGGTACAGGCTATTCGAGACTACTACGCCTTGACTAACATTTAGAGGGCCAAGAAGAAGTGCCGCAAAAAATTCTGAGTAAGGAGAAGTACATGAAGGTAATTACATATTCTTAAGGCCTTGTACTTCATTTTCTTGATTTGATTCGTAGGCATAGCACTGAAATTTCTCTTGTCTAACTTAGGTGCCCCCGAGATGGTGGTGTGCGGATAGGATGGACTGTTGGGAGGCATTGGTGGATGAGTGGTGCTCTCCCAAATGGCTAGCCGACCAAAACAAGGCCAAGGATAAGCATGCCCAAATGAAAGGTGTGCCACACCATCAAGGGAGCCTCAACCTTTTTGAGTACGGGGATCACTGGGTATGTGGTTTGCTTCATGATTCATGCAATTTCATTGTTCATGCTAGCTTGAGGCCTTAAGTAATATTTCGTTCCTCTCTTTTAGGCGCGACACAACAAGAAGGAGGTGCCATCGCTGTTCGGCCTCTATGTCATGGCCCATACTGCCCCGTACAAGAAGTCCAAGGCATTCTCTGAGGATGACCTCGATCATCCAGAGAGCTTCAGCAACATCTCCTCCCATAACAAGCTCGTGAGGTACAGAGATGAGGGGAAGGCGAGGAAAGGGGAGGACTTCAACCCGAGCCAGAGTCCTTTCGATCCAGAGCTCGTGATGATAGCTGGTGGCGGGAGTCCCCATGGCTCGATAGCCATTGGCGGTGGGCTGATATGTTGTCCTAGAACTCTCCCGGAGATCAAGAAGCGCCAGACAAGCTCCGATCTTGAGATAAAGCCTCGTCCACAGCCAATGGAGCTCGCCATCGAGGCTAGGGACCAGGAGCTTCTGGCGGAGGCAAATAGGCAGGCGTCATAGAGGGATAGGGACATGGAGGAGAGGATGGCTAGGTTGTTGGAGGAGGAGAGGAACCGGAACGACGCGTCTCACCGGGCCCTATACAAGCTCCTCGTGGTAAGTTTCTCCTGCATATTAGCCAAATCATGCACGTAATGTTCGTTTCATCACTAACTAATATGAATGACTCGTGAAAAAAATGTGCAGACCGTGTGCCAGAACAATGGTCAGACCCCTCTGTCGATGCCCCAGATTGGTATAGCACCCACGGTGAGTTTCATTTGAATGGTCATTAGTTACTAGTATTCACATTTGAGTTGCATCATATGCTAACGAGACATTGCAAATGATCTTTGGTTCAGCGTGCCTCCCGACAAGCATCGACCGATCCTTATCCGTCTCACACTGGCGCAACCCCTACCGGTCCTTCTCCCTCTCACACTGGCGCAAACCCGACCGGTCCTTCACCTCCGTGATGATGGTAAGTTTTCCCAAGTGTTTTGCTTAACAAATGCATACTTAGCTTAAGAAATGACCTATTTAGCTCCAAAATGACCTATACTTAGCTTCTTTAGTTCATTTATGACATACTAAGCATACTTAGGTAAAAAATGCATGATAACCTTGGTTTAGCTCCAAAATGACATAGACTTAGCTTATCTTCCTCCAAAATGACAAAATAACCTTACCTACCTCCAAAATGACCGATTATAACTAGGATAGCTCTAAAATGACCTACACTTGCCATTTTGTCCTCCAAACTGAATAAACATGATTAGTTAGCTCGAAAATGGCATAACTACCTAGGTTAGCTCAAAAATGACCTATACTTAGCTTCTTCAGTTCATTTATGACATACTTAGCATACTTAGGTAAAAAAATGGCATGATAACCTTGGTTTCGCTCCAAAATGACATAGACTTCGCTTATTTTCCTCGAAAATGACATAATAACCTTACGAAGCTCCAAAATGACCTATTTACCTAGCTTAGCTCTAAAATGACCTACACTTAGCATTTCTACCTAGCTTAGCTAAAAATGGATTTTTTACCTACCTTAGTTAGAAAAAGAAGATAAATAAGAGGAGAGGAGAAAAAGAAAGAGAAGACAAATTCTTCTCTTTCTTCTTCTTCTATAGCTCATCTTCTTCTTCTATCTTCTTCTTCTTCTTCCTCTTCTAGCTAGTCTTCTTCTTCTTTTTCGTCTTCTTCTAACTTTCTTCTTTCCCAATTTGCAGATTTGCTTTCGATGAGGAAGCTTGCATTGATGGAGTCTACTCTTCTTCTTGTGCTTCATTTTTGTTTTGATTTTGTAGGATGAACAATGTGAAACTTGCTACGTATATATGTATGTATGGATGAAACCATTGTATGCTTGTTGGATATGTTGGCTAGCTATATATGTTGCATATGGACTTTTCATTTGGTATGTATATATATGTGTTGGATGAGCATATCCATATGGCAGGGATATGGTTTGGTATGTATATGTGTTGTTATGCTTGTTGAAAGTATTTTCAAATGTGTGTGTATATATATATATGTGAAATTCTGTGAAATTGAATGAATTTAAGAAAAAATAGGGGCTGTGCAAGCTCTTTGTCGTCTGCTGGCAGTGTTGGGAGACGTAGTAGTAAATCAAAAAATTCCTACGATCACCAAGATCTATCTATGGAGAAACCAACAACGAGTGGGGAGAGATTGCATCTTCATACCTTTCAAGATTGCTAAGCGGAAGCGTTACAAGAACGTGGTTGGTGGAGTCATACTCGTAGCGATTCAGATCGCGGTGTACTCCGATCTAAGCACCGAACAATGGCGCCTCTGCGTTCAACACACATGCAGCCCGATGACGTCTCCTACGCCTTGATCCATCAAGGAGGAAGGAGAGGTTGAGGGAGAGCTCCGGAAACACGACAGCGTGGTGACGGTGGACCTCCGTGGACTCCGGCAGGGCTTCGCCAAGCGCTACGGAGAACGAGGAAGAGGAAGGGTAGGGATCGCCGATAGAGGGAGAGAAGTCATGTCTCAAATCATCCCCAATACCTTGGATACATATAGGAGGAGGGAGAGGGAGGGATGCCTTGGCCTCTCCTCCAAGGAGGAGAGGTTCAGCCGAACCTAGGGAGGAGTCCACCTCCCACAAGGGAGGTGGATCTCTTCCTTTTGAATCCTTTTCAGCCTTATCTCTTATCCCTAGCCGCATGGGCCCTCCTGGAAGGTCTTGGCCAGCCCAATAAGGGCTGGTACACCTACTCTAAGGGCCCATGAAGTCCTTTGGTCGTCACACCCCTCCCGGGGTCCTTCGGCACCCTCCCGGCACTCCCAGTACACTACCGATGAGCCCGAAAACTTTTCGGTGACCAAAACTGGACTTCCTATATATCAATCTTTACCTCCGGACCATTCCGAAGCTCGTCGTGACGTCCGGGATCTCATCCGGACTCCGAACAACCTTCGGTAACCATGTACAACATTTCCCTATAACCCTAGCGTCATCGAACCTTAAGTGTGTAGACCC
>JAAAWK010000075.1:0-92693 GCA_022496015.1 Hordeum marinum
GACCAGGTACATTTTGCACATGCACACACATGGGCGAGCACGCACGCGGGAAATATCATGCCCATAAAAGGCCGTCTATGCCCTCAAAAATGGATCGCCAGATGGAGAAAACCAACGATTTCGCAGTTACAACTCCAAATCCTATGGGCCAACCCATCCGTATGATCTTCGGCACTATGTGCCTTGACCATGGATTGGATACAACATGGTGTTAGGCTCATATTATAGAAGAAACAGTGAATAGAGGAAAGACGAAATTCACCCTATGGAGGGGTATTCAATGAGACTATAAACGTGAGTCAGGATGAGCTCGATTGAGTAATTTTCATAGGTGTTGGAAGGTCTCAGGAAAACGAGATGATAAACTTCTAATTTTCATGACCACGTACATTTTGCACATGCACACACATACGCGAGCACGCACGCGGGAAATGTCATGCCCATAAAAGGCCGTCTATGCCCTCAAAAATGGATCGCCAGATGGAGAAAACTAACGACTTTCCAGTTACAACTCCAAATCCCATGGGCCAACCCATCGGTATGGTCTTTACAACTATGCGCCTGAACCATGGATTCGATACAACATGGTGTTAGGCTCCTATTAGAGAAGAAACAGTGAATAGAGGAAAGACATAATTCACCCTATAGACGGTATTCAATGAGATTATCAACGTTAGTCAGGAGGAGCTCCGATTGAGTAATTTTCATAGGTGTTGGAAAGGTATCGGGAAAACGAGATGATAGAACTTCTGATTTTCACGACCAGGTACATTTTGCACATGCACACACATGCGCGAGCATGCACACGGGAAATATCATGCCCATAAAAGGCCATCTATGCCCTCAAAAATGGATCGCCAGATGGAGAAAACTAACGACTTTGCAGTTACAGCTCGAAATCCCATGGGCCAACCCATCTGTATGGTCTTCAGAACTATGCGCCTTGACCATAGATCGGATACAACATGGTGTTAGGCTCATATTAGAGAAGAAACAGTGAATAGAGGAAAGACAAAATTCACCCTATAGGGGGTATTCAATGAAACTATCAACGTGAGTCAGGACGAGCTTCGATTGAGTAATTTTCATAGGTGTTGGAAAGGTATCGGGAAAACGAGATGATAGAACTTCTAATTTTCACAACCTGGAACATTTTGCACACAGACACGCACGCGCGAGCACGCACACTGGAAATATCTTGCCCATAAAAGGCCGTCTATGCCCTCAAAAATGGATCGCCAGATGGAGAAAACTAACGACATTGCAGTTACAGGTCGAAATCCCATGGGCCAACCCATCCGTATGGTCTTCAGAACTATGCGCCTTGACCATGGATTGGATACAACATGGTGTTAGGCTCATATTAGAGAAGAAACAGTGAATAGAGGAAAGACAAAATTCACCCTATAGAGGGTATTCAATGAAACTATCAACGTGAATCAGGACGAGCTCCGATTGAGTAATTTTCATGGGTGTTGGAAAGGTATCGGGAAAACGAGATGATAGAACTTCTAATTTTCACGACCTGGAACATTTTGCACACAGATACACACGTGCGAGCACGCACACTGGAAATATCTTGCCCATAAAAGGTCGTCTATGACCACAAAAACGGATCGCCAGATGTATAAAACCAAACATTTCGCGGTTACAAATCCAAATCCCATGGGCCAACCAATCCGTATAGTCTTCAGAACTATGCGCCTCGACCATGGATTGGATACAACATATTGTTCGGCTCATATTAGAGAACAAATAGTGAATTGAGGAAAGACAAAATTCACCCTATAGAGGGTATTCAATGAGACTATCAACGTGAGTCAGGACGGGCTCCGATTGAGTAATTTTCATAGGTGTTGGAAAGGTATCGGGAAAACGAGATGATAGAACTTCTAATTTTCACGACAGGTACATTTTGCACATGCACACATACACGCGAGCTCGCAAACGGGAAATATCATGCCCATAAAAGGCCGTCTATGCCCTCAAAAATGGATCGCCAGATGGAGAAAACCAACGATTTCGCAGTTACAACTCCAAATCCTATGGGCCAACCCATCCGTATGATCTTCGGCACTATGTGCCTTGACCATGGATTGGATACAACATGGTGTTAGGCTCATATTAGAGAAGAAACAGTGAATAGAGGAAAGACCAAATTCACCCTATAGAGGGTATTCAATGAGACTATAAACGTGAGTCAGGATGAGCTCCGATTGAGTAATTTTCATAGGTGTTGGAAAGGTATCGGGAAAACGAGATGATAGAACTTCTAATTTTCATGACCAGGTACATTTTGCACATGCACACACACGCGCGAGCACGCACACGGGAAAAATCATGCCCATAAAAGGCCGTCTATGCCCTCAAAAACGGATCGCCAGATGTATAAAACCAAAGATTTCGTGGTTACAAATCCAAATCCCATGGGCCAACCCATCCGTATAGTCTTCAGAACTATGCGCCTCGACCATGGATTGGATACAACATGTTGTTCGGCTCATATTACAGAACAAATAGTGAATTGAGGAAAGACAAAATTCACCCTATGAAGGGTATTCAATGAGACTATCAACGTGAGTCAGGACGGGCTCCGATTGAGTAATTTTCATAGGTGTTGGAAAGGTATCTGGAAAACGAGATGATAGAACTTCTAATTTTCATGACCAGGTACATTTTGCACATGCACACACATGGGCGAGCACGCACGCGGGAAATATCATGCCCATAAAAGGCCGTCTATGCCCTCAAAAATGGATCGCCAGATGGAGAAAACCAACGATTTCGCAGTTACAACTCCAAATCCTATGGGCCAACCCATCCGTATGATCTTCGGCACTATGTGCCTTGACCATGGATTGGATACAACATGGTGTTAGGCTCATATTATAGAAGAAACAGTGAATAGAGGAAAGACGAAATTCACCCTATGGAGGGTATTCAATGAGACTATAAACGTGAGTCAGGATGAGCTCCGATTGAGTAATTTTCATAGGTGTTGGAAAGGTATCAGGAAAACGAGATGATAGAACTTCTAATTTTCATGACCACGTACATTTTGCACATGCACACACATACGCGAGCACGCACGCGGGAAATATCATGCCCATAAAAGGCCGTCTATGCCCTCAAAAATGGATCACCAGATGGAGAAAACTAACGACTTTCCAGTTACAACTCCAAATCCCATGGGCCAACCCATCGGTATGGTCTTTACAACTATGCGCCTGAACCATGGATTCGATACAACATGGTGTTAGGCTCCTTTTAGAGAAGAAACAGTGAATAGAGGAAAGACATAATTCACCCTATAGACGGTATTCAATGAGATTATCAACGTTAGTCAGGAGGAGCTCCGATTGAGTAATTTTCATAGGTGTTGGAAAGGTATCGGGAAAACGAGATGATAGAACTTCCGATTTTCACGACCAGGTACATTTTGCACATGCACACACATGCGCGAGCATGCACACGGGAAATATCATGCCCATAAAAGGCCATCTATGCCCTCAAAAATGGATCGCCAGATGGAGAAAACTAACGACTTTGCAGTTACAGCTCGAAATCCCATGGGCCAACCCATCCGTATGGTCTTCAGAACTATGCGCCTTGACCATAGATTGGATACAACATGGTGTTAGGCTCATATTAGAGAGGAAACAGTGAATAGAGGAAAGACAAAATTCACCCTATAGGGGGTATTCAATGAAACTATCAACGTGAGTCAGGACGAGCTCCGATTGAGTAATTTTCATAGGTGTTGGAAAGGTATCGGGAAAACGAGATGATAGAACTTCTAATTTTCACAACCTGGAACATTTTGCACACAGACACACACGCGCGAGCACGCACACTGGAAATATCTTGCCCATAAAAGGCCGTCTATGCCCTCAAAAATGGATCGCCAGATGGAGAAAACTAACGACATTGCAGTTACAGCTTGAAATCCCATGGGCCAACCCATCCGTATGGTCTTCAGAACTATGCACCTTGACCATGGATTGGATACAACATGGTGTTAGGCTCATATTAGAGAAGAAACAGTCAATAGAGGAAAGACAAAATTCACCCTATAGAGGGTATTCAATGAAACTATCAACGTGAGTCAGGACGAGCTCCGATTGAGTAATTTTCATAGGTGTTGGAAAGGTATCGGGAAAACGAGATGATAGAACTTCTAATTTTCATGACCACGTACATTTTGCACATGCACACACATACGCGAGCCCGCTCGCGGGAAATATCATGCCCATAAAAGGCCGTCTATGCCCTCAAAAATGGATCACCAGATGGAGAAAACTAACGACTTTCCAGTTACAACTCCAAATCCCATGGGCCAACCCATCGGTATGGTCTTTACAACTATGCGCCTCAACCATGGATTCGATACAACATGGTGTTAGGCTCCTATTAGAGAAGAAACAGTGAATAGAGGAAAGACATAATTCACCCTATAGACGGTATTCAATGAGATTATCAACGTTAGTCAGGAGGAGCTCCGATTGAGTAATTTTCATAGGTGTTGGAAAGGTATCGGGAAAACGAGATGATAGAACTTCTGATTTTCACGACCAGGTACATTTTACACATGCACACACATGCGCGAGCATGCACACGGGAAATATCATGCCCATAAAAGGCCATCTATGCCCTCAAAAATGGATCGCCAGATGGAGAAAACTAACGACTTTGCAGCTACAGCTCGAAATCCCATGGGCCAACCCATCCGTATGGTCTTCAGAACTATGCGCCTTGACCATAGATTGGATACAACATGGTGTTAGGCTCATATTAGAGAGGAAACAGTGAATAGAGGAAAGACAAAATTCACCCTATAGGGGGTATTCAATGAAACTATCAACGTGAGTCAGGACGAGCTCCGATTGAGTAATTTTCATAGGTGTTGGAAAGGTATCGGGAAAACGAGATGATAGAACTTCTAATTTTCACAACCTGGAACATTTTGCACACAGACACACACGCGCGAGCACGCACACTGCAAATATCTTGCCCATAAAAGGCCGTCTATGCCCTCAAAAATGGATCGCCAGATGGAGAAAACTAACGACATTGCAGTTACAGCTTGAAATCCCATGGGCCAACCCATCCGTATGGTCTTCAGAACTATGCACCTTGACCATGGATTGGATACAACATGGTGTTAGGCTCATATTAGAGAAGAAACAGTCAATAGAGGAAAGACAAAATTCACCCTATAGAGGGTATTCAATGAAACTATCAACGTGAGTCAGGACGAGCTCCGTTTGAGTAATTTTCATAGGTGTTGGAAAGGTATCGGGAAAACGAGATGATAGAACTTCTAATTTTCACGACCTGGAACATTTTGCACACAGACACACACGCGCGAGCACGCACTCTGGAAATATCTTGCCCATAAAAGGTCGTCTATGACCACAAAAACGGATCGCCAGATGTATAAAACCAAAGATTTCGCGGTTACAAATCCAAATCCCATGGGCCAACCCATCCGTATAGTCTTCAGAACTATGCGCCTCGACCATGGATTCGATACAACATGTTGTTCGGCTCATATTAGAGAACAAATAGTGAATTGAGGAAAGACAAAATTCACCCTATAGAGGGTATTCAATGAGACTATCAACGTGAGGCAGGACGGGCTCCGATTGAGTAATTTTCATAGGTGTTGGAAAGGTATCGGGAAAACGAGATGATAGAACTTCTATTTTTCACGACCAGGTACATTTTGCACATGCACACATACACGCAAGCTCACACACGGGAAATATCATGCCCATAAAAGGCCGTCTATGCCCTCAAAAATGGATCGCCACATGGAGAAAACCAACGATTTCGCAGTTACAACTCCAAATCCTATGGGCCAACCCATCCGTATGATCTTCGGCACTATGTGCCTTGACCATGGATTGGATACAACATGATGTTAGGCTCATATTAGAGAAGAAACAGTGAATAGAGGAAAGACCAAATTCACCCTATAGAGGGTATTCAATGAGACTATAAACGTGAGTCAGGATGAGCTCCGATTGAGTAATTTTCATAGGTGTTGGAAAGGTATCGGGAAAACAAGATGATAGAACTTCTAATTTTCATGACCAGGTACATTTTGCACATGCACACACACGCGCGAGCACGCACACGGGAAATATCATGCCCATAAAAGGCCGTCTATGCCCTCAAAAATGGATCGCAGAGAAAACTAACGACTTTGCAGTTACAGCTCGAAATCCCATGGGCCAACCCATCCGTACGGTCTTCAGAACTATGCGCCTTGACCATAGATTGGATACAACATGGTGTTAGGCTCATATTAGAGAAGAAACAGTGAATAGAGGAAAGACAAAATTCACCCTATAGGGGGTATTCAATGAGACTATCAACGTTAGTCAGGAGGACCTCCGATTGAGTAATTTTCATAGGTGTTGGAAAGGTATCGGGAAAACGAGATGATAGAACTTCTGATTTTCACGACCAGGTACATTTTGCACATGCACACACATGCGCGAGAATTCACACGGGAAATATCATGCCCATTAAAGGCCGTCTATGCCCTCAAAAATGGATCGCCAGATGGAGAAAACTAACGACTTTGCAGTTACAGCTCGAAATCCCATGGGCCAACCCATCCGTATGGTCTTCAGAACTATGCGCCTTGACCATAGATTGGATACAACATGGTGTTAGGCTCATATTAGAGAAGAAACAGTGAATAGAGGAAAGACAAAATTCACCCTATAGGGGGCATTCAATGAAACTATCAACGTGAGTCAGGACGAGCTCCGATTGAGTAATTTTCATAGGTGTTGGAAAGGTATCGGGAGAACGAGATGATAGAACTTCTAATTTTCACGACCTGGAACATTTTGCACATAGACACACACGCGCGAGCACGCACACTGGAAATATCTTGCCCATAGAAGGCCGTCTATGCCCTAAAAATGGATCGCCAGATGGAGAAAACAAACGATTTCGCAGTTACAACTCCAAATCTCATGGGCCTACCCATCCGTATGGTCTTCAGAACTATGCGCCTCGACCATGGATTGGATGCAATATGGTGTTAGGCTCGTATTAGAGAAGAAACAGCGAATAGAGGAAAGACATAATTCACCCTATAGACGGTATTCAATGAGATTATCAAAGTTAGTCAGGAGGAGCTCCGATTGAGTAATTTTCATAGGTGTTGGAAAGGTATCGGGAAAACGAGATGATAGAACTTCTAATTTTCACGACCTGGAACATTTTGCACATAGACACACACGCGCGAGCACGCACACGGGAAATATCTTGCCCATAGAAGGCCGTCTATGCCCTAAAAATGGATCGCCAGATGGAGAAAACCAACGATTTCGCAGTTACAACTCCAAATCTCATGGGCCTACCCATCCGTATGGTCTTCAGAACTATGCGCCTCGACCATGGATTGGATGCAATATGGTGTTAGGCTCATATTAGAGAAGAAACAGTGAATAGAGGAAAGACAAAATTCACCCTATAGGGGGTATTCAATGAAACTATCAACGTGAGTCAGGAGGAGCTCCGATTGAGTAATTTTCATAGGTGTTGGAAAGGTATCGGGAAAACGAGATGATAGAACTTCTAATTTTCACGACCTGGAACATCTTGCACACAGACAAACACGCGCGAGCACGCACACTGGAAATATCTTGCCCATAAAAGGTCGTCTATGACCTCAAAAACGGATCGCCAGATGTATAAAACCAAAGATTTCGCGGTTACAACTCCGAATACCATGGGCCAACCCATCTGTATAGTCTTCAGAACTATGCGTCTCGACCATGGATCGGATACACAATGTTGTTAGGCTCATATTAGAGAACGAATAGTGAATTGAGGAAAGACAAAATTCACCCTATAGAGGGTATTCAATGAGACTATCAACGTGAGTCAGGACGAGCTCCGATTGGGTAAGTTTCATAGGTGTTGGAAAGGTATCGGGAAAACGAGATGATAGAACTTCTAATTTTCACGACCAGGTACATTTTGCACATGCACACATATGCGCGAGCACGCACACGGGAAATATCATGCCCATAAAAGGCCGTCTATGCCCTCAAAAATGGATCGCCAGACGGAGAAAACCAATGATTTCGGAGTTACAACTCCAAATCCTATGGGCCAACCCATCCGTATGATCTTCAGCACTATGTGCCTTGACCATGGATGGGATACAACATGGTGTTACGCTCATATTAAAGAAGAAATAGTGAATACAGGAAAGACCAAATTCACCCTATAGAGGGTATTCAATGAGACTATAAACGTGAGTCAGGATGAGCTCTGATTGAGTAATTTTCAGAGGTGTTGGAAAGGTATCAGGAAAACGACATGATAGAACTTCTAATTTTCACGACCAGGTACATTTTGCACACAGACACACACGCGCGAGCACGCACACGGGAAATATCATGCCCATAAAAGGCCGTCTATGCCCTCAAAAATGGATCACCAGATGGAGAAAACCAACGATTTCGCGGTTACAGCTCCAAATCCCATGGGCCAACCCATCCGTATGGTCTTCAGCACTATGCACCTCAACCATGGATTCGATACAACATGGTGTTAGGCTCATATTAGAAAAGAAACAGTGAATAGAGGAAAGACATAATTCACCCTATAGAGGGTATTCAATGAGACTATCAACGTTAGTCAGGAGGAGCTCCGATTGAGTAATTTTCATAGGTGTTGGAAATGTATCGGGAAAACGAGATGATAGAACTTCTAATTTTCACGACCTGGAACATTTTGCACACAGACACATATGGGAGAGCACGCACACGGTAAATATCATGCCCATAAAAGGTCGTCTATGCCCTCAATAATGGATCACCAGATGGACAAAACCAACGATTTCGCAGTTACAACTCCAAATCTCATGGGCTAACCCATCCGTATGGTCTTCAGCACTATGCGCCTTGACCATGGATTGGATACAACATTGTGTTAGGCTCATATTAGCGAAGAAACAGTGAATAGAGGAAAGAGAAAATTCACCCTATAGAGGGTATTCATTGAGACTATCAACGTGAGTTAAGAGGAGCTCCGATTGAGTAATTTTCATAGGTGTTGGAAAGGTATCGGGAAAACGAGATGATAGAACTTCTAATTTTCATGACCAGGTACATTTTGCACACGCACACACACGCGCGAGCATACACACGGGAAATATCATGCCCATAAAAGGCCATCTATGCCCACAGAAATGGATCGCCAGATGGAGAAAACCAACGACTTCGCAATTACAACTCCAAATCCCATGGGCCAACCCATCCGTATGGTCTTCAGAACTATGCGCCTCGACCATGGATTCGATACAACATGGTGTTAGGCTCATATTAGAGAAGAAACAGTGAATAGAGGAAAGACATAATTCACCCTATAGAGGGTATTCAATGAGACTATAAACGTGAGTCAGGATGAGCTCCGATTGAGTAATTTTCATAGGTGTTGGAAAGGTATCGCGAAAACGAGATGATAGAACTTCTGATTTTCACGACCAGGTACATTTTGCACACGCACACACATGCGCGAGCATGCACACGGGAAATATCATGCCCATAAAAGCCCGTCTATGCCCTCAAAAATGGATCGCCAGATGGAGAAAACTAACGACTTTGCAGTTACAGCTCGAAATCCCATGGGCCAACCCATCCATATGGTCTTTAGAACTATGCGCCTTGACCATGGATTGGATACAACATGGTGTTAGCCTCATATTAGAGAAGAAACAGAGAATAGAGGAAAGACAAAATTCACCCTATAGAGGGTATTCAATGAAACTATCAAGGTGAGTCAGAACGAGCTCCGATTGAGTAATTTTCATAGGTGTTGGAAAGGTATCAGGAAAACGAGATGATAGAACCTCTAATTTTCACGACCTGGAACATTTTGCACACAGACAAACACGCGCGAGCACGCACACTGGAAATATCTTGCCCATAAAAGGTCGTCTATGACCTCAAAAACGGATCACCAGATGTATAAAACCAAAGATTTCGCGGTTACAACTCCGAATCCCATGGGCCAACCCATCCGTATAGTCTTCAGAACTATGCGTCTCGACCATGGAGCGGATACACAATGTTGTTAGGCTCATATTACAGAAGAAATAGTGAATTGAGGAAAGACAAAATTCACCCTATAGAGGGTATTCAATGAGACTATCAACGTGAGTCAGGACGAGCTCCGATTGGGTAAGTTTCATAGGTGTTGGAAAGGTATCGGGAAAACGAGATGATAGAACTTCTAATTTTCACGACCAGGTACATTTTGCACATGCACACATATGCGCGAGCACGCACACGGGAAATATCATGCCCATAAAAGGCCGTCTATGCCCTCAAAAATGGATCGCCAGACGGAGAAAACCAATGATTTCGGAGTTACAACTCCAAATCCTATGGGCCAACCCATCCGTATGATCTTCAGCACTATGTGCCTTGACCATGGATTGGATACAACATTGTGTTACGCTCATATTAAAGAAGAAATAGTGAATACAGGAAAGACCAAATTCACCCTATAGAGGGTATTCAATGAGACTATAAACGTGAGTCAGGATGAGCTCTGATTGAGTAATTTTCATAGGTGTTGGAAAGGTATCGGGAAAACGACATGATAGAACTTCTAATTTTCACGACCAGGTACATTTTGCACACGCACACACGCGCGCGAGCACGCACACGGGAAATATCATGCCCATAAAAGGCCGTCTATGCCCTAAAAAATGGATCACCAGATGGAGAAAACCAACGATTTCGCGGTTACAGCTCCAAATCCCATGGGCCAACCCATCCGTATGGTCTTCAGCACTATGCGCCTCAACCATGGATTCGATACAACATGGTGTTAGGCTCATATTAGAGAAGAAACAGTGAATAGAGGAAAGACATAATTCACCCTATAGAGGGTATTCAATGAGACTATCAACGTTAGTCAGGAGGAGCTCCGATTGAGTAATTTTCATAGGTGTTGGAAATGTATCGGGAAAACGAGATGATAGAACTTCTAATTTTCACGACCAGGTAAATTTTGCACACGCACACATATGAGAGAGCACGCACACGGGAAATATCATGCCCATAAAAGGTCGTCTATGCCCTCAATAATGGATCACCAGATGGACAAAACCAACGATTTCGCAGTTACAACTCCAAATCTAATGGGCCAACCCATCCGTATGGTCTTCAGCACTATGCGCCTTGACCATGGGGTGGATACAACATTATGTTAGGATCATATTAGGGAAGAAACAGTGAATAGAGGAAAGAGAAACTTCACCCTATAGAGGGTATTCATTGAGACTATCAACGTGAGTTCAGAGGAGCTCCGATTGAGTAATTTTCATAGGTGTTGGAAAGGTATCGGGAAAACGAGATGATAGAACTTCTAATTTTCATGACCAAGTACATTTTGCACACGCACACACACGTGCGAGCATGCACACGGGAAATATCATGCCCATAAAAGGCCATCTATGCCCACAGAAATGGATCGCCAGATGGAGAAAACCAACGACTTCGCAATTACAACTCCAAATCCCATGGGCCAACCCATCCGTATGGTCTTCAGAACTATGCACCTCGACCATGGATTCGATACAACATGGTGTTAGGCTCATATTAGAGAAGAAACAGTGAATAGAGGAAAGACATAATTCACCCTATAGAGGGTATTCAATGAGACTATAAACGTGAGTCAGGATGAGCTCCGATTGAGTAATTTTCATAGGTGTTGGAAAGGTATCGCGAAAACGAGATGATAGAACTTCTGACACGACCAGGTACATTTTGCACACGCACACACATGCGCGAGCATGCACACGGGAAATATCATGCCCATAAAAGGCCGTCTATGCCCTCAAAAATGGATCGCCAGATGGAGAAAACTAACGACTTTGCAGTTACAGCTCGAAATCCCATGGGCCAACCCATCCATATGGTCTTTAGAACTATGCGCCTTGACCATGGATTGGATACAACATGGTGTTAGCCTCATATTAGAGAAGAAACAGTGAATAGAGGAAAGACAAAATTCACCCTATAGAGGGTATTCAATGAAACTATCAACGTGAGTCAGAACGCGCTCCGATTGAGTAATTTTCATAGGTGTTGGAAAGGTATCGGGAAAGCGAGATGATAGAACTTCTAATTTTCACGACCTGGAACATTTTACACACAGACACACACGCGCGAGCACGCACACTGGAAATATCTCGCCCATAAAAGGTCGTTTATGACGTCAAAAACGGATCGCCACATGTATAAAACCAAAGATTTCGCGGTTACAACTCCAAATCCCATGGGCCAACCCATCCGTATAGTCTTCAGAACTATGCGCCTCGACCATGGATTGGATACAACATGTTGTTAGGCTCATATTAGAGAACAAATAGTGAATTGAGGAAAGACAAAATTCACCCTATAGAGGGTATTCAATGAGACTATCAACGTGAGTCAGGACGAGCTCCGATTGGGTAATTTTCATAGGTGTTTGAAAGGTATCGGGAAAACGAGATCATAGAACTTCTAATTTTCACGACCAGGTACATTTTGCACATGCACACATACGCGCGAGCACGCACACGGGAAATATCATGCCCATAAAAGGCCGTCTATGCCCTCAAAAATGGATTGCCAGATGGAGAAATCCAACGATTTCGCAGTTACAACTCCAAATCCTATGGGCCAACCCATCCGTATGATCTTCAGCACTATGTGCCTTCACCATGGATTGGATACAACATGGTGTTACAATCATATTAAAGAAGAAATAGTGAATAGAGGAAATACCAAATTCACCCTATAGAGGGTATTCAATGAGACTATAAACGTGAGTCAGGATGAGCTCCGATTGAGTAATTTTCATAGGTGTTGGAAAGGTATCGCGAAAACGAGATGATAGAACTTCTGATTTTCACGACCAGGTACATTTTGCACACGCACACACATGCGCGAGCATGCACACGGGAAATATCATGCCCATAAAAGGCCGTCTATGCCCTCAAAAATGGATCGCCAGATGGAGAAAACTAACGACTTTGCAGTTACAGATCGAAATCCCATGGGCCAACCCATCCGTGTGGTCTTTAGAACTATGCGCCTTGACCATGGATTGGATACAACATGGTGTTAGGCTCATATTAGAGAAGAAACAGTGAATAGAGGAAAGACAAAATTCACCCTATAGAGGATATTCAATGAAACTATCAACGTGAGTCAGAACGAGCTCCGATTGAGTAATTTTCATAGGTGTTGGAAAGGTATCGGGAAAACGAGATGATAGAACTTCTAATTTTCACGACCTGGAACATTTTGCACACAGACACACACGCGCGAGCACGCACACTGGAAATATCTTGCCCATAAAAGGTCGTCTATGACGTCAAAAACGGTTCGCCAGATGTATAAAACGAAAGATTTCGCGGTTACAACTCCAAATCCCATGGGCCAACCCATCCGTATAGTCTTCAGAACTATGCGCCTCGACCATGGATTGGATACAACATGTTGTTAGGCTCATATTAGAGAACAAATAGTGAATTGAGGAAAGACAAAATTCACCCTATAGAGGGTATTCAATGAGACTATCAACGTGAGTCAGGATGAGCTCCGATTGAGTAATTTTCATAGGTGTTGGAAAGGTATCGGGAAAACGAGATGATAGAACTTCTATTTTTCACGACCAGGTACATTTTGCACATGCACACATACACGCGAGCTCGCACACGGGAAATATCATGCCCATAAAAGGCCGTCTATGCCCTCAAAACTGAATCGCCACATGGAGAAAACCAACGATTTCGCAGTTACAACTCGAAATCCTATGGGCCAACCCATCCGTATGATCTTCGGCACTATGTGCCTTGACCATGGATTGGATACAACATGATGTTAGGCTCATATTAGAGAAGAAACAGTGAATAGAGGAAAGACCAAATTCACCCTATAGAGGGTATTCAATGAGACTATAAACGTGAGTCAGGATGAGCTCCGATTGAGTAATTTTCATAGGTGTTGGAAAGGTATCGGGAAAACGAGATGATAGAACTTCTAATTTTCATGACCAGGTACATTTTGCACATGCACACACACGCGCGAGCACGCACACGGGAAATATCATGCCCATAAAAGGCTGTAAATGCCCTCAAAAATGGATCGCCAGATGGAGAAAACTAACGACTTTGCAGTTACAGCTCGAAATCCCATGGGCCAACCCATCCGTATGGTCTTCAGAACTATGCGCCTTGACCATAGATTGGATACAACATGGTGTTAGGCTCATATTAGAGAAGAAACAGTGAATAGAGGAAAGACAAAATTCACCCTATAGGGGGTATTCAATGAGACTGTCAACGTTAGTCAGGAGGAGCTCCGATTGAGTAATTTTCATAGGTGTTGGAAACGTATCGGGAAAACGAGATGATAGAACTTCTGATTTTCAAGACCAGGTACATTTTGCACATGCACACACATGCGCGAGCATGCACACGGGAAATATCATGCCCAAAAAAGGCCGTCTATGCCCTCAAAAATGGATCGCCAGATGGAGAAAACTAACGACTTTGCAGTTACAGCTCGAAATCCCATGGGCCAACCCATCCGTATGGTCTTCAGAACTATGCGCCTTGACCATAGATTGGATACAACATGGTGTTAGGCTCATATTAGAGAAGAAACAGTGAATAGAGGAAAGACAAAATTCACCCTATAGGGGGTATTCAATGAAACTATCAACTTGAGTCAGGACGAGCTCCGATTGAGTAATTTTCATAGGTGTTGGAAAGGTATCGGGAAAACGAGATGATAGAACTTCTAATTTTCACGACCTGGAACATTTTGCACACAGACAAACACGCGCGAGCACGCACACTGGAAATATCTTGCCCATAAAAGGTCGGCTATGACCTCAAAAACGGATCGCCAGATGTATAAAACCAAAGATTTCGCGGTTACAACTCCGAATCCCATGGGCCAACCCATCCGTATAGTCTTCAGAACTATGCGTCTCGACCATGGATCGGATACACAATGTTGTTAGGCTCATATTAGAGAACAAATAGTGAATTGAGGAAAGACAAAATTCACCCTATAGAGGGTATTCAATGAGACTATCAACGTGAGTCAGGACGAGCTCCGATTGGGTAAGTTTCATAGGTGTTGGAAAGGTATCGGGAAAACGAGATGATAGAACTTCTAATTTTCACGACCAAGTACATTTTGCACATGCACACATATGCGCGAGCACGCACACGGGAAATATCATGCCCATAAAAGGCCGTCTATGCCCTCAAAAATGGATTGCCAGATGGAGAAATCCAACGATTTCGCAGTTACAACTCCAAATCCTATGGGCCAACCCATCCGTATGATCTTCAGCACTATGTGCCTTGACCATGGATTGGATACAACATGGTGTTACAATCATATTAAAGAAGAAATAGTGAATAGAGGAAATACCAAATTCACCCTATAGAGGGTATTCAATGAGACTATAAACGTGAGTCAGGATGAGCTCCGATTGAGTAATTTTCATAGGT
This sequence comes from Hordeum marinum, assembly GCA_022496015.1. Taxonomy (NCBI): domain Eukaryota; kingdom Viridiplantae; phylum Streptophyta; class Magnoliopsida; order Poales; family Poaceae; genus Hordeum; species Hordeum marinum. The sequence goes on from JAAAWK010000075.1 coordinate 15,560, forward strand.
GTTGGAAAGGTATCGCGAAAACGAGATGATAGAACTTCTGATTTTCACGACCAGGTACATTTTGCACACGCACACACATGCGCGAGCATGCACACGGGAAATATCATGCCCATAAAAGGCCGTCTATGCCCTCAAAAATGGATCGCCAGATGGAGAAAACTAACGACTTTGCAGTTACAGATCGAAATCCCATGGGCCAACCCATCCGTGTGGTCTTTAGAACTATGCGCCTTGACCATGGATTGGATACAACATGGTGTTAGGCTCATATTAGAGAAGAAACAGTGAATAGAGGAAAGACCAAATTCACCCTATAGAGGGTATTCAATGAGACTATAAACGTGAGTCAGGATGAGCTCCGATTGAGTAATTTTCATAGGTGTTGGAAAGGTATCGGGAAAACGAGATGATAGAACTTCTAATTTTCATGACCAGGTACATTTTGCACATGCACACACACGCGCGAGCACGCACACGGGAAATATCATGCCCATAAAAGGCTGTAAATGCCCTCAAAAATGGATCGCCAGATGGAGAAAACTAACGACTTTGCAGTTACAGCTCGAAATCCCATGGGCCAACCCATCCGTATGGTCTTCAGAACTATGCGCCTTGACCATAGATTGGATACAACATGGTGTTAGGCTCATATTAGAGAAGAAACAGTGAATAGAGGAAAGACAAAATTCACCCTATAGGGGGTATTCAATGAGACTGTCAACGTTAGTCAGGAGGAGCTCCGATTGAGTAATTTTCATAGGTGTTGGAAACGTATCGGGAAAACGAGATGATAGAACTTCTGATTTTCAAGACCAGGTACATTTTGCACATGCACACACATGCGCGAGCATGCACACGGGAAATATCATGCCCAAAAAAGGCCGTCTATGCCCTCAAAAATGGATCGCCAGATGGAGAAAACTAACGACTTTGCAGTTACAGCTCGAAATCCCATGGGCCAACCCATCCGTATGGTCTTCAGAACTATGCGCCTTGACCATAGATTGGATACAACATGGTGTTAGGCTCATATTAGAGAAGAAACAGTGAATAGAGGAAAGACAAAATTCACCCTATAGGGGGTATTCAATGAAACTATCAACTTGAGTCAGGACGAGCTCCGATTGAGTAATTTTCATAGGTGTTGGAAAGGTATCGGGAAAACGAGATGATAGAACTTCTAATTTTCACGACCTGGAACATTTTGCACACAGACAAACACGCGCGAGCACGCACACTGGAAATATCTTGCCCATAAAAGGTCGGCTATGACCTCAAAAACGGATCGCCAGATGTATAAAACCAAAGATTTCGCGGTTACAACTCCGAATCCCATGGGCCAACCCATCCGTATAGTCTTCAGAACTATGCGTCTCGACCATGGATCGGATACACAATGTTGTTAGGCTCATATTAGAGAACAAATAGTGAATTGAGGAAAGACAAAATTCACCCTATAGAGGGTATTCAATGAGACTATCAACGTGAGTCAGGACGAGCTCCGATTGGGTAAGTTTCATAGGTGTTGGAAAGGTATCGGGAAAACGAGATGATAGAACTTCTAATTTTCACGACCAAGTACATTTTGCACATGCACACATATGCGCGAGCACGCACACGGGAAATATCATGCCCATAAAAGGCCGTCTATGCCCTCAAAAATGGATTGCCAGATGGAGAAATCCAACGATTTCGCAGTTACAACTCCAAATCCTATGGGCCAACCCATCCGTATGATCTTCAGCACTATGTGCCTTGACCATGGATTGGATACAACATGGTGTTACAATCATATTAAAGAAGAAATAGTGAATAGAGGAAATACCAAATTCACCCTATAGAGGGTATTCAATGAGACTATAAACGTGAGTCAGGATGAGCTCCGATTGAGTAATTTTCATAGGTGTTGGAAAGGTATCGCGAAAACGAGATGATAGAACTTCTGATTTTCACGACCAGGTACATTTTGCACACGCACACACATGCGCGAGCATGCACACGGGAAATATCATGCCCATAAAAGGCCGTCTATGCCCTCAAAAATGGATCGCCAGATGGAGAAAACTAACGACTTTGCAGTTACAGATCGAAATCCCATGGGCCAACCCATCCGTGTGGTCTTTAGAACTATGCGCCTTGACCATGGATTGGATACAACATGGTGTTAGGCTCATATTAGAGAAGAAACAGTGAATAGAGGAAAGACAAAATTCACCCTATAGAGGATATTCAATGAAACTATCAACGTGAGTCAGAACGAGCTCCGATTGAGTAATTTTCATAGGTGTTGGAAAGGTATCGGGAAAACGAGATGATAGAACTTCTAATTTTCACGACCTGGAACATTTTGCACATAGACACACACGCGCGAGCACGCACACTGGAAATATCTTGCCCATAAAAGGTCGTCTATGACGTCAAAAACGGTTCGCCAGATGTATAAAACGAAAGATTTCGCGGTTACAACTCCAAATCCCATGGGCCAACCGATTCCGTATAGTCTTCAGAACTATGCGCCTCGACCATGGATTGGATATAACATGTTGTTAGGCTCATATTAGAGAACAAATAGTGAATTGAGGAAAGACAAAATTCACCCTATAGAGGGTATTCAATGAGACTATCAACGTGAGTCAGGAAGAGCTCCGATTGAGTAATTTTCATAGGTGTTGGAAAGGTATCGGGAAAACGAGATGATAGAACTTCTATTTTTCACGACCAGGTACATTTTGCACATGCACACATACACGCGAGCTCGCACACGGGAAATATCATGCCCATAAAAGGCCGTCTATGCCCTCAAAACTGGATCGCCACATGGAGAAAACCAACGATTTCGCAGTTACAACTCGAAATCCTATGGGCCAACCCATCCGTATGATCTTCGGCACTATGTGCCTTGACCATGGATTGGATACAACATGATGTTAGGCTCATATTAGAGAAGAAACAGTGAATAGAGGAAAGACCAAATTCACCCTATAGAGGGTATTCAATGAGACTATAAACGTGAGTCAGGATGAGCTCCGATTGAGTAATTTTCATAGGTGTTGGAAAGGTATCGGGTAAACGAGATGATAGAACTTCTAATTTTCATGACCAGGTACATTTTGCACATGCACACACACGCGCGAGCACGCACACGGGAAATATCATGCCCATAAAAGGCTGTAAATGCCCTCAAAAATGGATCGCCAGATGGAGAAAACTAACGACTTTGCAGTTACAGCTCGAAATCCCATGGGCCAACCCATCCGTATGGTCTTCAGAACTATGCGCCTTGACCATAGATTGGATACAACATGGTGTTAGGCTCATATTAGAGAAGAAACAGTGAATAGAGGAAAGACAAAATTCACCCTATAGGGGGTATTCAATGAGACTGTCAACGTTAGTCAGGAGGAGCTCCGATTGAGTAATTTTCATAGGTGTTGGAAACGTATCGGGAAAACGAGATGATAGAACTTCTGATTTTCACGACCAGGTACATTTTGCACATGCACACACATGCGCGAGCATGCACACGGGAAATATCATGCCCAAAAAAGGCCGTCTATGCCCTCAAAAATGGATCGCCAGATGGAGAAAACTAACGACTTTGCAGTTACAGCTCGAAATCCCATGGGCCAACCCATCCGTATGGTCTTCAGAACTATGCGCCTTGACCATAGATTGGATACAACATGGTGTTAGGCTCATATTAGAGAAGAAACAGTGAATAGAGGAAAGACAAAATTGGCCCTATAGGGGGTATTCAATGAAACTATCAACGTGAGTCAGGACGAGCTCCGATTGAGTAATTTTCATAGGTGTTGGAAAGGTATCGGGAAAACGAGATGATAGAACTTCTAATTTTCACGACCTGGAACATTTTGCACACAGACAAACACGCGCGAGCACGCACACTGGAAATATCTTGCCCATAAAAGGTCGGCTATGACCTCAAAAACGGATCGCCAGATGTATAAAACCAAAGATTTCGCGGTTACAACTCCGAATCCCATGGGCCAACCCATCCGTATAGTCTTCAGAACTATGCGTCTCGACCATGGATCGGATACACAATGTTGTTAGGCTCATATTAGAGAACAAATAGTGAATTGAGGAAAGACAAAATTCACCCTATAGAGGGTATTCAATGAGACTATCAACGTGAGTCAGGACGAGCTCCGATTGGGTAAGTTTCATAGGTGTTGGAAAGGTATCGGGAAAACGAGATGATAGAACTTCTATTTTTCACGACCAAGTACATTTTGCACATGCACACATATGCGCGAGCACGCACACGGGAAATATCATGCCCATAAAAGGCCGTCTATGCCCTCAAAAATGGATCGCCAGACGGAGAAAACCAATGATTTCGGAGTTACAACTCCAAATCCTATGGGCCAACCCATCCGTATGATCTTCAGCACTATGTGCCTTGACCATGGATTGGATACAACATGGTGTTACACTCATATTAAAGAAGAAATAGTGAATACAGGAAAGACCAAATTCACCCTATAGAGGGTATTCAATGAGACTATAAACGTGAGTCAGGATGAGCTCTGATTGAGTAATTTTCATAGGTGTTGGAAAGGTATCGGGAAAACGACATGATAGAACTTCTAATTTTCACGACCAGGTACATTTTGCACACGCACACACACGCGCGAGCACGCACACGGGAAATATCATGCCCATAAAAGGCCGTCTATGCCCTCAAAAATGGATCACCAGATGGAGAAAACCAACGATTTCCGGGTTACAGCTCCAAATCCCATGGGCCAACCCATCCGTATGGTCTCCAGTACTATGCGCCTCAACCATGGATTCGATACAACATGGTGTTAGGCTCATATTAGAGAAGAAACAGTGAATAGAGGAAAGCCAAAATTCACCCTATAGGGGGTATTCAATGAAACTATCAACGTGAGTCAGGACGAGCTCCGATTGAGTAATTTTCATAGGTGTTGGAAAGGTATCGGGAAAACGAGATGATAGAACTTCTAATTTTCACGACCTGGAACATTTTGCACACAGACAAACACGCGCGAGCACGCACACTGGAAATATCTTGCCCATAAAAGGTCGGCTATGACCTCAAAAACGGATCGCCAGATGTATAAAACCAAAGATTTCGCGGTTACAACTCCGAATCCCATGGGCCAACCCATCCGTATAGTCTTCAGAACTATGCGTCTCGACCATGGATCGGATACACAATGTTGTTAGGCTCATATTAGAGAACAAATAGTGAATTGAGGAAAGACAAAATTCACCCTATAGAGGGTATTCAATGAGACTATCAACGTGAGTCAGGACGAGCTCCGATTGGGTAAGTTTCATAGGTGTTGGAAAGGTATCGGGAAAACGAGATGATAGAACTTCTAATTTTCACGACCAAGTACATTTTGCACATGCACACATATGCGCGAGCATGCACATGGGAAATATCATGCCCATAAAAGGCCGTCTATGCCCTCAAAAATGGATCGCCAGACGGAGAAAACCAATGATTTCGGAGTTACAACTCCAAATCCTATGGGCCAACCCATCCGTATGATCTTCAGCACTATGTGCCTTGACCATGGATTGGATACAACATGGTGTTACGCTCATATTAAAGAAGAAATAGTGAATACAGGAAAGACCAAATTCACCCTATAGAGGGTATTCAATGAGACTATAAACGTGAGTCAGGATGAGCTCTGATTGAGTAATTTTCATAGGTGTTGGAAAGGTATCGGGAAAACGACATGATAGAACTTCTAATTTTCACGACCAGGTACATTTTGCACACGCACACACACGCGCGAGCACGCACACGGGAAATATCATGCCCATAAAAGGCCGTCTATGCCCTCAAAAATGGATCACCAGATGGAGAAAACCAACGATTTCGCGGTTACAGCTCCAAATCCCATGGGCCAACCCATCCGTATGGTCTCCAGTACTATGCGCCTCAACCATGGATTCGATACAACATGGTGTTAGGCTCATATTAGAGAAGAAACAGTGAATAGAGGAAAGACAAAATTCACCCTATAGGGGGTATTCAATGAAACTATCAACGTGAGTCAGGACGAGCTCCGATTGAGTAATTTTCATAGGTGTTGGAAAGGTATCGGGAAAACGAGATGATAGAACTTCTAATTTTCACGACCTGGAACATTTTGCACACAGACAAACACGCGCGAGCACGCACACTGGAAATATCTTGCCCATAAAAGGTCGGCTATGACCTCAAAAACGGATCGCCAGATGTATAAAACCAAAGATTTCGCGGTTACAACTCCGAATCCCATGGGCCAACCCATCCGTATAGTCTTCAGAACTATGCGTCTCGACCATGGATCGGATACACAATGTTGTTAGGCTCATATTAGAGAACAAATAGTGAATTGAGGAAAGACAAAATTCACCCTATAGAGGGTATTCAATGAGACTATCAACGTGAGTCAGGACGAGCTCCGATTGGGTAAGTTTCATAGGTGTTGGAAAGGTATCGGGAAAACGAGATGATAGAACTTCTAATTTTCACGACCAAGTACATTTTGCACATGCGCACATATGCGCGAGCACGCACACGGGAAATATCATGCCCATAAAAGGCCGTCTATGCCCTCAAAAATGGATCGCCAGACGGAGAAAACCAATGATTTCGGAGTTACAACTCCAAATCCTATGGGCCAACCCATCCGTATGATCTTCAGCACTATGTGCCTTGACCATGGATTGGATACAACATGGTGTTACGCTCATATTAAAGAAGAAACAGTGAATAGAGGAAAGACATAATTCACCCTATAGAGGGTATTCAATGAGACTATCAACGTTAGTCAGGAGGAGCTCCGATTGAGTAATTTTCATAGGTGTTGGAAATGTATCGGGAAAACGAGATGATAGAACTTCTAATTTTCACGACCAGGTAAATTTTGCACACGCACACATATGGGAGAGCACGCACACGGGAAATATCATGCCCATAAAAGGTCGTCTATGCCCTCAATAATGGATCACCAGATGGACAAAACCAACGATTTCGCAGTTACAACTCCAAATCTCATGGGCCAACCCATCCGTATGGTCTTCAGCACTATGCGCCTTGACCATGGATTGGATACAACATTGTGTTAGGCTCATATTAGGGAAGAAACAGTGAATAGAGGAAAGAGAAAATTCACCCTATAGAGGGTATTCATTGAGACTATCAACGTGAGTTAAGAGGAGCTCCGATTGAGAAATTTTCATAGGTGTTGGAAAGGTATCGGGAAAACGAGATGATAGAACTTCTAATTTTCATGACCAGGTACATTTTGCACACGCACACACACGCGCGAGCATGCACACGGGAAATATCATGCCCATAAAAGGCCATCTATGCCCACAGAAATGGATCGCCAGATGGAGAAAACTAACGACTTTGCAGTTACAGCTCGAAATCCCATGGGCCAACCCATCCATATGGTCTTTAGAACTATGCGCCTTGACCGTGGATTGCATACAACATGGTGTTAGCCTCATATTAGAGAAGAAACAGTGAATAGAGGAAAGACAAAATTCACCCTATAGAGGGTATTCAATGAAACTATCAACGTGAGTCAGAACGAGCTCCGATTGAGTAATTTTCATAGGTGTCGGAAAGGTATCGGGAAAACGAGATGATAGAACTTCTAATTTTCACGACCTGGAACATTTTGCACACAGACACACACGCGCGAGCACGCACACTGGAAATATCTTGCCCATAAAAGGTCGTTTATGACGTCAAAAACGGATCGCCAGATGTATAAAACCAAAGATTTCGCGGTTACAACTCCAAATCCCATGGGCCAACCCATCCGTATAGTCTTCAGAACTATGCGCCTCGACCATGGATCGGATACAACATGTTGTTAGGCTCATATTAGAGAACAAATAGTGAATTGAGGAAAGACAAAATTCACCCTATAGAGGGTATTCAATGAGACTATCAACGTGAGTCAGGACGAGCTCCGATTGGGTAATTTTCATAGGTGTTTGAAAGGTATGGGGAAAACGAGATGATAGAACTTCTAATTTTCACGACCAGGTACATTTTGCACATGCACACATACGCGCGAGCACGCACACGGGAAATATCATGCCCATAAAAGGCCGTCTATGCCCTCAAAAATGGATTGCCAGATGGAGAAATCCAACGATTTCGCAGTTACAACTCCAAATCCTATGGGCCAACCCATCCGTATGATCTTCAGCACTATGTGCCTTGACCATGGATTGGATACAACATGGTGTTACACTCATATTAAAGAAGAAATAGTGAATACAGGAAAGACCAAATTCACCCTATACAGGGTATTCAATGAGACTATAAACGTGAGTCAGGATGAGATCCGATTGAGTAATTTTCATAGGTGTTGGAAAGGTATCGGGAAAACGACATGATAGAACTTCTAATTTTCACGACCAGGTACATTTTGCACACGCACACACACGCGCGAGCACGCACACGGGAAATATCATGCCCATAAAAGGCCGTCTATGCCCTCAAAAATGGATCACCAGATGGAGAAAACCAACGATTTCCGGGTTACAGCTCCAAATCCCATGGGCCAACCCATCCGTATGGTCTCCAGTACTATGCGCCTCAACCATGGATTCGATACAACATGGTGTTAGGCTCATATTAGAGAAGAAACAGTGAATAGAGGAAAGCCAAAATTCACCCTATAGGGGGTATTCAATGAAACTATCAACGTGAGTCAGGACGAGCTCCGATTGAGTAATTTTCATAGGTGTTGGAAAGGTATCGGGAAAACGAGATGATAGAACTTCTAATTTTCACGACCTGGAACATTTTGCACACAGACAAACACGCGCGAGCACGCACACTGGAAATATCTTGCCCATAAAAGGTCGGCTATGACCTCAAAAACGGATCGCCAGATGTATAAAACCAAAGATTTCGCGGTTACAACTCCGAATCCCATGGGCCAACCCATCCGTATAGTCTTCAGAACTATGCGTCTCGACCATGGATCGGATACACAATGTTGTTAGGCTCATATTAGAGAACAAATAGTGAATTGAGGAAAGACAAAATTCACCCTATAGAGGGTATTCAATGAGACTATCAACGTGAGTCAGGACGAGCTCCGATTGGGTAAGTTTCATAGGTGTTGGAAAGGTATCGGGAAAACGAGATGATAGAACTTCTAATTTTCACGACCAAGTACATTTTGCACATGCACACATATGCGCGAGCATGCACATGGGAAATATCATGCCCATAAAAGGCCGTCTATGCCCTCAAAAATGGATCGCCAGACGGAGAAAACCAATGATTTCGGAGTTACAACTCCAAATCCTATGGGCCAACCCATCCGTATGATCTTCAGCACTATGTGCCTTGACCATGGATTGGATACAACATGGTGTTACGCTCATATTAAAGAAGAAATAGTGAATACAGGAAAGACCAAATTCACCCTATAGAGGGTATTCAATGAGACTATAAACGTGAGTCAGGATGAGCTCTGATTGAGTAATTTTCATAGGTGTTGGAAAGGTATCGGGAAAACGACATGATAGAACTTCTAATTTTCACGACCAGGTACATTTTGCACACGCACACACACGCGCGAGCACGCACACGGGAAATATCATGCCCATAAAAGGCCGTCTATGCCCTCAAAAATGGATCACCAGATGGAGAAAACCAACGATTTCGCGGTTACAGCTCCAAATCCCATGGGCCAACCCATCCGTATGGTCTCCAGTACTATGCGCCTCAACCATGGATTCGATACAACATGGTGTTAGGCTCATATTAGAGAAGAAACAGTGAATAGAGGAAAGACAAAATTCACCCTATAGGGGGTATTCAATGAAACTATCAACGTGAGTCAGGACGAGCTCCGATTGAGTAATTTTCATAGGTGTTGGAAAGGTATCGGGAAAACGAGATGATAGAACTTCTAATTTTCACGACCTGGAACATTTTGCACACAGACAAACACGCGCGAGCACGCACACTGGAAATATCTTGCCCATAAAAGGTCGGCTATGACCTCAAAAACGGATCGCCAGATGTATAAAACCAAAGATTTCGCGGTTACAACTCCGAATCCCATGGGCCAACCCATCCGTATAGTCTTCAGAACTATGCGTCTCGACCATGGATCGGATACACAATGTTGTTAGGCTCATATTAGAGAACAAATAGTGAATTGAGGAAAGACAAAATTCACCCTATAGAGGGTATTCAATGAGACTATCAACGTGAGTCAGGACGAGCTCCGATTGGGTAAGTTTCATAGGTGTTGGAAAGGTATCGGGAAAACGAGATGATAGAACTTCTAATTTTCACGACCAAGTACATTTTGCACATGCGCACATATGCGCGAGCACGCACACGGGAAATATCATGCCCATAAAAGGCCGTCTATGCCCTCAAAAATGGATCGCCAGACGGAGAAAACCAATGATTTCGGAGTTACAACTCCAAATCCTATGGGCCAACCCATCCGTATGATCTTCAGCACTATGTGCCTTGACCATGGATTGGATACAACATGGTGTTACGCTCATATTAAAGAAGAAACAGTGAATAGAGGAAAGACATAATTCACCCTATAGAGGGTATTCAATGAGACTATCAACGTTAGTCAGGAGGAGCTCCGATTGAGTAATTTTCATAGGTGTTGGAAATGTATCGGGAAAACGAGATGATAGAACTTCTAATTTTCACGACCAGGTAAATTTTGCACACGCACACATATGGGAGAGCACGCACACGGGAAATATCATGCCCATAAAGGTCGTCTATGCCCTCAATAATGGATCACCAGATGGACAAAACCAACGATTTCGCAGTTACAACTCCAAATCTCATGGGCCAACCCATCCGTATGGTCTTCAGCACTATGCGCCTTGACCATGGATTGGATACAACATTGTGTTAGGCTCATATTAGGGAAGAAACAGTGAATAGAGGAAAGAGAAAATTCACCCTATAGAGGGTATTCATTGAGACTATCAACGTGAGTTAAGAGGAGCTCCGATTGAGAAATTTTCATAGGTGTTGGAAAGGTATCGGGAAAACGAGATGATAGAACTTCTAATTTTCATGACCAGGTACATTTTGCACACGCACACACACGCGCGAGCATGCACACGGGAAATATCATGCCCATAAAAGGCCATCTATGCCCACAGAAATGGATCGCCAGATGGAGAAAACTAACGACTTTGCAGTTACAGCTCGAAATCCCATGGGCCAACCCATCCATATGGTCTTTAGAACTATGCGCCTTGACCATGGATTGCATACAACATGGTGTTAGCCTCATATTAGAGAAGAAACAGTGAATAGAGGAAAGACAAAATTCACCCTATAGAGGGTATTCAATGAAACTATCAACGTGAGTCAGAACGAGCTCCGATTGAGTAATTTTCATAGGTGTCGGAAAGGTATCGGGAAAACGAGATGATAGAACTTCTAATTTTCACGACCTGGAACATTTTGCACACAGACACACACGCGCGAGCACGCACACTAGAAATATCTTGCCCATAAAAGGTCGTTTATGACGTCAAAAACGGATCGCCAGATGTATAAAACCAAAGATTTCGCGGTTACAACTCCAAATCCCATGGGCCAACCCATCCGTATAGTCTTCAGAACTATGCGCCTCGACCATGGATTGGATACAACATGTTGTTAGGCTCATATTAGAGAACAAATAGTGAATTGAGGAAAGACAAAATTCACCCTATAGAGGGTATTCAATGAGACTATCAACGTGAGTCAGGACGAGCTCCGATTGGGTAATTTTCATAGGTGTTTGAAAGGTATGGGGAAAACGAGATGATAGAACTTCTAATTTTCACGACCAGGTACATTTTGCACATGCACACATACGCGCGAGCACGCACACGGGAAATATCATGCCCATAAAAGGCCGTCTATGCCCTCAAAAATGGATTGCCAGATGGAGAAATCCAACGATTTCGCAGTTACAACTCCAAATCCTATGGGCCAACCCATCCGTATGATCTTCAGCACTATGTGCCTTGACCATAGATTGGATACAACATGGTGTTACAATCATATTAAAGAAGAAACAGTGAATAGAGGAAAGACCAAATTCACCCTATACAGGGTATTCAATGAGACTATAAACGTGAGTCAGGATGAGATCCGATTGAGTAATTTTCATAGGTGTTGGAAAGGTATCGCGAAAACGAGATGATAGAACTTCTGATTTTCACGACCAGGTACATTTTGCACACGCACACACATGCGCGAGCATGCACACGGGAAATATCATGCCCATAAAAGGCCGTCTATGCCCTCAAAAATGGATCGCCAGATGGAGAAAACTAACGACTTTGCAGTTACAGCTCGAAATCCCATGGGCCAACCCATCCGTGTGGTCTTTAGAACTATGCGCCTTGACCATGGATTGGATACAACATGGTGTTAGGCTCATATTAGAGAAGAAACAGTGAATAGAGGAAAGACAAAATTCACCCTATAGAGGGTATTCAATGAAACTATCAACGTGAGTCAGAACGAGCTCCGATTGAGTAATTTTCATAGGTGTTGGAAAGGTATCGGGAAAACGAGATGATAGAACTTCTAATTTTCACGACCTGGAACATTTTGCACACAGACACACACGCGCGAGCACGCACACTGGAAATATCTTGCCCATAAAAGGTCGTCTATGACGTCAAAAACGGTTCGCCAGATGTATAAAACGAAAGATTTCGCGGTTACAACTCCAAATCCCATAGGCCAAGCATCCGTATAGTCTTGAGAACTATGCGCCTCGACCATGGATTGGATACAACATGTTGTTAGGCTCATATTAGAGAACAAATACTGAATTGAGGAAAGACAAAATTCACCCTATAGAGGGTATTCAATGAGACTATCAACGTGAGTCAGGACGAGCTCCGATTGGGTAATTTTCATAGGTGTTTGAAAGGTATCGGGAAAACGAGATGATAGAACTTCTAATTTTCACGACCTGGTACATTTTGCACATGCACACATACGCGCGAGCATGCGCACGGGAAATATCATGCCCATAAAAGGCCGTCTATGCCCTCAAAAATGGATTGCCAGATGGAGAAATCCAACGATTTCGCAGTTACAACTCCAAATCCTATGGGGCAACCCATCCGTATGATCTTCAGCACTATGTCCCTTGACCATGGATTGGATACAACATGGTGTTACAATCATATTAAAGAAGAAATTGTGAATAGAGGAAAGACCGAATTCACCCAATAGAGGGTATTCAATGAGACTATAAACGTGAGTCAGGATGAGCTCCGATTGAGTAATTTTCATAGGTGTTGGAAAGGTATCGCGAAAACGAGATGATAGAACTTCTAATTTTCACGACCAGGTACATTTTGCACACGCGCACACATGCGCGTGCACGCACACGGGAAATATCATGACCATAAAAGGCCGTCTATGCCCTCAAAAATGGATTGCCAAATGGAGAAAACTAACGACTTCGAAGTTACAGCTCCAAATCCCATGGGCCAACCCATCCGTATGGTCTTTAAAACTATGCGCCTCAACCATGTATTCGATACAACATGGTGTTAGGCTCATATTAGAGAAGAAACAGTGAATAGAGGAAAGACATAATTCACCCTATAGAGGGTATTCAATGAGACTATCAACGTTAGTCAGGTGGAGCTCCGATTGAGTAATTTTCATAGGTGTTGGAAAGGTATCGGGAAAACGAGATGATAGAACTTCTAATTTTCACGACCAGGTACATTTTGCACACGCACACATATGGGCGAGCATGCACACGGGAAATATCATGCCCATAAAAGGTCGTCTATGCCCTCAAAAACGGATCTCCAGATGGAGAAAACCAACGATTTCGCAGTTACAACTCCAAATCCCATGGGCCAACCCATCCGTATGGTCTTCAAAACTATGCGCCTCGACCATGGATTGGATACAACATGGTGTCATGCTCATATTAGGGAAGAAACGGTGAATAGAGGACAAACGAAATTCACCCTATAGAGGGTATTCATTGAGACTATCAACGTGAGTCAGGACGAGCTCCGATTGAGTAATTTTCATAGGTGTTGGAAAGGTATCGCGAAAACGAGATGATAGAACTTCTGATTTTCACGACCAGGTACATTTTGCACACGCACACACATGCGCGAGCATGCACACGGGAAATATCATGCCCATAAAAGGCCGTCTATGCCCTCAAAAATGGATCGCCAGATGGAGAAAACTAACGACTTTGCAGTTACAGCTCGGAATCCCATGGGCCAACCCATCCGTATGGTCTTTAGAACTATGCGCCTTGACCATGGATTGGATACAACATGGTGTTAGGCTCATATTAGACAAGAAACAGTGAATAGAGGAAAGACAAAATTCACCCTATAGAGGGTATTGAATGAGACTATCAACGTGAGTCAGGACAAGCTCCGATTGGGTAATTTTCATAGGTGTTTGAAAGGTATCGGGAAAACGAGATGATAGAACCTCTAATTTTCACGACCAGGTACATTTTGCACATGCACACATACACGCGAGCACGCACACGGGAAATATCATGCCCATAAAAGGCCGTCTATGCCCTCAAAAATGGATTGCCAGATGGAGAAATCCAACGATTTCGCAGTTACAACTCCAAATCCTATGGGCCAACCCATCCGTATGATCTTCAGCACTATGTGCCTTGACCATGGATTGGATACAACATGGTGTTACAATCATATTAAAGAAGAAATAGTGAATAGAGGAAAGACCAAATTCACCCTATAGAGGGTATTCAATGAGACTATAAACGTGAGTCAGGATGAGCTCCGATTGAGTAATTTTCATAGGTGTTGGAAAGGTATCGCGAAAACGAGATGATAGAACTTCTGATTTTCACGACCAGGTACATTTTGCACACGCACACACATGCGCGAGCATGCACACGGGAAATATCATGCCCATAAAAGGCCGTCTATGCCCTCAAAAATGGATCGCCAGAAGGAGAAAACTAACGACTTTGCAGTTACAGCTCGAAATCCCATGGGCCAACCCATCCGTGTGGTCTTTAGAACTATGCGCCTTGACCATGGATTGGATACAAAATGGTGTTAGGCTCATATTAGAGAAGAAACAGTGAATAGAGGAAAGACAAAATTCACCCTATAGAGGGTATTCAATGAAACTATCAACGTGAGTCAGAACGAGCTCCGATTGAGTAATTTTCATAGGTGTTGGAAAGGTATCGGGAAAACGAGATGATAGAACTTCTAATTTTCACGACCTGGAACATTTTGCACACAGACACACACGCGCGAGCACGCACACTGGAAATATCTTGCCCATAAAAGGTCGTCTA
Source organism: Hordeum marinum (assembly GCA_022496015.1). Lineage (NCBI taxonomy): Eukaryota > Viridiplantae > Streptophyta > Magnoliopsida > Poales > Poaceae > Hordeum > Hordeum marinum. Next base: position 30,925 of record JAAAWK010000075.1, read on the forward strand.
TGACCACAAAAACGGATCGCCAGATGTATAAAACCAAAGATTTCGCGGTTACAAATCCAAATCCCATGGGCCAACCCATCCGTATAGTCTTCAGAACTATGCGCCTCGACCATGGATTGGATACAACATGTTGTTAGGCTCATATTAGAGAACAAATAGTGAATTGAGGAAAGACAAAATTCACCCTATAGAGGGTATTCAATGAGACTATCAACGTGAGTGAGGATGAGCTCCGATTGAGTAATTTTCATAGGTGTTGGAAAGGTATCGGGAAAACGAGATGATAGAACTTCTATTTTTCACGACCAGGTACATTTTGCACATGTACACATACACGCGAGCTCTCACATGGGAAATATCATGCCCATAAAAGGCCGTCTATGCCCTCAAAAATGGATCGCCACATGGAGAAAACCAACGATTTCGCAGTTACAACTCCAAATCCTATGGGCCAACCCATCCGTATGATCTTCGGCACTATGTGCCTTGACCATGGATTGGATACAACATGATGTTAGGCTCATATTAGAGAAGAAACAGTGAATAGAGGAAAGACCAAATTCACCCTATAGAGGGTATTCAATGAGACTATAAACGTGAGTCAGGATGAGCTCCGATTGAGTAATTTTCATAGGTGTTGGAAAGGTATCGGGAAAACGAGATGATAGAACTTCTAATTTTCATGACCAGGTTCCTTTTTGCACATGCACACACATGCGCGAGCACGCACACGGGAAATATCATGCCCATAAAAGGCCGTCTATGCCCTCAAAAATGGATCGCCAGATGGAGAAAACTAACGACTTTGCAGTTACAGCTCGAAATCCCATGGGCCAACCCATCCGTATGGTCTTCAGAACTATGCACCTTGACCATAGGTTGCATACAACATGGTGTTAGGCTCATATTAGAGAAGAAACAGTGAATAGAGGAAAGACAAAATTCACCCTATAGGGGGTATTCAATGAAACTATCAACGTGAGTCAGGACGAGCTCCGATTGAGTAATTTTCATAGGTGTTGGAAAGGTATCGGGAAAACGAGGATATAGAACTTCTGATTTTCACGACCAGGTACATTTTGCACATGCACACACATGCGCGAGCATGCACACGGGAAATATCATGCCCATAAAAGGCCGTCTATGCCCTCAAAAATGGATCGCCAGATGGAGAAAACTAACGACTTTGCAGTTACAACTCGAAATCCCATGGGCCAACCCATCTGTATGGTCTTCAGAACTATGCGCCTTGACCATAGATTGGATACAACATGGTGTTAGGCTCATATTAGAGAAGAAACAGTGAATAGAGGAAAGACAAAATTCACCCTATAGGGGGTATTCAATGAAACTATCAACGTGAGTCAGGACGAGCTCCGATTGAGTAATTTTCATAGGTGTTGGAAAGGTATCGGGAAAACGAGATGATAGAACTTCTAATTTTCACGACCTGGAACATTTTGCACACAGACAAACACGCGCGAGCACGCACACTGGAAATATCTTGCCCATAAAAGGTCGTCTATGACCTAAAAAACGGATCGCCAGATGTATAAAACCAAAGATTTCGTGGTTACAACTCCGAATCCCATGGGCCAACCCATCCGTATAGTCTTCAGAACTATGCGTCTCGACCATGGATCGGATACACAATGTTGTTAGGCTCATATTAGAGAACAAATAGTGAATTGAGGAAAGACAAAATTCACCCTATAGAGGGTATTCAATGAGACTATCAACGTGAGTCAGGACGAGCTCCGATTGGGTAAGTTTCATAGGTGTTGGAAAGGTATCGGGAAAACGAGATGATAGAACCTCTAATTTTCACGACCAGGTACATTTTGCACATGCACACATATGCGCGAGCATGCACACGGGAAATATCATGCCCATAAAAGGCCGTCTATGCCCTCAAAAATGGATCGCCAGACGGAGAAAACCAATGATTTCGGAGTTACAACTCCAAATCCTATGGGCCAACCCATCCGTATGATCTTCAGCACTATGTGCCTTGACCATGGATTGGATACAACATGGTGTTACGCTCATATTAAAGAAGAAATAGTGAATACAGGAAGACCAAATTCACCCTATAGAGGGTATTCAATGAGACTATAAACGTGAGTCAGGATGAGCTCCGATTGAGTAATTTTCATAGGTGTTGGAAAGGTATCGGGAAAACGACATGATAGAACTTCTAATTTTCACGACCAGGTACATTTTGCACACGCACACACACGCGCGAGCACGCACACGGGAAATATCATGCCCATAAAAGGCCGTCTATGCCCTCAAAAATGGATCACCAGATGGAGAAAACCAACGATTTCGCGGTTACAGCTCCAAATCCCATGGGCCAACCCATCCGTATGGTCTTCAGCACTATGCGCCTCAACCATGGATTCGATACAACATGGTGTTAGGCTCATATTAGAGAAGAAACAGTGAATAGAGGAAAGACATAATTCACCCTATAGAGGGTATTCAATGAGACTATCAACGTTAGTCAGGAGGAGCTCCGATTGAGTAATTTTCATAGGTGTTGTAAAGGTATCGGGAAAACGAGATGATAGAACTTCTAATTTTCACGACCAGGTAAATTTTGCACACGCACACATATGGGAGAGCACGCACACGGGAAATATCATGCCCATAAAAGGTCGTCTATGCCCTCAATAATGGATCAGCCAGATGGACAAAACCAACGATTTCGCAGTTACAACTCCGAATCTCATGGGCCAACCCATCCGTATGGTCTTCAGCACTATGCGCCTTGACCATGGATTGGATACAACATTGTGTTAGGCTCATATTAGGAGAAGAAACAGTGAATAGAGGAAAGAGAAAATTCACCCTATAGAGGGTATTCATTGAGACTATCAACGTGAGTTAAGAGGAGCTCCGATTGAGTAATTTTCATAGGTGTTGGAAAGGTATCGGGAAAACGTGATGATAGAACTTCTAATTTTCATGACCAGGTACATTTTGCACACGCACACACATGCGCGAGCATGCACACGGGAAATATCATGCCCATAAAAGGCCAGTCTATGCCCACAGAAATGGATCGCCAGATGGAGAAAACCAACGACTTCGCAATTACAACTCCAAATCCCATGGGCCAACCCATCCGTATGATCTTCGGCACTATGTGCCTTGACCATGGATTGGATACAACATCAAGTTAGGCTCATATTAGAGAAGAAACAGTGAATAGAGGAAAGACCAAATTCACCCTATAGAGGGTATTCAATGAGACTATAAACGTGAGTCAGGATGAGCTCCGATTGAGTAATTTTCATAGGTGTTGGAAAGGTATCGGGAAAACGAGATGATAGAACTTCTAATTTTCATGACCAGGTACATTTTGCACATGCACACACATGCGCGAGCACGCACACGGGAAATATCATGCCCATAAAAGGCCGTCTATGCCCTCAAAAATGGATCGCCAGATGGAGAAAACTAACGACTTTGCAGTTACAGCTCGAAATCCCATGGGCCAACCCATCCGTATGGTCTTCAGAACTATGCACCTTGACCATAGGTTGCATACAACATGGTGTTAGGCTCATATTAGAGAAGAAACAGTGAATAGAGGAAAGACAAAATTCACCCTATAGGGGGTATTCAATGAAACTATCAACGTGAGTCAGGACGAGCTCCGATTGAGTAATTTTCATAGGTGTTGGAAAGGTATCGGGAAAACGAGATGATAGAACTTCTGATTTTCACGACCAGGTACATTTTGCACATGCACACACATGCGCGAGCATGCACACGGGAAATATCATGCCCATAAAAGGCCGTCTATGCCCTCAAAAATGGATCGCCAGATGGAGAAAACTAACGACTTTGCAGTTACAACTCGAAATCCCATGGGCCAACCCATCTGTATGGTCTTCAGAACTATGCGCCTTGACCATAGATTGGATACAACATGGTGTTAGGCTCATATTAGAGAAGAAACAGTGAATAGAGGAAAGACAAAATTCACCCTATAGGGGGTATTCAATGAAACTATCAACGTGAGTCAGGACGAGCTCCGATTGAGTAATTTTCATAGGTGTTGGAAAGGTATCGGGAAAACGAGATGATAGAACTTCTAATTTTCACGACCTGGAACATTTTGCACACAGACAAACACGCGCGAGCACGCACACTGGAAATATCTTGCCCATAAAAGGTCGTCTATGACCTAAAAAACGGATCGCCAGATGTATAAAACCAAAGATTTCGTGGTTACAACTCCGAATCCCATGGGCCAACCCATCCGTATAGTCTTCAGAACTATGCGTCTCGACCATGGATCGGATACACAATGTTGTTAGGCTCATATTAGAGAACAAATAGTGAATTGAGGAAAGACAAAATTCACCCTATAGAGGGTATTCAATGAGACTATCAACGTGAGTCAGGACGAGCTCCGATTGGGTAAGTTTCATAGGTGTTGGAAAGGTATCGGGAAAACGAGATGATAGAACCTCTAATTTTCACGACCAGGTACATTTTGCACATGCACACATATGCGCGAGCATGCACACGGGAAATATCATGCCCATAAAAGGCCGTCTATGCCCTCAAAAATGGATCGCCAGACGGAGAAAACCAATGATTTCGGAGTTACAACTCCAAATCCTATGGGCCAACCCATCCGTATGATCTTCAGCACTATGTGCCTTGACCATGGATTGGATACAACATGGTGTTACGCTCATATTAAAGAAGAAATAGTGAATACAGGAAGACCAAATTCACCCTATAGAGGGTATTCAATGAGACTATAAACGTGAGTCAGGATGAGCTCCGATTGAGTAATTTTCATAGGTGTTGGAAAGGTATCGGGAAAACGACATGATAGAACTTCTAATTTTCACGACCAGGTACATTTTGCACACGCACACACACGCGCGAGCACGCACACGGGAAATATCATGCCCATAAAAGGCCGTCTATGCCCTCAAAAATGGATCGCCAGATGGAGAAAACCAACGATTTCGCGGTTACAGCTCCAAATCCCATGGGCCAACCCATCCGTATGGTCTTCAGCACTATGCGCCTCAACCATGGATTCGATACAACATGGTGTTAGGCTCATATTAGAGAAGAAACAGTGAATAGAGGAAAGACATAATTCACCCTATAGAGGGTATTCAATGAGACTATCAACGTTAGTCAGGAGGAGCTCCGATTGAGTAATTTTCATAGGTGTTGGAAATGTATCGGGAAAACGAGATGATAGAACTTCTAATTTTCACGACCAGGTAAATTTTGCACACGCACAGATATGGGAGAGCACGCACACGGGAAATATCATGCCCATAAAAGGTCGTCTATGCCCTCAATAATGGATCACCAGATGGACAAAACCAACGATTTCGCAGTTACAACTCCGAATCTCATGGGCCAACCCATCCGTATGGTCTTCAGCACTATGCGCCTTGACCATGGATTGGATACAACATTGTGTTAGGCTCATATTAGGGAAGAAACAGTGAATAGAGGAAAGAGAAAATTCACCCTATAGAGGGTATTCATTGAGACTATCAACGTGAGTTAAGAGGAGCTCCGATTGAGTAATTTTCATAGGTGTTGGAAAGGTATCGGGAAAACGTGATGATAGAACTTCTAATTTTCATGACCAGGTACATTTTGCACACGCACACACATGCGCGAGCATGCACACGGGAAATATCATGCCCATAAAAGGCCATCTATGCCCACAGAAATGGATCGCCAGATGGAGAAAACCAACGACTTCGCAATTACAACTCCAAATCCCATGGGCCAACCCATCCGTATGATCTTCGGCACTATGTGCCTTGACCATGGATTGGATACAACATGATGTTAGGCTCATATTAGAGAAGAAACAGTGAATAGAGGAAAGACCAAATTCACCCTATAGAGGGTATTCAATGAGACTATAAACGTGAGTCAGGATGAGCTCCGATTGAGTAATTTTCATAGGTGTTGGAAAGGTATCGGGAAAACGAGATGATAGAACTTCTAATTTTCATGACCAGGTACATTTTGCACATGCACACACATGCGCGAGCACGCACACGGGAAATATCATGCCCATAAAAGGCCGTCTATGCCCTCAAAAATGGATCGCCAGATGGAGAAAACTAACGACTTTGCAGTTACAAGCTCGAAATCCCATGGGCCAACCCATCCGTATGGTCTTCAGAACTATGCACCTTGACCATAGGATTGCATACAACATGGTGTTAGGCTCATATTAGAGAAGAAACAGTGAATAGAGGAAAGACAAAATTCACCCTATAGGGGGTATTCAATGAAACTATCAACGTGAGTCAGGACGAGCTCCGATTGAGTAATTTTCATAGGTGTTGGAAAGGTATCGGGAAAACGAGATGATAGAACTTCTGATTTTCACGACCAGGTACATTTTGCACATGCACACACATGCGCGAGCATGCACACGGGAAATATCATGCCCATAAAAGGCCGTCTATGCCCTCAAAAATGGATCGCCAGATGGAGAAAACTAACGACTTTGCAGTTACAACTCGAAATCCCATGGGCCAACCCATCTGTATGGTCTTCAGAACTATGCGCCTTGACCATAGATTGGATACAACATGGTGTTAGGCTCATATTAGAGAAGAAACAGTGAATAGAGGAAAGACAAAATTCACCCTATAGGGGGTATTCAATGAAACTATCAACGTGAGTCAGGACGAGCTCCGATTGAGTAATTTTCATAGGTGTTGGAAAGGTATCGGGAAAACGAGATGATAGAACTTCTAATTTTCACGACCTGGAACATTTTGCACACAGACAAACACGCGCGAGCACGCACACTGGAAATATCTTGCCCATAAAAGGTCGTCTATGACCTAAAAACGGATCGCCAGATGTATAAAACCAAAGATTTCGTGGTTACAACTCCGAATCCCATGGGCCAACCCATCCGTATAGTCTTCAGAACTATGCGTCTCGACCATGGATCGGATACAACAATGTTGTTAGGCTCATATTAGAGAACAAATAGTGAATTGAGGAAAGACAAAATTCACCCTATAGAGGGTATTCAATGAGACTATCAACGTGAGTCAGGACGAGCTCCGATTGGGTAAGTTTCATAGGTGTTGGAAAGGTATCGGGAAAACGAGATGATAGAACCTCTAATTTTCACGACCAGGTACATTTTGCACATGCACACATATGCGCGAGCATGCACACGGGAAATATCATGCCCATAAAAGGCCGTCTATGCCCTCAAAAATGGATCGCCAGACGGAGAAAACCAATGATTTCGGAGTTACAACTCCAAATCCTATGGGCCAACCCATCCGTATGATCTTCAGCACTATGTGCCTTGACCATGGATTGGATACAACATGGTGTTACGCTCATATTAAAGAAGAAATAGTGAATACAGGAAGACCAAATTCACCCTATAGAGGGTATTCAATGAGACTATAAACGTGAGTCAGGATGAGCTCCGATTGAGTAATTTTCATAGGTGTTGGAAAGGTATCGTTAAAACGAGATGATAGAACTTGTAATTTTCACGACCAGGTACAATTTGCACATGCACACATATGCGCGAGCACGCACACGGGAAATATCATGCCCATAAAAGGCCGTCTATGCCCTCAAAAAAGGATCGCCAGATGGAGAAAACCAACGATTTCGCGGTTACAGCTCCAAATCCCATGGGCCAACCCATCCGTATGGTCTTCAGCACTATGCGCCTCAACCATGGATTCGATACAACATGGTGTTAGGCTCATATTAGAGAAGAAACAGTGAATAGAGGAAAGACATAATTCACCCTATAGAGGGTATTCAATGAGACTATCAACGTTAGTCAGGAGGAGCTCCGATTGAGTAATTTTCATAGGTGTTGGAAATGTATCGGGAAAACGAGATGATAGAACTTCTAATTTTCACGACCAGGTAAATTTTGCACACGCACAGATATGGGAGAGCACGCACACGGGAAATATCATGCCCATAAAAGGTCGTCTATGCCCTCAATAATGGATCACCAGATGGACAAAACCAACGATTTCGCAGTTACAACTCCGAATCTCATGGGCCAACCCATCCGTATGGTCTTCAGCACTATGCGCCTTGACCATGGATTGGATACAACATTGTGTTAGGCTCATATTAGGGAAGAAACAGTGAATAGAGGAAAGAGAAAATTCACCCTATAGAGGGTATTCATTGAGACTATCAACGTGAGTTAAGAGGAGCTCCGATTGAGTAATTTTCATAGGTGTTGGAAAGGTATCGGGAAAACGTGATGATAGAACTTCTAATTTTCATGACCAGGTACATTTTGCACACGCACACACATGCGCGAGCATGCACACGGGAAATATCATGCCCATAAAAGGCCATCTATGCCCACAGAAATGGATCGCCAGATGGAGAAAACCAACGACTTCGCAATTACAACTCCAAATCCCATGGGCCAACCCATCCGTATGGTCTTCAGAACTATGCGCCTTGACCATGGATTCGATAGAACATGGTGTTAGGCTCATATTAGAGAAGAAACAGTGAATAGAGGAAAGACATAATTCACCCTATAGAGGGTATTCAATGAGACTATAAACGTGAGTCAGGATGAGCTCCGATTGAGTAATTTTCATAGGTGTTGGAAAGGTATCGCGAAAACGAGATGATAGAACTTCTGATTTTCACGACCAGGTACATTTTGCACACGCACACACATGCGCGAGCATGCACACAGGAAATATCATGCCCATAAAAGGCCGTCTATGCCCTCAAAAATGGATCGCCAGATGGAGAAAACTAACGACTTTGCAGTTACAGCTCGAAATCCCATGGGCCAACCCATCCGTATGGTCTTCAGAACTATGCGCCTTGACCATGGATTGGATACAACATCGTGTTAGGCTCATATTAGAGAAGAAACAGTGAATAGAGGAAAGACAAAATTCACCCTATAGAGGGTATTCAATGAAACTATCAACGTGAGTCAGGACGAGCTCCGATTGAGTAATTTTCATAGGTGTTGGAAAGGTATCGGGAAAACGAGATGATAGAACTTCTAATTTTCACGACCAGGTACATTTTGCACATGCACACACTGCGCGAGCATGCACACGGGAAATATCATGCCCATAAAAGGCCGTCTATGCCCTCAAAAAATGGATCGCCAGATGGAGAAAACTAACGACTTTCGAGTTACAAGCTCCAAATCCCATGGGCCAACCCATCCGTATGGTCTTCAGAACTATGCGCGTTGACCGTGGATTGGATACAACATGGTGTTAGGCTCATATTAGAGAAGAAACAGTGAATAGAGGAAAGACAAAATTCACCCTATAGAGGGTATTCAATGAAACTATCAACGTGAGTCAGGACGAGCTCCGATTGGGTAATTTTCATAGGTGTTTGAAAGGTATCGGGAAAACGAGATGATAGAACTTCTAATTTTCACGACCTGGAACATTTTGCACACAAACACACACGCGCGAGCACGCACACTGGAAATATCTTGCCCATAAAAGGTCGTCTATGACGTCAAAAACGGATCGCCAGATGTATAAAACGAAAGATTTCGCGGTTACAACTCCAAATCCCATGGGCCAACCCATCCGTATAGGTCTTCAGAACTATGCGCCTCGACCATGGATTGGATACAACATAATTTTAGGCTCATATTAGAGAACAAATAGTGAATTGAGGAAAGACAAAATTCACCCTATAGAGGGTATTCAATGAGACTATCAACGTGAGTCAGGATGAGCTCCGATTGAGTAATTTTCAGAGGTGTTGGAAAGGTATCGCGAAAACGAGATGATAGAACTTCTGATTTTCACGACGAGGTAGATTTTGCACACGCACAGACATGCGCGAGCATGCACACGGGAAATATCATGCCCATAAAAGGCCGTCTATGCCCTCAAAAATGGATCGCCAGATGGAGAAAACTAACGACTTTGCAGTTACAGCTCGAAATCCCATGGGCCAACCCATCCGTATGGTCTTTAGAACTATGCTCCTTGACCATGGATTGGATACAACATGGTGTTAGGATCATATTAGAGAAGAAACAGTGAATAGAGGAAAGACAAAATTCACCCTATAGAGGGAATTCAATGAAACTATCAAGGTGAGTCAGAACGAGCTCCGATTGAGTAATTTTCATAGGTGTTGGAAAGGTATCGGGAAAACGAGATGATAGAACTTCTAATTTTGACGACCTGGAACATTTTGCACACAGACACACACGCGCGAGCACGCACACTGGAAATATCTTGCCCATAAAAGGTCGTCTATGACCTCAAAAACGGATCGCCAGATGTATAAAACCAAAGATTTCGCGGTTACAACTCCAAATCCCATGGGCCAACCCATCCGTATAGTCTTCAGAACTATGCGCCTCGACCATGGATTGGATACAACATGTTGTTAGGCTCATATTAGAGAACATGTTGTTAGGCTCATATTAGAGAACAATATGAATTGAGGAAAGACAAAATTCACCCTATAGAGGGTATTCAATGAGACTATCAACGTGAGTCAGGACGAGCTCCGATTGGGTAATTTTCATAGGTGTTTGAAAGGGATCGGGAAAACGAGATGATAGAACTTCTAATTTTCACGACCAGGTACATTTTGCACATGCACACATACGCGCAAGCACGCACACGGGAAATATCATGCCCATAAAAGGCCGTCTTGTCCCTCAAAATGGATTGCCAGATGGAGAAAATCCAACGATTTCGCAGTTACAACTCCAAATCCTATGGGCCAACCCATCCGTATGATCTTCAGCACTATGTGCCTTGACCATGGATTGGATACAACATGGTGTTACAATCATATTAAAGAAGAAATAGTGAATAGAGGAAAGACCAAATTCACCCTATAGAGGGTATTCAATGAGACTATAAACGTGAGTCTGGATGAGCTCCGATTGAGTAATTTTCATAGGTGTTGGAAAGGTCTCGCGAAAACGAGATGATAGAACTTCTGATTTTCAAGACCAGGTACATTTTGCACACGCACACACATGCGCGAGCATGCACACGGGAAATATCATGCCCATAAAAGGCCGTCTATGCCCTCAAAAATGGATCGCCAGATGGAGAAAACTAACGACTTTGCAGTTACAGCTCGAAATCCCATGGGCCAACCCATCCGTATGGTCTTTAGAACTATGCGCCTTGACCATGGATTGGATACAACATGGTGTTAGGCTCATATTAGAGAAGAAACAGTGAATAGAGGAAAGACAAAATTCACCCTATAGAGGGAATTCAATGAAACTATCAACGTGAGTCAGAACGAGCTCCGATTGAGTAATTTTCATAGGTGTTGGAAAGGTATCGGGAAAACGAGATGATAGAACTTCTAATTTTCACGACCTGGAACATTTTGCACACAGACACACACGCGCGAGCACGCACACTGGAAATATCTTGCCCATAAAAGGTCGTCTATGACGTCAAAAACGGATCGCCAGATGTATAAAACCAAAGATTTCGCGGTTACAACTCCAAATCCCATGGGCCAAACCATCCGTATAGTCTTCAGAACTATGCGCCTCGACCATGGATTGGATACAACATGTTGTTAGGCTCATATTAGAGAACATGTTGTTAGGCTCATATTAGAGAACAAATACTGAATTGAGGAAAGACAAAATTCACCCTATAGAGGGTATTAAATGAGACTATCAACGTGAGTCAGGACGAGCTCCGATTGGGTAATTTTCATAGGTGTTTGAAAGGTATCGGGAAAACGAGATGATAGAACTTCTAATTTTCACGACCAGGTACATTTTGCACAGGCACACATACGCGCGAGCACGCACACGGGAAATATCATGCCCATAAAAGGCCGTCTATGCCCTCAAAAATGGATTGCCAGATGGAGAAATCCAACGATTTCGCAGTTACAACTCCAAATCCTATGGGCCAACCCATCCGTATGATCTTCAGCACTATGTGGCTTGACCATGGATTGGATACAACATGGTGTTACAATCATATTAGAGAAGAAATAGTGAATAGAGGAAAGACCAAATTCACCATATAGAGGGTATTCAATGAGACTATAAACGTGAGTCTGGATGAGCTCCGATTGAGTAATTTTCATAGGTGTTGGAAAGGTATCGCGAAAACGAGATGATAGAACTTCTGATTTTCACGACCAGGTACATTTTGCACACGCATAGACATGCGCGATCATGCACACGGGAAATATCATGCCCATAAAAGGCCGTCTATGCCCTCAAAAATGGATCGCTAGATGGAGAAAACTAACGACTTTGCAGTTACAGCTCGAAATCCCATGGGCCAACCCATCCGTATGGTCTTTAGAACTATGCTCCTTGACCATGGATTGGATACAACATGGTGTTAGGATCATATTAGAGAACAAACAGTGAATAGAGGAAAGACAAAATTCACCCTATAGAGGGTATTCAATGAAACTATCAACGTGAGTCAGGACGAGCTCCGATTGGGTAATTTTCATAGGTGTTGGAAAGGTATCGGGAAAACGAGATGATAGAACTTCTAATTTTCACGACCTGGAACATTTTGCACACAAACACACACGCGCGAGCACGCACACTGGAAATATCTTGCCCATAAAAGGTCGTCTATGACGTCAAAAACGGATCGCCAGATGTATAAAACGAAAGATTTCGCGGTTACAACTCCAAATCCCATGGGCCAACCCATCCGTATAGTCTTCAGAACTATGCGCCTCGACCATGGATTGGATACAACATAATTTTAGGCTCATATTAGAGAACAAATAGTGAATTGAGGAAAGACAAAATTCACCCTATAGAGGGTATTCAATGAGACTATCAACGTGAGTCAGGATGAGCTCCGATTGAGTAATTTTCAGAGGTGTTGGAAAGGTATCGCGAAAACGAGATGATAGAACTTCTGATTTTCACGACGAGGTACATTTTGCACACGCACAGACATGCGCGAGCATGCACACGGGAAATATCATGCCCATAAAAGGCCGTCTATGCCCTCAAAAATGGATCGCCAGATGGAGAAAACTAACGACTTTGCAGTTACAGCTCGAAATCCCATGGGCCAACCCATCCGTATGGTCTTTAGAACTATGCTCCTTGACCATGGATTGGATACAACATGGTGTTAGGATCATATTAGAGAAGAAACAGTGAATAGAGGAAAGACAAAATTCACCCTATAGAGGGAATTCAATGAAACTATCAACGTGAGTCAGAACGAGCTCCGATTGAGTAATTTTCATAGGTGTTGGAAAGGTATCGGGAAAACGAGATGATAGAACTTCTAATTTTGACGACCTGGAACATTTTGCACACAGACACACACGCGCGAGCACGCACACTGGAAATATCTTGCCCATAAAAGGTCGTCTATGACGTCAAAAACGGATCGCCAGATGTATAAAACCAAAGATTTCGCGGTTACAACTCCAAATCCCATGGGCCAACCCATCCGTATAGTCTTCAGAACTATGCGCCTCGACCATGGATTGGATACAACATGTTGTTAGGCTCATATTAGAGAACATGTTGTTAGGCTCATATTAGAGAACAAATACTGAATTGAGGAAAGACAAAATTCACCCTATAGAGGGTATTCAATGAGACTATCAACGTGAGTCAGGACGAGCTCCGATTGGGTAATTTTCATAGGTGTTTGAAAGGGATCGGGAAAACGAGATGATAGAACTTCTAATTTTCACGACCAGGTACATTTTGCACATGCACACATACGCGCAAGCACGCACACGGGAAATATCATGCCCATAAAAGGCCGTCTTGTCCCTCAAAAATGGATTGCCAGATGGAGAAATCCAACGATTTCGCAGTTACAACTCCAAATCCTATGGGCCAACCCATCCGTATGATCTTCAGCACTATGTGCCTTGACCATGGATTGGATACAACATGGTGTTACAATCATATTAAAGAAGAAATAGTGAATAGAGGAAAGACCAAATTCACCCTATAGAGGGTATTCAATGAGACTATAAACGTGAGTCTGCATGAGCTCCGATTGAGTAATTTTCATAGGTGTTGGAAAGGTATCGCGAAAACGAGATGATAGAACTTCTGATTTTCACGACCAGGTACATTTTGCACACGCACACACATGCGCGAGCATGCACACGGGAAATATCATGCCCATAAAAGGCCGTCTATGCCCTCAAAAATGGATCGCCAGATGGAGAAAACTAACGACTTTGCAGTTACAGCTCGAAATCCCATGGGCCAACCCATCCGTATGGTCTTTAGAACTATGCGCCTTGACCATGGATTGGATACAACATGGTGTTAGGCTCATATTAGAGAAGAAACAGTGAATAGAGGAAAGACAAAATTCACCCTATAGAGGGAATTCAATGAAACTATCAACGTGAGTCAGAACGAGCTCCGATTGAGTAATTTTCATAGGTGTTGGAAAGGTATCGGGAAAACGAGATGATAGAACTTCTAATTTTCACGACCTGGAACATTTTGCACACAGACACACACGCGCGAGCACGCACACTGGAAATATCTTGCCCATAAAAGGTCGTCTATGACGTCAAAAACGGATCGCCAGATGTATAAAACCAAAGATTTCGCGGTTACAACTCCAAATCCCATGGGCCAAACCATCCGTATAGTCTTCAGAACTATGCGCCTCGACCATGGATTGGATACAACATGTTGTTAGGCTCATATTAGAGAACATGTTGTTAGGCTCATATTAGAGAACAAATACTGAATTGAGGAAAGACAAAATTCACCCTATAGAGGGTATTCAATGAGACTATCAACGTGAGTCAGGACGAGCTCCGATTGGGTAATTTTCATAGGTGTTTGAAAGGTATCGGGAAAACGAGATGATAGAACTTCTAATTTTCACGACCAGGTACATTTTGCACATGCACACATACGCGCGAGCACGCACACGGGAAATATCATGCCCATAAAAGGCCGTCTATGCCCTCAAAAATGGATTGCCAGATGGAGAAATCCAACGATTTCGCAGTTACAACTCCAAATCCTATGGGCCAACCCATCCGTATGATCTTCAGCACTATGTGGCTTGACCATGGATTGGATACAACATGGTGTTACAATCATATTAGAGAAGAAATAGTGAATAGAGGAAAGACCAAATTCACCATATAGAGGGTATTCAATGAGACTATAAACGTGAGTCTGGATGAGCTCCGATTGAGTAATTTTCATAGGTGTTGGAAAGGTATCGCGAAAACGAGATGATAGAACTTCTGATTTTCACGACCAGGTACATTTTGCACACGCACAGACATGCGCGAGCATGCACACGGGAAATATCATGCCCATAAAAGGCCGTCTATGCCCTCAAAAATGGATCGCCAGATGGAGAAAACTAACGACTTTGCAGTTACAGCTCGAAATCCCATGGGCCAACCCATCCGTATGGTCTTTAGAACTATGCTCCTTGACCATGGATTGGATACAACATGGTGTTAGGATCATATTAGAGAAGAAACAGTGAATAGAGGAAAGACAAAATTCACCCTATAGAGGGAATTCAATGAAACTATCAACGTGAGTCAGAACGAGCTCCGATTGAGTAATTTTCATAGGTGTTGGAAAGGTATCGGGAAAACGAGATGATAGAACTTCTAATTTTCACGACCTGGAACATTTTGCACACAGACACACACGCGCGAGCACGCACACTGGAAATATCTTGCCCATAAAAGGTCGTCTATGATGTCAAAAACGGATCGCCAGATGTATAAAACCAAAGATTTCGCGGTTACAACTCCAAATCCCATGGGCCAACCCATCCGTATAGTCTTCAGAACTATGCGCCTCGACCATGGATTGGATACAACATGTTGTTAGGATCATATTAGAGAACATGTTGTTAGGCTCATATTAGAGAACAAATACTGAATTGAGGAAAGACAAAATTCACCCTATAGAGGGTATTCAATGAGACTATCAACGTGAGTCAGGACGAGCTCCGATTGGGTAATTTTCATAGGTGTTTGAAAGGGATCGGGAAAACGAGATGATAGAACTTCTAATTTTCACGACCAGGTACATTTTGCACATGCACACATACGCGCAAGCACGCACACGGGAAATATCATGCCCATAAAAGGCCGTCTTGTCCCTCAAAAATGGATTGCCAGATGGAGAAATCCAACGATTTCGCAGTTACAACTCCAAATCCTATGGGCCAACCCATCCGTATGATCTTCAGCACTATGTGCCTTGACCATGGATTGGATACAACATGGTGTTACAATCGTATTAAAGAAGAAATAGTGAATAGAGGAAAGACCAAATTCACCCTATAGAGGGTATTCAATGAGACTATAAACGTGAGTCTGGATGAGCTCCGATTGAGTAATTTTCATAGGTGTTGGAAAGGTCTCGCGAAAACGAGATGATAGAACTTCTGATTTTCACGACCAGGTACATTTTGCACACGCACACACATGCGCGAGCATGCACACGGGAAATATCATGCCCATAAAAGGCCGTCTATGCCCTCAAAAATGGATCGCCAGATGGAGAAAACTAACGACTTTGCAGTTACAGCTCGAAATCCCATGGGCCAACCCATCCGTATGGTCTTTAGAACTATGCGCCTTGACCATGGATTGGATACAACATGGTGTTAGGCTCATATTAGAGAAGAAACAGTGAATAGAGGAAAGACAAAATTCACCCTATAGAGGGAATTCAATGAAACTATCAACGTGAGTCAGAACGAGCTCCGATTGAGTAATTTTCATAGGTGTTGGAAAGGTATCGGGAAAACGAGATGATAGAACTTCTAATTTTCACGACCAGGTACATTTTGCACATGCACACATACGCGCGAGCACGCACACGGGAAATATCATGCCCATAAAAGGCCGTCTATGCCCTCAAAAATGGATTGCCAGATGGAGAAATCCAACGATTTCGCAGTTACAACTCCAAATCCTATGGGCCAACCCATCCGTATGATCTTCAGCACTATGTGGCTTGACCATGGATTGGATACAACATGGTGTTACAATCATATTAGAGAAGAAATAGTGAATAGAGGAAAGACCAAATTCACCATATAGAGGGTATTCAATGAGACTATAAACGTGAGTCTGGATGAGCTCCGATTGAGTAATTTTCATAGGTGTTGGAAAGGTATCGCGAAAACGAGATGATAGAACTTCTGATTTTCACGACCAGGTACATTTTGCACACGCACAGACATGCGCGAGCATGCACACGGGAAATATCATGCCCATAAAAGGCCGTCTATGCCCTCAAAAATGGATCGCCAGATGGAGAAAACTAACGACTTTGCAGTTACAGCTCGAAATCCCATGGGCCAACCCATCCGTATGGTCTTTAGAACTATGCTCCTTGACCATGGATTGGATACAACATGGTGTTAGGATCATATTAGAGAAGAAACAGTGAATAGAGGAAAGACAAAATTCACCCTATAGAGGGAATTCAATGAAACTATCAACGTGAGTCAGAACGAGCTCCGATTGAGTAATTTTCATAGGTGTTGGAAAGGTATCGGGAAAACGAGATGATAGAACTTCTAATTTTCACGACCTGGAACATTTTGCACACAGACACACACGCGCGAGCACGCACACTGGAAATATCTTGCCCATAAAAGGTCGTCTATGACGTCAAAAACGGATCGCCAGATGTATAAAACCAAAGATTTCGCGGTTACAACTCCAAATCCCATGGGCCAACCCATCCGTATAGTCTTCAGAACTATGCGCCTCGACCATGGATTGGATACAACATGTTGTTAGGATCATATTAGAGAACATGTTGTTAGGCTCATATTAGAGAACAAATACTGAATTGAGGAAAGACAAAATTCACCCTATAGAGGGTATTCAATGAGACTATCAACGTGAGTCAGGACGAGCTCCGATTGGGTAATTTTCATAGGTGTTTGAAAGGGATCGGGAAAACGAGATGATAGAACTTCTAATTTTCACGACCAGGTACATTTTGCACATGCACACATACGCGCAAGCACGCACACGGGAAATATCATGCCCATAAAAGGCCGTCTTGTCCCTCAAAAATGGATTGCCAGATGGAGAAATCCAACGATTTCGCAGTTACAACTCCAAATCCTATGGGCCAACCCATCCGTATGATCTTCAGCACTATGTGCCTTGACCATGGATTGGATACAACATGGTGTTACAATCGTATTAAAGAAGAAATAGTGAATAGAGGAAAGACCAAATTCACCCTATAGAGGGTATTCAATGAGACTATAAACGTGAGTCTGGATGAGCTCCGATTGAGTAATTTTCATAGGTGTTGGAAAGGTCTCGCGAAAACGAGATGATAGAACTTCTGATTTTCACGACCAGGTACATTTTGCACACGCACACACATGCGCGAGCATGCACACGGGAAATATCATGCCCATAAAAGGCCGTCTATGCCCTCAAAAATGGATCGCCAGATGGAGAAAACTAACGACTTTGCAGTTACAGCTCGAAATCCCATGGGCCAACCCATCCGTATGGTCTTTAGAACTATGCGCCTTGACCATGGATTGGATACAACATGGTGTTAGGCTCATATTAGAGAAGAAACAGTGAATAGAGGAAAGACAAAATTCACCCTATAGAGGGAATTCAATGAAACTATCAACGTGAGTCAGAACGAGCTCCGATTGAGTAATTTTCATAGGTGTTGGAAAGGTATCGGGAAAACGAGATGATAGAACTTCTAATTTTCACGACCAGGTACATTTTGCACATGCACACATACGCGCGAGCACGCACACGGGAAATATCATGCCCATAAAAGGCCGTCTATGCCCTCAAAAATGGATTGCCAGATGGAGAAATCCAACGATTTCGCAGTTACAACTCCAAATCCTATGGGCCAACCCATCCGTATGATCTTCAGCACTATGTGGCTTGACCATGGATTGGATACAACATGGTGTTACAATCATATTAGAGAAGAAATAGTGAATAGAGGAAAGACCAAATTCACCATATAGAGGGTATTCAATGAGACTATAAACGTGAGTCTGGATGAGCTCCGATTGAGTAATTTTCATAGGTGTTGGAAAGGTATCGCGAAAACGAGATGATAGAACTTCTGATTTTCACGACCAGGTACATTTTGCACACGCACAGACATGCGCGAGCATGCACACGGGAAATATCATGCCCATAAAAGGCCGTCTATGCCCTCAAAAATGGATCGCCAGATGGAGAAAACTAACGACTTTGCAGTTACAGCTCGAAATCCCATGGGCCAACCCATCCGTATGGTCTTTAGAACTATGCTCCTTGACCATGGATTGGATACAACATGGTGTTAGGATCATATTAGAGAAGAAACAGTGAATAGAGGAAAGACAAAATTCACCCTATAGAGGGAATTCAATGAAACTATCAACGTGAGTCAGAACGAGCTCCGATTGAGTAATTTTCATAGGTGTTGGAAAGGTATCGGGAAAACGAGATGATAGAACTTCTAATTTTCACGACCTGGAACATTTTGCACACAGACACACACGCGCGAGCACGCACACTGGAAATATCTTGCCCATAAAAGGTCGTCTATGACGTCAAAAACGGATCGCCAGATGTATAAAACCAAAGATTTCGCGGTTACAACTCCAAATCCCATGGGCCAACCCATCCGTATAGTCTTCAGAACTATGCGCCTCGACCATGGATTGGATACAACATGTTGTTAGGATCATATTAGAGAACATGTTGTTAGGCTCATATTAGAGAACAAATACTGAATTGAGGAAAGACAAAATTCACCCTATAGAGGGTATTCAATGAGACTATCAACGTGAGTCAGGACGAGCTCCGATTGGGTAATTTTCATAGGTGTTTGAAAGGGATCGGGAAAACGAGATGATAGAACTTCTAATTTTCACGACCAGGTACATTTTGCACATGCACACATACGCGCAAGCACGCACACGGGAAATATCATGCCCATAAAAGGCCGTCTTGTCCCTCAAAAATGGATTGCCAGATGGAGAAATCCAACGATTTCGCAGTTACAACTCCAAATCCTATGGGCCAACCCATCCGTATGATCTTCAGCACTATGTGCCTTGACCATGGATTGGATACAACATGGTGTTACAATCGTATTAAAGAAGAAATAGTGAATAGAGGAAAGACCAAATTCACCCTATAGAGGGTATTCAATGAGACTATAAACGTGAGTCTGGATGAGCTCCGATTGAGTAATTTTCATAGGTGTTGGAAAGGTCTCGCGAAAACGAGATGATAGAACTTCTGATTTTCACGACCAGGTACATTTTGCACACGCACACACATGCGCGAGCATGCACACGGGAAATATCATGCCCATAAAAGGCCGTCTATGCCCTCAAAAATGGATCGCCAGATGGAGAAAACTAACGACTTTGCAGTTACAGCTCGAAATCCCATGGGCCAACCCATCCGTATGGTCTTTAGAACTATGCGCCTTGACCATGGATTGGATACAACATGGTGTTAGGCTCATATTAGAGAAGAAACAGTGAATAGAGGAAAGACAAAATTCACCCTATAGAGGGAATTCAATGAAACTATCAACGTGAGTCAGAACGAGCTCCGATTGAGTAATTTTCATAGGTGTTGGAAAGGTATCGGGAAAACGAGATGATAGAACTTCTAATTTTCACGACCTGGAACATTTTGCACACAGACACACACGCGCGAGCACGCACACTGGAAATATCTTGCCCATAAAAGGTCGTCTATGACGTCAAAAACGGATCGCCAGATGTATAAAACCAAAGATTTCGCGTTTACAACTCCAAATCCCATGGGCCAAACCATCCGTATAGTCTTCAGAACTATGCGCCTCGACCATGGATTGGATACAACATGTTGTTAGGCTCATATTAGAGAACATGTTGTTAGGCTCATATTAGAGAACAAATACTGAATTGAGGAAAGACAAAATTCACCCTATAGAGGGTATTCAATGAGACTATCAACGTGAGTCAGGACGAGCTCCGATTGGGTAATTTTCATAGGTGTTTGAAAGGTATCGGGAAAACGAGATGATAGAACTTCTAATTTTCACGACCAGGTACATTTTGCACATGCACACATACGCGCGAGCACGCACACGGGAAATATCATGCCCATAAAAGGCCGTCTATGCCCTCAAAAATGGATTGCCAGATGGAGAAATCCAACGATTTCGCAGTTACAACTCCAAATCCTATGGGCCAACCCATCCGTATGATCTTCAGCACTATGTGGCTTGACCATGGATTGGATACAACATGGTGTTACAATCATATTAGAGAAGAAATAGTGAATAGAGGAAAGACCAAATTCACCCTATAGAGGGTATTCAATGAGACTATAAACGTGAGTCTGGATGAGCTCCGATTGAGTAATTTTCATAGGTGTTGGAAAGGTATCGCGAAAATGAGATGATAGAACTTCTGATTTTCACGACCAGGTACATTTTGCACACGCACACACATGCGCGAGCATGCACACGGGAAATATCATGCCCATAAAAGGCCGTCTATGCCCTCAAAAATGGATCGCCAGATGGAGAAAACTAACGACTTTGCAGTTACAGCTCGAAATCCCATGGGCCAACCCATCCGTATGGTCTTTAGAACTATGCGCCTTGACCATGGATTGGATACAACATGGTGTTAGGCTCATATTAGAGAAGAAACAGTGAATAGAGGAAAGACAAAATTCACCCTATAGAGGGAATTCAATGAAACTATCAACGTGAGTCAGAACGAGCTCCGATTGAGTAATTTTCATAGGTGTTGGAAAGGTATCGGGAAAACGAGATGATAGAACTTCTAATTTTCACGACCTGGAACATTTTGCACACAGACACACACGCGCGAGCACGCACACTGGAAATATCTTGCCCATAAAAGGTCGTCTATGACGTCAAAAACGGATCGCCAGATGTATAAAACCAAAGATTTCGCGTTTACAACTCCAAATCCCATGGGCCAAACCATCCGTATAGTCTTCAGAACTATGCGCCTCGACCATGGATTGGATACAACATGTTGTTAGGCTCATATTAGAGAACATGTTGTTAGGCTCATATTAGAGAACAAATACTGAATTGAGGAAAGACAAAATTCACCCTATAGAGGGTATTCAATGAGACTATCAACGTGAGTCAGGACGAGCTTCGATTGGGTAATTTTCATAGGTGTTTGAAAGGTATCGGGAAAACGAGATGATAGAACTTCTAATTTTCACGACCAGGTACATTTTGCACATGCACACATACGCGCGAGCACGCACACGGGAAATATCATGCCCATAAAAGGCCGTCTATGCCCTCAAAAATGGATTGCCAGATGGAGAAATCCAACGATTTCGCAGTTACAACTCCAAATCCTATGGGCCAACCCATCCGTATGATCTTCAGCACTATGTGGCTTGACCATGGATTGGATACAACATGGTGTTACAATCATATTAGAGAAGAAATAGTGAATAGAGGAAAGACCAAATTCACCCTATAGAGGGTATTCAATGAGACTATAAACGTGAGTCTGGATGAGCTCCGATTGAGTAATTTTCATAGGTGTTGGAAAGGTATCGCGAAAATGAGATGATAGAACTTCTGATTTTCACGACCAGGTACATTTTGCACACGCACACACATGCGCGAGCATGCACACGGGAAATATCATGCCCATAAAAGGCCGTCTATGCCCTCAAAAATGGATCGCCAGATGGAGAAAACTAACGACTTTGCAGTTACAGCTCGAAATCCCATGGGCCAACCCATCCGTATGATCTTTAGAACTATGCGCCTTGACCATGGATTGGATACAACATGGTGTTAGGCTCATATTAGAGAAGAAACAGTGAATAGAGGAAAGACAAAATTCACCCTATAGAGGGAATTCAATGAAACTATCAACGTGAGTCAGAACGAGCTCCGATTGAGTAATTTTCATAGGTGTTGGAAAGGTATCGGGAAAACGAGATGATAGAACTTCTAATTTTCACGACCTAGAACATTTTGCACACAGACACACACGCGCGAGCACGCACACTGGAAATATCTTGCCCATAAAAGGTCGTCTATGACGTCAAAAACGGATCGCCAGATGTATAAAACCAAAGATTTCGCGGTTACAACTCCAAATCCCATGGGCCAACCCATCCGTATAGTCTTCAGAACTATGCGCCTCGACCATGGATTGGATACAACATGTTGTTAGGCTCATATTAGAGAACATGTTGTTAGGCTCATATTAGAGAACAAATACTGAATTGAGGAAAGACAAAATTCACCCAATAGAGGGTATTCAATGAGACTATCAACGTGAGTCAGGACGAGCTCCGATTGGGTAATTTTCATAGGTGTTTGAAAGGTATCGGGAAAACGAGATGATAGAACTTCTAATTTTCACGACCAGGTACATTTTGCACATGCACACATACGCGCGAGCACGCACACGGGAAATATCATGCCCATAAAAGGCCGTCTATGCCCTCAAAAATGGATTGCCAGATGGAGAAATCCAACGATTTCGCAGTTACAACTCCAAATCCTATGGGCCAACCCATCCGTATGATCTTCAGCACTATGTGCCTTGACCATGGATTGGATACAACATGGTGTTACAATCATATTAAAGGAGAAATAGTGAATAGAGGAAAGACCAAATTCACCCTATAGAGGGTATTCAATGAGACTATGAACGTGAGTCTGGATGAGCTCCGATTGAGTAATTTTCATAGGTGTTGGAAAGGTATCGCGAAAACGAGATGATAGAACTTCTGATTTTCACGACCAGGTACATTTTGCACACGCACACACATGCGCGAGCATGCACACGGGAAATATCATGCCCATAAAAGGCCGTCTATGCCCTCAAAAATGGATCGCCAGATGGAGAAAACTAACGACTTTGCAGTTACAGCTCGAAATCCCATGGGCCAACCCATCCGTATGATCTTTAGAACTATGCGCCTTGACCATGGATTGGATACAACATGGTGTTAGGCTCATATTAGAGAAGAAACAGTGAATAGAGGAAAGACAAAATTCACCCTATAGAGGGAATTCAATGAAACTATCAACGTGAGTCAGAACGAGCTCCGATTGAGTAATTTTCATAGGTGTTGGAAAGGTATCGGGAAAACGAGATGATAGAACTTCTAATTTTCACGACCTAGAACATTTTGCACACAGACACACACGCGCGAGCACGCACACTGGAAATATCTTGCCCATAAAAGGTCGTCTATGACGTCAAAAACGGATCGCCAGATGTATAAAACCAAAGATTTCGCGGTTACAACTCCAAATCCCATGGGCCAACCCATCCGTATAGTCTTCAGAACTATGCGCCTCGACCATGGATTGGATACAACATGTTGTTAGGCTCATATTAGAGAACATGTTGTTAGGCTCATATTAGAGAACAAATACTGAATTGAGGAAAGACAAAATTCACCCAATAGAGGGTATTCAATGAGACTATCAACGTGAGTCAGGACGAGCTCCGATTGGGTAATTTTCATAGGTGTTTGAAAGGTATTGGGAAAACGAGATGATAGAACTTCTAATTTTCACGACCAGGTACATTTTGCACATGCACACATACGCGCGAGCACGCACACGGGAAATATCATGCCCATAAAAGGCCGTCTATGCCCTCAAAAATGGATTGCCAGATGGAGAAATCCAACGATTTCGCAGTTACAACTCCAAATCCTATGGGCCAACCCATCCGTATGATCTTCAGCACTATGTGCCTTGACCATGGATTGGATACAACATGGTGTTACAATCATATTAAAGAAGAAATAGTGAATAGAGGAAAGACCAAATTCACCCTATAGAGGGTATTCAATGAGACTATGAACGTGAGTCTGGATGAGCTCCGATTGAGTAATTTTCATAGGTGTTGGAAAGGTATCGCGAAAACGAGATGATAGAACTTCTGATTTTCACGACCAGGTACATTTTGCACACGCACACACATGCGCGAGCATGCACACGGGAAATATCATGCCCATAAAAGGCCGTCTATGCCCTCAAAAATGGATCGCCAGATGGAGAAAACTAACGACTTTGCAGTTACAGCTCGAAATCCCATGGGCCAACCCATCCGTATGATCTTTAGAACTATGCGCCTTGACCATGGATTGGATACAACATGGTGTTAGGCTCATATTAGAGAAGAAACAGTGAATAGAGGAAAGACAAAATTCACCCTATAGAGGGAATTCAATGAAACTATCAACGTGAGTCAGAACGAGCTCCGATTGAGTAATTTTCATAGGTGTTGGAAAGGTATCGGGAAAACGAGATGATAGAACTTCTAATTTTCACGACCTAGAACATTTTGCACACAGACACACACGCGCGAGCACGCACACTGGAAATATCTTGCCCATAAAAGGTCGTCTATGACGTCAAAAACGGATCGCCAGATGTATAAAACCAAAGATTTCGCGGTTACAACTCCAAATCCCATGGGCCAACCCATCCGTATAGTCTTCAGAACTATGCGCCTCGACCATGGATTGGATACAACATGTTGTTAGGCTCATATTAGAGAACATGTTGTTAGGCTCATATTAGAGAACAAATACTGAATTGAGGAAAGACAAAATTCACCCAATAGAGGGTATTCAATGAGACTATCAACGTGAGTCAGGACGAGCTCCGATTGGGTAATTTTCATAGGTGTTTGAAAGGTATTGGGAAAACGAGATGATAGAACTTCTAATTTTCACGACCAGGTACATTTTGCACATGCACACATACGCGCGAGCACGCACACGGGAAATATCATGCCCATAAAAGGCCGTCTATGCCCTCAAAAATGGATTGCCAGATGGAGAAATCCAACGATTTCGCAGTTACAACTCCAAATCCTATGGGCCAACCCATCCGTATGATCTTCAGCACTATGTGCCTTGACCATGGATTGGATACAACATGGTGTTACAATCATATTAAAGAAGAAATAGTGAATAGAGGAAAGACCAAATTCACCCTATAGAGGGTATTCAATGAGACTATAAACGTGAGTCTGGATGAGCTCCGATTGAGTAATTTTCATAGGTGTTGGAAAGGTATCGCGAAAACGAGATGATAGAACTTCTGATTTTCACGACCAGGTACATTTTGCACACGCACACACATGCGCGAGCATGCACACGGGAAATATCATGCCCATAAAAGGCCGTCTATGCCCTCAAAAATGGATCGCCAGATGGAGAAAACTAACGACTTTGCAGTTACAGCTCGAAATCCCATGGGCCAACCCATCCGTATGGTCTTTAGAACTATGCGCCTTGACCATGGATTGGATACAACATGGTGTTAGGCTCATATTAGAGAAGAAACAGTGAATAGAGGAAAGACAAAATTCACCCTATAGAGGGAATTCAATGAAACTATCAACGTGAGTCAGAACGAGCTCCGATTGAGTAATTTTCATAGGTGTTGGAAAGGTATCGGGAAAACGAGATGATAGAACTTCTAATTTTCACGACCTAGAACATTTTGCACACAGACACACACGCGCGAGCACGCACACTGGAAATATCTTGCCCATAAAAGGTCGTCTATGACGTCAAAAACGGATCGCCAGATGTATAAAACCAAAGATTTCGCGGTTACAACTCCAAATCCCATGGGCCAACCCATCCGTATAGTCTTCAGAACTATGCGCCTCGACCATGGATTGGATACAACATGTTGTTAGGCTCATATTAGAGAACATGTTGTTAGGCTCATATTAGAGAACAAATACTGAATTGAGGAAAGACAAAATTCACCCAATAGAGGGTATTCAATGAGACTATCAACGTGAGTCAGGACGAGCTCCGATTGGGTAATTTTCATAGGTGTTTGAAAGGTATCAGGAAAACGAGATGATAGAACTTCTAATTTTCACGACCTAGAACATTTTGCACACAGACACACACGCGCGAGCACGCACACTGGAAATATCTTGCCCATAAAAGGTCGTCTATGACGTCAAAAACGGATCGCCAGATGTATAAAACCAAAGATTTCGTGGTTACAACTCCAAATCCCATGGGCCAATCCATCCGTATAGTCTTCAGAACTATGCGCCTCGACCATGGATTGGATACAACATGTTGTTAGGCTCATATTAGAGAACATGTTGTTAGGCTCATATTAGAGAACAAATACTGAATTGAGGAAAGACAAAATTCACCCAATAGAGGGTATTCAATGAGACTATCAACGTGAGTCAGGACGAGCTCCGATTGGGTAATTTTCATAGGTGTTTGAAAGGTATTGGGAAAACGAGATGATAGAACTTCTAATTTTCACGACCAGGTACATTTTGCACATGCACACATACGCGCGAGCACGCACACGGGAAATATCATGCCCATAAAAGGCCGTCTATGCCCTCAAAAATGGATTGCCAGATGGAGAAATCCAACGATTTCGCAGTTACAACTCCAAATCCTATGGGCCAACCCATCCGTATGATCTTCAGCACTATGTGCCTTGACCATGGATTGGATACAACATAGTGTTACAATCATATTAAAGAAGAAATAGTGAATAGAGGAAAGACCAAATTCACCCTATAGAGGGTATTCAATGAGACTATAAACGTGAGTCTGGATGAGCTCCGATTGAGTAATTTTCATAGGTGTTGGAAAGGTATCGCGAAAACGAGATGATAGAACTTCTGATTTTCACGACCAGGTACATTTTGCACACGCACACACATGCGCGAGCATGCACACGGGAAATATCATGCCCATAAAAGGCCGTCTATGCCCTCAAAAATGGATCGCCAGATGGAGAAAACTAACGACTTTGCAGTTACAGCTCGAAATCCCATGGGCCAACCCATCCGTATGGTCTTTAGAACTATGCGCCTTGACCATGGATTGGATACAACATGGTGTTAGGCTCATATTAGAGAAGAAACAGTGAATAGAGGAAAGACAAAATTCACCCTATAGAGGGAATTCAATGAAACTATCAACGTGAGTCAGAACGAGCTCCGATTGAGTAATTTTCATAGGTGTTGGAAAGGTATCGGGAAAACGAGATGATAGAACTTCTAATTTTCACGACCTGGAACATTTTGCACACAGACACACACGCGCGAGCACGCACACTGGAAATATCTTGCCCATAAAAGGTCGTCTATGACGTCAAAAAACGGATCGCCAGATGTATAAAACCAAAGATTTCGCGGTTACAACTCCAAATCCCATGGGCCAACCCATCCGTATAGTCTTCAGAACTATGCGCCTCGACCATGGATTGGATACAACATGTTGTTAGGCTCATATTAGAGAACATGTTGTTAGGCTCATATTAGAGAACAAATACTGAATTGAGGAAAGACAAAATTCACCCTATAGAGGGTATTCAATGAGACTATCAACGTGAGTCAGGACGAGCTCCGATTGGGTAATTTTCATAGGTGTTTCAAAGGTATCGGGAAAACGAGATGATAGAACTTCTAATTTTCACGACCAGGTACATTTTGCACATGCACACATACGCGCGAGCACGCACACGGGAAATATCATGCCCATAAAAGGCCGTCTATGCCCTCAAAAATGGATTGCCAGATGGAGAAATCCAACGATTTCGCAGTTACAACTCCAAATCCTATGGGCCAACCCATCCGTATGATCTTCAGCACTATGTGCCTTGACCATGGATTGGATACAACATGGTGTTACAATCATATTAAAGAAAAAATAGTGAATAGAGGAAAGACCAAATTCACCCTATAGAGGGTATTCAATGAGACTATAAACGTGAGTCTGGATGAGCTCCGATTGAGTAATTTTCATAGGTGTTGGAAAGGTATCGCGAAAACGAGATGATAGAACTTCTGATTTTCACGACCAGGTACATTTTGCACACGCACACACATGCGCGAGCATGCACACAGGAAATATCATGCCCATAAAAGGCCGTCTATGCCCTCAAAAATGGATCGCCAGATGGAGAAAACTAACGACTTTGCAGTTACAGCTCGAAATCCCATGGGCCAACCCATCCGTATGGTCTTTAGAACTATGCGCCTTGACCATGGATTGGATACAACATCGTGTTAGGCTCATATTAGAGAAGAAACAGTGAATAGAGGAAAGACAAAATTCACCCTATAGAGGGTATTCAATGAAACTATCAACGTGAGTCAGAACGAGCTCCGATTGAGTAATTTTCATAGGTGTTGGAAAGGTATCGGGAAAACGAGATGATAGAAGCTCTATTTTTCACGCCCAGGTACATTTTGCACACGCGCGAGCATGCACACAGGAAATATCATGCCCATAAAAGGCCGTCTGTGCCCTAAAAAATGCATCGCCAGATGGAGAAAACTAACGACTTTATAGTTACAGCTCCAAATCCCATGGGCCAACCCATCCGTATGGTCTTCAGAACTATGCGCGTTGACCGTGGATTGGATACAACATGGTGTTAGGCTCATATTAGAGAAGAAATAGTGAATAGAGGAAAGACAAAATTCACCCTATAGAGGGTATTCAATGAAACTATCAACGTGAGTCAGGACGAGCTCCGATTGAGTAATTTTCATAGGTCTTGGAAAGGTATCGGGAAAACGAGATGATAGAACTTCTAATTTTCACGACCAGGTACAATTTGCACATGCACACATATGCGCGAGCACGCACACGGGAAATATCATGCCCATAAAAGGCCGTCTATGCCCTCAAAAATGGATCGCTAGATGGAGAAAACTAACGATTTCGCAGTTACAACTCCAAATCCTATGGGCCAACCCATCCGTATGATCTTCAGCACTATGTGCCTTGACCATGGATTGGATACAAGATGGTGTTACGCTCATATTAAAGAAGAAATAGTGAATAGAGGGTATTTAATAAGACTATAAACGTGAGTCGGGATGAGCTCCGATTGAGTAATTTTCATAGGTGTTGGAAAGGTATCGGGAAAACGAGATGATAGAACTTCTAATTTTCACGACCTGGAACATTTTGCACACAGACACACACGCGCGAGCACGCACACTGGAAATACCTTGCCCATAAAAGGTCGTCTATGACGTCAAAAACGGATCGCCAGATGTATAAAACCAAAGATTTCGCGGTTACATCTCCAAATCCCATGGGCCAACCCATCCGTATAGTCTTCAGAACTATGCGCCTCGACCATGGATTGGATACAACATGTTGTTAGGCTCATATTAGAGAACAAACAGTGAATAGAGGAAAGACAAAATTCACCCTATAGAGGGTATTCAATGAAACTATCAACGTGAGTCAGAACGAGCTCCGATTGAGTAATTTTCATAGGTGTTGGAAAGGTATCGGGAAAACGAGATGATAGAAGTTCTATTTTTCACGCCCAGGTACATTTTGCACACGCGCGAGCATGCACACAGGAAATATCATGCCCATAAAAGGTCGTCTGTGCCCTAAAAAATGCATCGCCAGATGGAGAAAACTAACGACTTTATAGTTACAGCTCCAAATCCCATGGGCCAACCCATCCGTATGGTCTTCACAACTATGCGCGTTGACCGTGGATTGGATACAACATGGTGTTAGGCTCATATTAGAGAAGAAATAGTGAATAGAGGAAAGACAAAATTCACCCTATAGAGGGTATTCAATGAAACTATCAACGTGAGTCAGGACGAGCTCCGATTGAGTAATTTTCATAGGTCTTGGAAAGGTATCGGGAAAACGAGATGATAGAACTTCTAATTTTCACGACCAGGTACAATTTGCACATGCACACATATGCGCGAGCACGCACACGGGAAATATCATGCCCATAAAAGGCCGTCTATGCCCTCAAAAATGGATCGCTAGATGGAGAAAACTAACGATTTCGCAGTTACAACTCCAAATCCTATGGGCCAACCCATCCGTATGATCTTCAGCACTATGTGCCTTGACCATGGATTGGATACAAGATGGTGTTACGCTCATATTAAAGAAGAAATAGTGAATAGAGGGTATTTAATAAGACTATAAACGTGAGTCGGGATGAGCTCCGATTGAGTAATTTTCATAGGTGTTGGAAAGGTATCGGGAAAACGAGATGATAGAACTTCTAATTTTCACGACCTGGAACATTTTGCACACAGACACACACGCGCGAGCACGCACACTGGAAATACCTTGCCCATAAAAGGTCGTCTATGACGTCAAAAATGGATCGCCAGATGTATAAAACCAAAGATTTCGCGGTTACATCTCCAAATCCCATGGGCCAACCCATCCGTATAGTCTTCAGAACTATGCGCCTCGACCATGGATTGGATACAACATGTTGTTAGGCTCATATTAGAGAACAAATAGTGAATTGAGGAAAGACAAAATTCACCCTATAGAGGGTATTCAATGAGACTATCAACGTGAGTCAGGACGAGCTCCGATTGAGTAATTTTCATAGGTGTTGGAAAGGTATCGGGAAAACGAGATGATAGAACTTCTAATTTTCACGCCCAGGTACATTTTGCACACGCGCGAGCATGCACACAGGAAATATCATTCCCATAAAAGGCCGTCTGTGCCCTCAAAAATGCATCCCCAGATGGAGAAAACTAACGACTTTATAGTTACAGCTCCAAATCCCATGGGCCAACCCATCCGTATGGTCTTCAGAACTATGCGCATTGACCGTGGATTGGATACAACATGGTGTTAGGCTCATATTAGAGAAGAAATAGTGAATAGAGGAAAGACAAAATTCACCCTATAGAGGGTATTCAATGAAACTATCAACGTGAGTCAGGACGAGCTCCGATTGAGTAATTTTCATAGGTGTTGGAAAGGTATCGGGAAAACGAGATGATAGAACTTCTAATTTTCACGACCAGGTACATTTTGCACATGCACACATACGCGCGAGCACGCACACGGGAAATATCATGCCCATAAAAGGCCGTCTATGCCCTCAAAAATGGATTGCCAGATGGAGAAATCCAACGATTTCGCAGTTACAACTCCAAATCCTATGGGCCAACCCATCCGTATGATCTTCAGCACTATGTGCCTTGACCATGGATTGGATACAACATGGTGTTACAATCATATTAAAGAAAAAATAGTGAATAGAGGAAAGACCAAATTCACCCTATAGAGGGTATTCAATGAGACTATAAACGTGAGTCTGGATGAGCTCCGATTGAGTAATTTTCATAGGTGTTGGAAAGGTATCGCGAAAACGAGATGATAGAACTTCTGATTTTCACGACCAGGTACATTTTGCACACGCACACACATGCGCGAGCATGCACACAGGAAATATCATGCCCATAAAAGGCCGTCTATGCCCTCAAAAATGGATCGCCAGATGGAGAAAACTAACGACTTTGCAGTTACAGCTCGAAATCCCATGGGCCAACCCATCCGTATGGTCTTTAGAACTATGCGCCTTGACCATGGATTGGATACAACATCGTGTTAGGCTCATATTAGAGAAGAAACAGTGAATAGAGGAAAGACAAAATTCACCCTATAGAGGGTATTCAATGAAACTATCAACGTGAGTCAGAACGAGCTCCGATTGAGTAATTTTCATAGGTGTTGGAAAGGTATCGGGAAAACGAGATGATAGAAGCTCTATTTTTCACGCCCAGGTACATTTTGCACACGCGCGAGCATGCACACAGGAAATATCATGCCCATAAAAGGCCGTCTGTGCCCTAAAAAATGCATCGCCAGATGGAGAAAACTAACGACTTTATAGTTACAGCTCCAAATCCCATGGGCCAACCCATCCGTATGGTCTTCAGAACTATGCGCGTTGACCGTGGATTGGATACAACATGGTGTTAGGCTCATATTAGAGAAGAAATAGTGAATAGAGGAAAGACAAAATTCACCCTATAGAGGGTATTCAATGAAACTATCAACGTGAGTCAGGACGAGCTCCGATTGAGTAATTTTCATAGGTCTTGGAAAGGTATCGGGAAAACGAGATGATAGAACTTCTAATTTTCACGACCAGGTACAATTTGCACATGCACACATATGCGCGAGCACGCACACGGGAAATATCATGCCCATAAAAGGCCGTCTATGCCCTCAAAAATGGATCGCTAGATGGAGAAAACTAACGATTTCGCAGTTACAACTCCAAATCCTATGGGCCAACCCATCCGTATGATCTTCAGCACTATGTGCCTTGACCATGGATTGGATACAAGATGGTGTTACGCTCATATTAAAGAAGAAATAGTGAATAGAGGGTATTTAATAAGACTATAAACGTGAGTCGGGATGAGCTCCGATTGAGTAATTTTCATAGGTGTTGGAAAGGTATCGGGAAAACGAGATGATAGAACTTCTAATTTTCACGACCTGGAACATTTTGCACACAGACACACACGCGCGAGCACGCACACTGGAAATACCTTGCCCATAAAAGGTCGTCTATGACGTCAAAAACGGATCGCCAGATGTATAAAACCAAAGATTTCGCGGTTACATCTCCAAATCCCATGGGCCAACCCATCCGTATAGTCTTCAGAACTATGCGCCTCGACCATGGATTGGATACAACATGTTGTTAGGCTCATATTAGAGAACAAACAGTGAATAGAGGAAAGACAAAATTCACCCTATAGAGGGTATTCAATGAAACTATCAACGTGAGTCAGAACGAGCTCCGATTGAGTAATTTTCATAGGTGTTGGAAAGGTATCGGGAAAACGAGATGATAGAAGTTCTATTTTTCACGCCCAGGTACATTTTGCACACGCGCGAGCATGCACACAGGAAATATCATGCCCATAAAAGGTCGTCTGTGCCCTAAAAAATGCATCGCCAGATGGAGAAAACTAACGACTTTATAGTTACAGCTCCAAATCCCATGGGCCAACCCATCCGTATGGTCTTCAGAACTATGCGCGTTGACCGTGGATTGGATACAACATGGTGTTAGGCTCATATTAGAGAAGAAATAGTGAATAGAGGAAAGACAAAATTCACCCTATAGAGGGTATTCAATGAAACTATCAACGTGAGTCAGGACGAGCTCCGATTGAGTAATTTTCATAGGTCTTGGAAAGGTATCGGGAAAACGAGATGATAGAACTTCTTATTTTCACGACCAGGTACAATTTGCACATGCACACATATGCGCGAGCACGCACACGGGAAATATCATGCCCATAAAAGGCCGTCTATGCCCTCAAAAATGGATCGCTAGATGGAGAAAACTAACGATTTCGCAGTTACAACTCCAAATCCTATGGGCCAACCCATCCGTATGATCTTCAGCACTATGTGCCTTGACCATGGATTGGATACAAGATGGTGTTACGCTCATATTAAAGAAGAAATAGTGAATAGAGGGTATTTAATAAGACTATAAACGTGAGTCGGGATGAGCTCCGATTGAGTAATTTTCATAGGTGTTGGAAAGGTATCGGGAAAACGAGATGATAGAACTTCTAATTTTCACGACCTGGAACATTTTGCACACAGACACACACGCGCGAGCACGCACACTGGAAATACCTTGCCCATAAAAGGTCGTCTATGACGTCAAAAATGGATCGCCAGATGTATAAAACCAAAGATTTCGCGGTTACATCTCCAAATCCCATGGGCCAACCCATCCGTATAGTCTTCAGAACTATGCGCCTCGACCATGGATTGGATACAACATGTTGTTAGGCTCATATTAGAGAACAAATAGTGAATTGAGGAAAGACAAAATTCACCCTATAGAGGGTATTCAATGAGACTATCAACGTGAGTCAGGACGAGCTCCGATTGAGTAATTTTCATAGGTGTTGGAAAGGTATCGGGAAAACGAGATGATAGAACTTCTAATTTTCACGCCCAGGTACATTTTGCACACGCGCGAGCATGCACACAGGAAATATCATTCCCATAAAAGGCCGTCTGTGCCCTCAAAAATGCATCCCCAGATGGAGAAAACTAACGACTTTATAGTTACAGCTCCAAATCCCATGGGCCAACCCATCCGTATGGTCTTCAGAACTATGCGCATTGACCGTGGATTGGATACAACATGGTGTTAGGCTCATATTAGAGAAGAAATAGTGAATAGAGGAAAGACAAAATTCACCCTATAGAGGGTATTCAATGAAACTATCAACGTGAGTCAGGACGAGCTCCGATTGAGTAATTTTCATAGGTGTTGGAAAGGTATCGGGAAAACGAGATGATAGAACTTCTAATTTTCACGACCAGGTACAATTTGCACATGCACACATATGCGCGAGCACGCACACGGGAAATATCATGCCCATAAAAGGCCGTCTATGCCCTCAAAAATGGATCGCTAGATGGAGAAAACCAACGATTTCGCAGTTACAACTCCAAATCCTATGGGCCAACCCATCCGTATGATCTTCAGCACTATGTGCCTTGACCATGGATTGGATACAAGATGGTGTTACGCTCATATTAAAGAAGAAATAGTGAATAGAGGGTATTTAATGAGACTATAAACGTGAGTCGGGATGAGCTCCGATTGAGTAATTTTCATAGGTGTTGGAAAGGTATCGGGAAAACAAGATGATAGAACTTCTAATTTTCACGACCTGGAACATTTTGCACTCAGACACACACGCGCGAGCACGCACACTGGAAATATCTTGCCCATAAAAGGTCGTCTATGACGTCAAAAACGGATCGCCAGATGTATAAAACGAAAGATTTCGCGGTTACAACTCCAAATCCCATGGGCCACCCCATCCGTATAGTCTTCAGAACTATGCGCCTCGACCATGGATTGGATACAACATGTTGTTAGGCTCATATTAGAGAACAAATAGTGAATTGAGGAAAGACAAAATTCACCCTATAGAGGGTATTCAATGAGACTATCAACGTGAGTCAGGATGAGCTCCGATTGAGTAATTTTCATAGGTGTTGGAAAGGTATCGCGAAAACGAGATGATAGAACTTCTGATTTTCACGACCAGGTACATTTTGCACATGCACACACATGCGCGAGCATGCACACGGGAAATATCATGCCCATAAAAGGCCGTCTATGCCCTCAAAAATGGATCGCCAGATGGAGAAAACTAACGACTTTGCAGTTACAGCTCGAAATCCCATGGGCCAACCCATCCGTATGGTCTTTAGAACTATGCGCCTTGACCATGGATTGGATACGACATGGTGTTAGGCTCATATTAGAGAAGAAACAGTGAATAGAGGAAAGACAAAATTCACCCTATAGAGGGTATTCAATGAAACTATCAACCTCAATCGGAGCTCCACCTGACTAACGTTGATAGTCTCATTGAATACCCTCTATAGGGTGAATTATGTCTTTCCTCTATTCACTGTTTCTTCTCTAATATGAGCCTAACACCATGTTGTATCGAATCCATGGTTGAGGCGCATAGTTGTAAACACCATACGGATGGGTTGGCCCATGGGATTTGGAGCTGTAACTTCGAAGTCGTTAGTTTTCTCCATTTGGCAATCCATTTTTGAGGGCATAGACGGCCTTTTATGGGCATGATATTTCCCGTGTGCGTGCTCGCGCATGTGTGTGCGTGTGCAAAATGTACCTGGTCGTGAAAATCAGAAGTTCTATCATCTCGTTTTCGCGATACCTTTCCAACACCTATGAAAATTACTCAATCGGAGGTCATCCTGACTCACGTTTATAGTCTCATTGAATACCCTCTATAGGGTGAATTTCGTCTTTCCTCTATTCACTATTTCTTCTTTAATATGATTGTAACACCATGTTGTATCCAATCCATGGTCAAGGCACATAGTGCTGAAGATCATACGGATGGGTTGGCCCATAGGATTTGGAGTTGTAACTGCGAAATCGTTGGATTTCTCCATCTGGCGATCCATTTTTGAGGGCATAGACGGCCTTTTATGGGCATGATATTTCCCGTGTGCGTGCTCGCGCGTATGTGTGCATGTGCAAAATGTACCTGGTCGTGAAAATTAGAGGTTCTATCATCTCGTTTTCCCGATACCTTTCAAACACCTATGAAAATTACCCAATCGGAGCTCGTCCTGACTCACGTTGATAGTCTCATTGAATACCATCTATAGGGTGAATTTTGTCTTTCCTCAATTCAGTATTTGTTCTCTAATATGAGCCTAACAACATGTTCTCTAATATGAGCCTAACAACATGTTGTATCCAATCCATGGTCGAGGCGCATAGTTCTGAAGACTATACGGATGGGTTGGCCCATGGGATTTGGAGTTGTAACCGCGAAATCTTTGGTTTTATACATCTGGCGATCCGTTTTTGACGTCATAGACGACCTTTTATGGGCAAGATATTTCCAGTGTGCGTGCTCGCGCGTGTGTGTCTGTGTGCAAAATGTTCCAGGTCGTGAAAATTAGAAGTTCTATCATCTCGTTTTGCCGATACCTTTCCAACACCTATGAAAATTACTCATAGGTGTTGGAAAGGTATCGGGAAAACGAGATGATAGAACTTCTAATTTTCACGACCAGGTACATTTTGCACACGCACACATATGGGCGAGCATGCACACGGGAAATATCATGCCCATAAAAGGTCGTCTATGCCCTCAAAAACGGATCTCCAGATGGAGAAAACCAACGATTTCGCAGTTACAACTCCAAATCCCACGGGCCAACCCATCCGTATGGTCTTCAGAACTATGCGCCTCGACCATGGATTCGATACAACATTGTGTTAGGCTCATATTAGGGAAGAAACAGTGAATAGAGGAAAGAGAAAATTCACCCTATAGAGGGTATTCATTGAGACTATCAACGTGAGTCAGGACGAGCTCCAATTGAGTAATTTTCATAG
This sequence comes from Hordeum marinum, assembly GCA_022496015.1. Taxonomy (NCBI): domain Eukaryota; kingdom Viridiplantae; phylum Streptophyta; class Magnoliopsida; order Poales; family Poaceae; genus Hordeum; species Hordeum marinum. The sequence goes on from JAAAWK010000075.1 coordinate 68,720, forward strand.
GTGTTGGAAAGTTATCGGGAAAACGAGATGATAGAACTTCTGATTTTCACGACCAGGTACATTTTGCACACGCACACACACGCGCGAGCATGCACACGGGAAATATCATGCTCATAAAAGACCGTCTATGCCCTCAAAAAAGGATCGCCAGATGGAGAAAACCAACGATTTCGCAGTTACAACTCCAAATCCCATGGGCCAACCCATCCGTATGGTCTTCAAAACTATGCGCCTCGACCATGGATTGGATACAACATGGTGTTATGCTCATATTAGAGAAGAAACGTTGAATAGAGGACAAACGAAATTCACCCTATAGAGGGTATTCATTGAGACTATCAACGTGAGTCAGGACGAGCTCCGATTGAGTAATTTTCATAGGTGTTGGAAAGGTATCGGGAAAACGAGATGATAGAACTTCTAATTTTCACGCCCAGGTACATTTTGCACACGCACACACATGCGCGAGCATGCACACGGGAAATATCATGCTCATAAAAGGCCATCTATGCCCTCAAAAAAGGATCGCCAGATGGAGAAAACCAACGATTTCGCAGTTACAACTCCAAATCCCATGGGCCAACCCATCCGTATGGTCTTCAAAACTATGCGCCTCGACCATGGATTGGATACAACATGGTGTTATGCTCATATTAGAGAAGAAACGTTGAATAGATGACAAACGAAATTCACCCTATAGAGGGTATTCATTGAGACTATCAACTTGAGTGAGGACGAGCTCCGATTGAGTAATTTTCATAGGTGTTGGAAAGGTATCGGGAAAACGAGATGATAGAACTTCTAAGTTTCACGCCCAGGTACATTTTGCACACGCGCGAGCATGCACACAGGAAATATCATGCCCATAAAAGGCCGTCTGTGCCCTAAAAAATGCATCGCCAAATGGAGAAAACTAACGACTTTATAGTTACAGCTCCAAATCCCATGGGCCAACCCATCCGTATGGTCTTCAGAACTATGCGCGTTGACCATAGATTGGATACAACATGGTGTTAGGCTCATATTAGAGAAGAAACAGTGAATAGAGGAAAGACAAAATTCACCCTATAGAGGGTATTCAATGAAACTATCAACGTGAGTCAGGACGAGCTCCGATTGAGTAATTTGCATAGGTGCTGGAAAGGTATCGGGAAAACGAGATGATAGAACATCTAATTTTCACGACCAGGTACAATTTGCACATGCACACATGTGCGCAAGCATGCACACGGGAAATATCATGCCCATAAAAGGCCGTCTATGCCCTCATAAATGGATCGCCAGATGGAGAAAACAAACGATTTCGCAGTTACAACTCCAAATCCTATGGGCCAACCCATCCGTATGATCTTCAGCACTATGTGCCTTGACCATGGATTGGATACAAGATGGTGTTACGCTCATATTAAAGAAGAAATAGTGAATAGAGGGTATTTAATGAGACTATAAACGTGAGTCGGGATGAGCTCCGATTGAGTAATTTTCATAGGTGTTGGAAAGGTATCGGGAAAACGAGATGATAGAACTTCTAATTTTCACAACCAGGTACATTTTGCACATGCACACACACGCGCGAGCACGCACACGGGAAATATCATGCCCATAAAAGGCCGTCTATGCCCTCAAAAATGGATCGCCAGATGGAGAAAACTAACGACTTTGCAGTTACAGCTCGAAATCCCATGGGCCAACACATCCGTGTGGTCTTTAGAACTATGCGCCTTGACCATGGATTGGATACAACATGGTGTTAGGCTCATATTAGAGAAGAAACAGTCAATAGAGGAAAGACAAAATTCACCCTATAGAGGGTATTCAATGAAACTATCAACGTGAGTCAGAACGAGCTCCGATTGAGTAATTTTCATAGGTGTTGGAAAGGTATCGGGAAAACGAGATGATAGAACTTCTAATTTTCACGACCTGGAACATTTTGCACACACACACACACGCGCGAGCACGCACACTGGAAATATCTTGCCCATAAAAGGTCATCTATGACGTCAAAAACGGATCGCCAGATGTATAAAACCAAAGATTTCGCGGTTACAACTCCAAATCCCATGGGCCAACCCATCCGTATAGTCTTCAGAACTATGCGCCTCGACCATGGATTGGATACAACATGTTGTTAGGCTCATATTAGAGAACAAATAGTGAATTGAGGAAAGATAAAATTCACCCTATAGAGGGTATTCAATGAGACTATCAACGTGAGTCAGGACGAGTTCCGATTGGGTAATTTTCATAGGTGTTTGAAAGGTATCGGGAAAACGAGATGATAGAACTTCTAATTTTCACGACCAGGTACATTTTGCACATGCACACATACGCGCGAGCACGCACACGGGAAATATCATGCCCATAAAAGGCCGTCTATGCCCTCAAAAATGGATTGCCAGATGGAGAAATCCAACGATTTCGGAGTTACAACTCCAAATCCTATGGGCCAACCCATCCATATGATCTTCAGCACTATGTGCCTTGACCATGGATTGGATACAACATGGTGTTACAATCATATTAAAGAAGAAATTGTGAATAGAGGAAAGACCAAATTCACCCTATAGAGGGTATTCAATGAGACTATAAACGTGAGTCAGGATGAGCTCCGATTGAGTAATTTTGATAGGTGTTGGAAAGGTATCGCGAAAACGAGATGATAGAACTTCTCATTTTCACGACCAGGTACATTTTGCACACGCGCACACATGGGCGAGCACGCACACGGGAAATATCATGCCCATAAAAGGCCGTCTATGCCCTCAAAAATGGATTGCCAAATGGAGAAAACTAACGACTTCGAAGTTACAGCTCCAAATCCCATGGGCCAACCCATCCGTATGGTCTTTACAACTATGCGCCTCAACCATGGATTCGATACAACATGGTGTTAGGCTCATATTAGAGAAGAAACAGTGAATAGAGGAAAGACATAATTCACCCTATAGAGGGTATTCAATGAGACTATCAACGTTAGTCAGGTGGAGCTCCGATTGAGTAATTTTCATAGGTGTTGGAAAGGTATCGGGAAAACGAGATGATAGAACTTCTAATTTTCACGACCAGGTACATTTTGCACACGCACACATATGGGCGAGCACGCACACTACAAATATCATGCCCATAAAAGGCCGTCTATGCCCTCAAAAATGGATCACCAGATGGAGAAAACAAACGATTTCGCAGTTACAACTCCAAATCCCATGGGCCACCCATCCGTATGGTCTTCAGAACTATGCGCCTCGACCATGGATTCGATACAACATTGTGTTAGGCTCATATTAGGGAAGAAACAGTGAATAGAGGAAAGAGAAAATTCACCCTATAGAGGGTATTCATTGAGACTATCAACGTGAGTCAGGACGAGCTCCGATTGAGTAATTTTCATAGGTGTTGGAAAGGTATCGGGAAAACGAGATGATAGAACTTCTAATTTTCACGCCCAGGTACATTTTGCACACGCACACACATGCGCGAGCATGCACACGGGAAATATCATGCTCATAAAAGGCCGTCTATGCCCTCAAAAAAGGATCGCCAGATGGAGAAAACCAACGATTTCGCAGTTACAACTCCAAATCCCATGGGCCAACCCATCCGTATGGTCTTCAAAACTATGCGCCTCGACCATGGATTGGATACAACATGGTGTTATGCTCATATTAGAGAAGAAACGTTGAATAGAGGACAAACTAAATTCACCCTATAGAGGGTATTCATTGAGACTATCAACGTGAGTCAGGACGAGCTCCGATTGAGTAATTTTCATAGGTGTTGGAAAGGTGTCGGGAAAACGAGATGATAGAACTTCTAATTTTCATGACCAGGTACATTTTGCACATGCACACACACGCGCGAGCACGCACACGGGAAATATCATGCCCATAAAAGGCCGTCTATGCCCTCAAAAATGGATCGCCAGATGGAGAAAACTAACGACTTTGCAATTACAGCTCCAAATCCCATTGGCCAACCCATCCGTATGGTCTTCAGAACTATGCGCCTTGACCATGGATTCGATACAACATGGTGTTAGGCTCATATTAGAGAAGAAACAGTGAATAGAGGAAAGACAAAATTCACCCTATAGACGGTATTCAATGAAACTATCAACGTGAGTCAGGACGAGCTCCGATTGAGTAATTTTCATAGGTGTTGGAAAGGTATCGGGAAAACGAGATGATAGAACTGCTAATTTTCATGACCAGGAACATTTTGCACACAGCCACACACGTGCGAGCACGCACACTGGAAATATCTTGCCCATAAAAGGCCGTCTATGCCCTCAAAAATTGATCGCCAGATGGAGAAAACCAACGACTTCGCAGTTACAACTCAAAATCCCATGGGCCAACCCATCCGTATGGTCTTCAGAACTATGCGCCTCGACCATGGATTGGATACAACATGGTGTTAGGATCATATTAGAGAAGAAACAGTGACTAGAGGAAAGATAAAATTCACCCTATAGAGGGTATTCGATGAGAATATCAACGTGTGTCACGACGAGCTCCGATTGAGTAATTTTCATAGGTGTTGGAAAGGTATCGGGAAAACGAGATGATAGAACTTCTAATTTTCACGCCCAGGTACATTTTGCACACGCACACACATGCGCGAGCATGCACACGGGAAATATCATGCTCATAAAAGGCCATCTATGCCCTCAAAAAAGGATCGCCAGATGGAGAAAACCAACGATTTCGCAGTTACAACTCCAAATCCCATGGGCCAACCCATCCGTATGGTCTTCAAAACTATGCGCCTCGACCATGGATTGGATACAACATGGTGTTATGCTCATATTAGAGAAGAAACGTTGAATAGATGACAAACGAAATTCACCCTATAGAGGGTATTCATTGAGACTATCAACTTGAGTGAGGACGAGCTCCGATTGAGTAATTTTCATAGGTGTTGGAAAGGTATCGGGAAAACGAGATGATAGAACTTCTAAGTTTCACGCCCAGGTACATTTTGCACACGCGCGAGCATGCACACAGGAAATATCATGCCCATAAAAGGCCGTCTGTGCCCTAAAAAATGCATCGCCAAATGGAGAAAACTAACGACTTTATAGTTACAGCTCCAAATCCCATGGGCCAACCCATCCGTATGGTCTTCAGAACTATGCGCGTTGACCATAGATTGGATACAACATGGTGTTAGGCTCATATTAGAGAAGAAACAGTGAATAGAGGAAAGACAAAATTCACCCTATAGAGGGTATTCAATGAAACTATCAACGTGAGTCAGGACGAGCTCCGATTGAGTAATTTGCATAGGTGCTGGAAAGGTATCGGGAAAACGAGATGATAGAACATCTAATTTTCACGACCAGGTACAATTTGCACATGCACACATGTGCGCAAGCATGCACACGGGAAATATCATGCCCATAAAAGGCCGTCTATGCCCTCATAAATGGATCGCCAGATGGAGAAAACAAACGATTTCGCAGTTACAACTCCAAATCCTATGGGCCAACCCATCCGTATGATCTTCAGCACTATGTGCCTTGACCATGGATTGGATACAAGATGGTGTTACGCTCATATTAAAGAAGAAATAGTGAATAGAGGGTATTTAATGAGACTATAAACGTGAGTCGGGATGAGCTCCGATTGAGTAATTTTCATAGGTGTTGGAAAGGTATCGGGAAAACGAGATGATAGAACTTCTAATTTTCACAACCAGGTACATTTTGCACATGCACACACACGCGCGAGCACGCACACGGGAAATATCATGCCCATAAAAGGCCGTCTATGCCCTCAAAAATGGATCGCCAGATGGAGAAAACTAACGACTTTGCAGTTACAGCTCGAAATCCCATGGGCCAACACATCCGTGTGGTCTTTAGAACTATGCGCCTTGACCATGGATTGGATACAACATGGTGTTAGGCTCATATTAGAGAAGAAACAGTCAATAGAGGAAAGACAAAATTCACCCTATAGAGGGTATTCAATGAAACTATCAACGTGAGTCAGAACGAGCTCCGATTGAGTAATTTTCATAGGTGTTGGAAAGGTATCGGGAAAACGAGATGATAGAACTTCTAATTTTCACGACCTGGAACATTTTGCACACAGACACACACGCGCGAGCACGCACACTGGAAATATCTTGCCCATAAAAGGTCATCTATGACGTCAAAAACGGATCGCCAGATGTATAAAACCAAAGATTTCGCGGTTACAACTCCAAATCCCATGGGCCAACCCATCCGTATAGTCTTCAGAACTATGCGCCTCGACCATGGATTGGATACAACATGTTGTTAGGCTCATATTAGAGAACAAATAGTGAATTGAGGAAAGATAAAATTCACCCTATAGAGGGTATTCAATGAGACTATCAACGTGAGTCAGGACGAGTTCCGATTGGGTAATTTTCATAGGTGTTTGAAAGGTATCGGGAAAACGAGATGATAGAACTTCTAATTTTCACGACCAGGTACATTTTGCACATGCACACATACGCGCGAGCACGCACACGGGAAATATCATGCCCATAAAAGGCCGTCTATGCCCTCAAAAATGGATTGCCAGATGGAGAAATCCAACGATTTCGGAGTTACAACTCCAAATCCTATGGGCCAACCCATCCATATGATCTTCAGCACTATGTGCCTTGACCATGGATTGGATACAACATGGTGTTACAATCATATTAAAGAAGAAATTGTGAATAGAGGAAAGACCAAATTCACCCTATAGAGGGTATTCAATGAGACTATAAACGTGAGTCAGGATGAGCTCCGATTGAGTAATTTTGATAGGTGTTGGAAAGGTATCGCGAAAACGAGATGATAGAACTTCTCATTTTCACGACCAGGTACATTTTGCACACGCGCACACATGGGCGAGCACGCACACGGGAAATATCATGCCCATAAAAGGCCGTCTATGCCCTCAAAAATGGATTGCCAAATGGAGAAAACTAACGACTTCGAAGTTACAGCTCCAAATCCCATGGGCCAACCCATCCGTATGGTCTTTACAACTATGCGCCTCAACCATGGATTCGATACAACATGGTGTTAGGCTCATATTAGAGAAGAAACAGTGAATAGAGGAAAGACATAATTCACCCTATAGAGGGTATTCAATGAGACTATCAACGTTAGTCAGGTGGAGCTCCGATTGAGTAATTTTCATAGGTGTTGGAAAGGTATCGGGAAAACGAGATGATAGAACTTCTAATTTTCACGACCAGGTACATTTTGCACACGCACACATATGGGCGAGCACGCACACTACAAATATCATGCCCATAAAAGGCCGTCTATGCCCTCAAAAATGGATCACCAGATGGAGAAAACAAACGATTTCGCAGTTACAACTCCAAATCCCATGGGCCAACCCATCCGTATGGTCTTCAGAACTATGCGCCTCGACCATGGATTCGATACAACATTGTGTTAGGCTCATATTAGGGAAGAAACAGTGAATAGAGGAAAGAGAAAATTCACCCTATAGAGGGTATTCATTGAGACTATCAACGTGAGTCAGGACGAGCTCCGATTGAGTAATTTTCATAGGTGTTGGAAAGGTATCGGGAAAACGAGATGATAGAACTTCTAATTTTCACGCCCAGGTACATTTTGCACACGCACACACATGCGCGAGCATGCACACGGGAAATATCATGCTCATAAAAGGCCGTCTATGCCCTCAAAAAAGGATCGCCAGATGGAGAAAACCAACGATTTCGCAGTTACAACTCCAAATCCCATGGGCCAACCCATCCGTATGGTCTTCAAAACTATGCGCCTCGACCATGGATTGGATACAACATGGTGTTATGCTCATATTAGAGAAGAAACGTTGAATAGAGGACAAACTAAATTCACCCTATAGAGGGTATTCATTGAGACTATCAACGTGAGTCAGGACGAGCTCCGATTGAGTAATTTTCATAGGTGTTGGAAAGGTGTCGGGAAAACGAGATGATAGAACTTCTAATTTTCATGACCAGGTACATTTTGCACATGCACACACACGCGCGAGCACGCACACGGGAAATATCATGCCCATAAAAGGCCGTCTATGCCCTCAAAAATGGATCGCCAGATGGAGAAAACTAACGACTTTGCAATTACAGCTCCAAATCCCATTGGCCAACCCATCCGTATGGTCTTCAGAACTATGCGCCTTGACCATGGATTCGATACAACATGGTGTTAGGCTCATATTAGAGAAGAAACAGTGAATAGAGGAAAGACAAAATTCACCCTATAGACGGTATTCAATGAAACTATCAACGTGAGTCAGGACGAGCTCCGATTGAGTAATTTTCATTGGTGTTGGAAAGGTATCGGGAAAACGAGATGATAGAACTTCTAATTTTCACGACCAGGTACAATTTGCACATGCACACATGTGCGCAAGCATGCACACGGGAAATATCATGCCCATAAAAGGCCGTCTATGCCCTCAGAAATGGATCGCCAGATGGAGAAAACAAACGATTTCGTAGTTACAACTCCAAATCCTATGGGCCAACCCATCCGTATGATCTTCAGCACTATGTGCCTTGACCATGGATTGGATACAAGATGGTGTTACGCTCATATTAAAGAAGAAATAGTGAATAGAGGGTATTTAATGAGACTATAAACGTGAGTCGGGATGAGCTCCGATTGAGTAATTTTCATAGGTGTTGGAAAGGTATCGGGAAAACGAGATGATAGAACTTCTAATTTTCACAACCAGGTACATTTTGCATATGCACACACACGCGCGAGCACGCACACGGGAAATATCATGCCCATAAAAGGCCGTCTATGCCCTCAAAAATGGATCGCCAGATGGAGAAAACTAACGACTTTGCAGTTACAGCTCGAAATCCCATGGGCCAACACATCCGTGTGGTCTTTAGAACTATGCGCCTTGACCATGGATTGGATACAACATGGTGTTAGGCTCATATTAGAGAGGAAACAGTCAATAGAGGAAAGACAAAATTCACCCTATAGAGGGTATTCAATGAAACTATCAACGTGAGTCAGAACGAGCTCCGATTGAGTAATTTTCATAGGTGTTGGAAAGGTATCGGGAAAACGAGATGATAGAACTTCTAATTTTCACGACCTGGAACATTTTGCACACAGACACACAGGCGCGAGCACGCACACTGGAAATATCTTGCCCATAAAAGGTCATCTATGACGTCAAAAACGGATCGCCAGATGTATAAAACCAAAGATTTCGCGGTTACAACTCCAAATCCCATGGGCCAACCCATCCGTATAGTCTTCAGAACTATGCGCCTCGACCATGGATTGGATACAACATGTTGTTAGGCTCATATTAGAGAACAAATAGTGAATTGAGGAAAGATAAAATTCACCCTATAGAGGGTATTCAATGAGACTATCAACGTGAGTCAGGACGAGTTCCGATTGGGTAATTTTCATAGGTGTTTGAAAGGTATCGGGAAAACGAGATGATAGAACTTCTAATTTTCACGACCAGGTACATTTTGCACATGCACACATACGCGCGAGCACGCACACGGGAAATATCATGCCCATAAAAGGCCGTCTATGCCCTCAAAAATGGGTTGCCAGATGGAGAAATCCAACGATTTCGCAGTTACAACTCCAAATCCTATGGGCCAACCCATCCATATGATCTTCAGCACTATGTGCCTTGACCATGGATTGGATACAACATGGTGTTACAATCATATTAAAGAAGAAATTGTGAATAGAGGAAAGACCGAATTCACCCTATAGAGGGTATTCAATGAGACTATAAACGTGAGTCAGGATGAGCTCCGATTGAGTAATTTTCATAGGTGTTGGAAAGGTATCGCGAAAACGAGATGATAGAACTTCTCATTTTCACGACCAGGTACATTTTGCACACGCGCACACATGGGCGAGCACGCACACGGGAAATATCATGCCCATAAAAGGCCGTCTATGCCCTCAAAAATGGATTGCCAAATGGAGAAAACTAACGACTTCGAAGTTACAGCTCCAAATCCCATGGGCCAACCCATCCGTATGGTCTTTACAACTATGCGCCTCAACCATGGATTCGATACAACATGGTGTTAGGCTCATATTAGAGAAGAAACAGTGAATAGAGGAAAGACATAATTCACCCTATAGAGGGTATTCAATGAGACTATCAACGTTAGTCAGGTGGAGCTCCGATTGAGTAATTTTCATAGGTGTTGGAAAGGTATCGGGAAAACGAGATGATAGAACTTCTAATTTTCACGCCCAGGTACATTTTGCACACGCACACACATGCGCGAGCATGCACACGGGAAATATCATGCTCATAAAAGGCCGTCTATGCCCTCAAAAAAGGATCGCCAGATGGAGAAAACCAACGATTTCGCAGTTACAACTCCAAATCCCATGGGCCAACCCATCCGTATGGTCTTCAAAACTATGCGCCTCGACCATGGATTGGATACAACATGGTGTTATGCTCATATTAGAGAAGAAACATTGAATAGAGGACAAACTAAATTCACCCTATAGAGGGTATTCATTGAGACTATCAACGTGAGTCAGGACGAGCTCCGATTGAGTAATTTTCATAGGTGTTGGAAAGGTGTCGGGAAAACGAGATGATAGAACTTCTAATTTTCACGACCAGGTACATTTTGCACATGCACACACACGCGCGAGCACGCACACGGGAAATATCATGCCCATAAAAGGCCGTCTATGCCCTCAAAAATGGATCGCCAGATGGAGAAAACTAACGACTTTGCAATTACAGCTCCAAATCCCATTGGCCAACCCATCCGTATGGTCTTCAGAACTATGCGCCTTGACCATGGATTCGATACAACATGGTGTTAGGCTCATATTAGAGAAGAAACAGTGAATAGAGGAAAGACAAAATTCACCCTATAGACGGTATTCAATGAAACTATCAACGTGAGTCAGGACGAGCTCCGATTGAGTAATTTTCATTGGTGTTGGAAAGGTATCGGGAAAACGAGATGATAGAACTTCTAATTTTCACGACCAGGTACAATTTGCACATGCACACATATGCGCGAGCACGCACATGGGAGATATCATGCCCATAAAAGGCCGTCTATGCCCTCAAAAATGGATCGCCAGATGGAGAAAACCAACGATTTCGCAGTTACATCTCCAAATCCTATGGGCCAACCCATCCGTATGATCTTCAGCACTATGTGCCTTGACCATGGATTGGATACAAGATGGTGTTACGCTCATATTAAAGAAGAAATAGTGAATAGTGGAAATAGCAAATTCACCCTATAGAGGGTATTCAATGAGACTATAAACGTGAGTCAGGATGAGCTCCGATTGAGTAATTTTCATAGGTGTTGGAAAGGTATCGGGAAAACGAGATGATAGAACTTCTAATTTTCACGACCAGGTACAATTTGCACATGCACACATATGCGCGAGCAAGCACACGGGAAATATCATGCCCATAAAAGGCCGTCTATGCCCTCAAAAATGGATCGCCAGATGGAGAAAACCAACGATTTCGCAGTTACAACTCCAAATCCTATGGGCCAACCCATCCGTATGATCTTCAGCACTATGTGCCTTGACCATGGATTGGATACAAGATGGTGTTACGCTCATATTAAAGAAGAAATAGTGAATAGTGGAAAGGACAAATTCACCCTATAGAGGGTATTCAATGAGACTATAAACGTGAGTCAGGATGAGCTCCGATTGAGTAATTTTCATAGGTGTTGGAAAGGTATCGGGAAAACGAGATGATAGAACTTCTAATTTTCACGACCAGGTACAATTTGGACATGCACACATATGCGTGAGCAAGCACACGGGAAATATCATGCCCATAAAAGGCCGTCTATGCCCTCAAAAATGGATCGCCAAATGGAGAAAACCAACGATTTCGCAGTTACAACTCCAAATCCTATGGGCCAACCCATCCGTATGATCTTCAGCACTATGTGCCTTGACCATGGATTGGATACAAGATGGTGTTACGCTCATATTAAAGAAGAAATAGTGAATAGTGGAAAGACCAAATTCACCCTATAGAGGGTATTCAATGAGACTATAAACGTGAGTCAGGATGAGCTCCGATTCAGTAATTTTCATAGGTGTTGGAAAGGTATCGGGAAAACGAGATGATAGAACTTCTAATTTTCACGACCAGGTACATTTTTCACATGCACACACACGTGCGAGCACGCACACGGGAAATATCATGCCCATAAAAGGTAGTCTATGCCCTCAAAAATGGATCGCCAGATGGAGAAAACTAACGACTTCGCAATTACAGCTCCAAATCCCATTGGCCAACCCATCCGTATGGTCTTCAGAACTATGCGCCTTGACCATCGATTCGAGACAACATGGTGTTAGGCTCATATTAGAGAAGAAACAGTGAATAGAGGAAAGAAAAAATTCACCCTATAGAGGGTATTCAATGAAACTATCAATGTGAGTCAGGACGAGCTCCGATTGAGTAATTTTCATAGGTGTTGGAAAGGTATCGGGAAAACGAGATGATAGAACTTCTAATTTTCATGACCAGGTACAATTTGCGCATGCACACATATGCACGAGCACGCACACGGGAAATATCATGCCCATAAAAGGCCGTCCATGCCCTCAAAAAAAGATTGCCAGATGGAGAAAACCAACGATTTCGCAGTTACAACTCCAAATCCCATGGGCCAACCCATCCCTATGGTCATCGAAACTATGCGCCTTGACCATGGATTGGATACAACATGGTGTTAGGCTCATATTAGAGAAGAAACAGTGAATAGAGGAAAGACAAAATTCACCCTATAGACGGTATTCAATGAAACTATCAACGTGAGTCAGGACGAGCTCCGATTGAGTAATTTTCATAGGTGTTGGAAAGGTATCGGGAAAACGAGATGATAGAACTTCATATTTTCACGACCAGGTACAATTTGCACATGCACACATATGCGCGAGCAAGCACATGGGAAATATCATGCCCATAAAAGGCCGTCTATGCCCTCAAAAATGGATCGCCAGATGGAGAAAACCAACGATTTCGCAGTTACAACTCCAAATCCTATGGGCCAACCCATCCGTATGATCTTCAGCACTATGTGCCTTGACCATGGATTGGATACAAGATGGTGTTATGCTCATATTAAAGAAGAAATAGTGAATAGTGGAAAGACCAAATTCACCCTATAGAGGGTATTCAATGAGACTATAAACGTGAGTCAGGATGAGCTCCGATTGAGTAATTTTCATAGGTGTTGGAAAGGTATCGGGAAAACGAGATGATAGAACTTCTAATTTTCACGACCAGGTACATTTTGCACATGCACACACACGCGCGAGCACGCACACGGGAAATATCATGCCCATAAAAGGTAGTCTATGCCCTCAAAAATGGATCGCCAGATGGAGAAAACTAACGACTTTGCAATTACAGCTCCAAATCCCATTGGCCAACCCATCCGTATGGTCTTCAGAACTATGCGCCTTGACCATGGATTCGAGACAACATGGTGTTAGGCTCATATTAGAGAAGAAACAGTGAATAGAGGAAAGAAAAAATTCACCCTATAGAGGGTATTCAATGAAACTACCAATGTGAGTCAGGACGAGCTCCGATTGAGTAATTTTCATAGGTGTTGGAAAGGTATCGGGAAAACGAGATGATAGAACTTCTAATTTTCATGACCAGGTACAATTTGCGCATGCACACATATGCACGAGCACGCACACGGGAAATATCATGCCCATAAAAGGCCGTCCATGCCCTCAAAAAAGGATTGCCAGATGTAGAAAACCAACGATTTCGCAGTTACAACTCCAAATCCCATGGGCCAACCCATCCATATGGTCATCAAAACTATGCGCCTCGACCATGGATTGGATACAACATGGTGTTATGCTCATATTAGAGAAGAAACGGTGAACAGAGGACAAACAAAATTCACCCTATAGAGGGTATTCAATGAGACTATCAACGTGAGTCAGGACGAGCTCCGATTGAGTAATTTTCATAGGTGTTGGAAAGGTATCGGGAAAACGAGATGATAGAACTTCTAATTTTCACGCCCAGGTACATTTTGTACACGCGCGAGCATGCACACGGGAAATACCATGCCCATAAAAGGCCGTTTGTGCCCTCAAAAATGGATCGCCAGATGGAGAAAACTTACGTCTTTGCAGTTACAGCTCCAAATCCCATGGGCCAACCCATCCGTATGGTCTTCAGAACTATGCGCCTTGACCATGGATTGGATACAACATGGTCTTAGTCTCATATTAGAGAAGAAACAGTGAATAGAGGAAAGACAAAATTCACCCTATAGACGGTATTCAATGAAACTATCAACGTGAGTCAGGACGAGCTCCGATTGAGTAATTTTCATAGGTGTTGGAAAGGTATCGGGAAAACGAGATGATAGAACTTCTAATTTTCACGACCAGGTACAATTTGCACATGCACACATATGCGCGAGCAAGCACACGGGAAATATCATGCCCATAAAAGGCCGTCTATGCCCTCAAAAATGGATCGCCAGATGGAGAAAACCAACGATTTCACAGTTACAACTCCAAATCCTATGGGCCAACCCATCCGTATGATCTTCAGCACTATGTGCCTTGACCATGGATTGGATACAAGATGGTGTTACGCTCATATTAAAGAAGAAATAGTGAATAGTGGAAAGACCAAATTCACCCTATAGAGGGTATTCAATGAGACTATAAACGTGAGTCAGGATGAGCTCCGATTGAGTAATTTTCATAGGTGTTGGAAAGGTATCGGGAAAACGAGATGATAGAACTTCTAATTTTCACGACCAGGTACATTTTGCACATGCACACACACGCGCGAGCATGCACACGGGAAATATCATGCCCATAAAAGGTAGTCTATGCCCTCAAAAATGGATCGCCAGATGGAGAAAACTAACGACTTTGCAATTACAGCTCCAAATCCCATTGGCCAACCCATCCGTATGGTCTTCAGAACTATGCGCCTTGACCATGGATTCGAGACAACATGGTGTTAGGCTCATATTAGAGAAGAAACAGTGAATAGAGGAAAGAAAAAATTCACCCTATAGAGGGTATTCAATGAAACTACCAATGTGAGTCAGGACGAGCTCCGATTGAGTAATTTTCATAGGTGTTGGAAAGGTATCGGGAAAACGAGATGATAGAACTTCTAATTTTCATGACCAGGTACAATTTGCGCATGCACACATATGCACGAGCACGCACACGGGAAATATCATGCCCATAAAAGGCCGTCCATGCCCTCAAAAAAGGATTGCCAGATGGAGAAAACCAACGATTTCGCAGTTACAACTCCAAATCCCATGGGCCAACCCATCCATATGGTCATCAAAACTATGCGCCTCGACCATGGATTGGATACACCATGGTGTTATGCTCATATTAGAGAAGAAACGGTGAACAGAGGACAAACAAAATTCACCCTATAGAGGGTATTCAATGAGACTATCAACGTGAGTCAGGACGAGCTCCGATTGAGTAATTTTCATAGGTGTTGGAAAGGTATCGGGAAAACGAGATGATAGAACTTCTAATTTTCACGCCCATGTACATTTTGTACACGCGCGAGCATGCACACGGGAAATATCATGCCCATAAAAGGCCGTTTGTGCCCTCAAAAATGGATCGCCAGATGGAGAAAACTTACGTCTTTGCAGTTACAGCTCCAAATCCCATGGGCCAACCCATCCGTATGGTCTTCAGAACTATGCGCCTTGACCATGGATTGGATACAACATGGTCTTAGTCTCATATTAGAGAAGAAACAGTGAATAGAGGAAAGACAAAATTCACCCTATAGACGGTATTCAATGAAACTATCAACGTGAGTCAGGACGAGCTCCGATTGAGTAATTTTCATAGGTGTTGGAAAGGTATCGGGAAAACGAGATGATAGAACTTCTAATTTTCACGACCAGGTACAATTTGCACATGCACACATATGCGCGAGCAAGCACACGGGAAATATCATGCCCATAAAAGGCCGTCTATGCCCTCAAAAATGGATCGCCAGATGGAGAAAACCAACGATTTCACAGTTACAACTCCAAATCCTATGGGCCAACCCATCCGTATGATCTTCAGCACTATGTGCCTTGACCATGGATTGGATACAAGATGGTGTTACGCTCATATTAAAGAAGAAATAGTGAATAGTGGAAAGACCAAATTCACCCTATAGAGGGTATTCAATGAGACTATAAACGTGAGTCAGGATGAGCTCCGATTGAGTAATTTTCATAGGTGTTGGAAAGGTATCGGGAAAACGAGATGATAGAACTTCTAATTTTCACGACAAGGTACATTTTGCACATGCACACACACGCGCGAGCACGCACACGGGAAATATCATGCCCATAAAAGGTAGTCTATGCCCTCAAAAATGGATCGCCAGACGGAGAAAACTAACGACTTTGCAATTACAGCTCCAAATCCCATTGGCCAACCCATCCGTATGGTCTTCAGAACTATGTGCCTTGACCATGGATTCGAGACAACATGGTGTTAGGCTCATATTAGAGAAGAAACAGTGAATAGAGGAAAGAAAAAATTCACCCTATAGAGGGTATTCAATGAAATTATCAATGTGAGTCAGGACGAGCTCCGATTGAGTAATTTTCATAGGTGTTGGAAAGGTATCGGGAAAACGAGATGATAGAACTTCTAATTTTCATGACCAGGTACAATTTGCGCATGCACACATATGCACGAGCATGCACACGGGAAATATCATGCCCATAGAAGGCCGTCCATGCCCTCAAAAAAGGATTGCCAGATGGAGAAAACCAACGATTTCGCAGTTACACCTCCAAATCCCATGGGCCAACCCATCCATATGGTCATCAAAACTATGCGCCTCGACCATGGATTGCATACAACATGGTGT
Organism: Hordeum marinum; assembly: GCA_022496015.1. Taxonomy (NCBI): domain Eukaryota; kingdom Viridiplantae; phylum Streptophyta; class Magnoliopsida; order Poales; family Poaceae; genus Hordeum; species Hordeum marinum. The sequence goes on from JAAAWK010000075.1 coordinate 85,630, forward strand.
TATGCTCATATTAGAGAAGAAATGGTGAATAGAGGACAAAAAAAGTTCACCCTATAGAGGGTATTCAATGAGACTATCAACGTGAGTCAGGACGAGCTCCGATTGAGTAATTTTCATAGGTGTTGGAAAGGTATCGGGAAAACGAGATGATAGAACTTCTAATTTTCACGCCCAGGTACATTTTGCACACGCGCGAGCATGCACACGGGAAATATCATGCCCATAAAAGGCCGTTTGTGCCCTCAAAAATGGATCGCCAGATGGAGAAAACTTACGACTTTGCAGTTACAGCTCCAAATCCCATGGGCCAACCCATCCGTATGGTCTTCAGAACTATGCGCCTTGACCATGGATTGGATACAACATGGTGTTAGGCTCATATTAGAGAAGAAACAGTGAATAGAGGAAAGACAAAATTCACCCTATAGACGGTATTCAATGAAACTATCAACGTGAGTCAGGACGAGCTCCGATTGAGTAATTTTCATATGTGTTGGAAAGGTATCGGGAAAACGAGATGATAGAACTTCTAATTTTCACGACCAGGTACAATTTGCACATGCACACATATGCGCGAGCATGCACACGGGAAATATCATGCCCATAAAAGGCCGTCTATGCCCTCAAAAATGGATCGCCAGATGGAGAAAACCAACGATTTCGCAGTTACAACTCCAAAATCCCATGGGCAACCCATCCGTATGTCTTCAAGACTATGCTCTCGACCATGGATTGGATACAACATGGTGTTATGCTCATATTAGAGAAGAAACGTGAATAGAGGACAAACAAAATTCCCCTATAGAGGGGATTCAATGAGACTATCAACGTGAGTCAGGACGAGCTCCGATTGAGTAAGTTTCATAGGTGTGTGGAAAGGTATCGGGAAAACGAGATGATAGAACTTCTAATTTTCACGCCAGGTACATTTTGCACATGCACACATACTCGCGAGCAATGCACACGTGGAAAATATCATGCCCATAAAAGGCCGTCTGTGCCCTCAAAAATGGATCCCCAGATGGAGAAAACTAACGATTTGCAGTTACAGCTCCAAATCCATGGCCAACCCATCCGTATGGTCTTCAGAACTACGCGCCTTGACCATGGATTGGATACAACATGGTGTTAGGCTCATATTAGAGAAGAAACAGTGAATAGAGGAAAGACAAAATTCACCCTATAGAGGGTATTGAATGAAACTATCAACGTGAGTCAGGATGAGCTCCGATTGAGTAATTTTCATATGTGTTGGAAAGGTATTGGGAAAACGAGATGATAGAACTTCTAATTTTCACGACCAGGTACAATTTGCACATGCACACATATGCGCGAGCACGCACATCGGGAAATATCATGCCATAAAAGGCCGTCTATGCCCTCAAAAAATGGATCGCCAGATGGAGAAAACCTAACGACTTTCGCAGTTACAACTCCAAATCCCATGGGCCAACCCATCCGTATGTTCTTCAGAACTATGCGCCTTGACCATGGATTCGATACAACATGGTGTTAGGCTCATATTAGAGAAGAAACAGTGAATAGAGGAAAGACAAAATTCACCCTATAGAGGGTATTCAATGAGACTATCAATGTGAGTCAGGACGAGCTCCGATTGAGTAATTTTCATAGGTGTTGGAAAGGTATCGGGAAAAACGAGATGATAGAACTTCTAATTTTCACGACCAGGTACATTTTGCACAGCACACATATGCGCGAGCACTGCACACGGGAAATATCATGCCCATAAAAGGCCGTCTATGCCCTCAAAAATGGATCGCCAGATGGAGAAAACCAACGATTTCGCAGTTACAACTCCAAATCCCATGGGCCAACCCATCCGTATGGTCTTCCAGAACTATGCGCCTTCGACCATGGATTGGATACAACATGGTGTTATGCTCATATTAGAGAAGAAACAGTGAATAGAGGAAAACAAAATTCACCCTATAGAGGGTATTCAATGAGAACTATCAACGTGAGTCAGGACTGAGCTCCGATTGAGTAATTTTCATAGGTGTTTGGAAAGGTATCGGGAAAACGAGATGATAGAACTTCTAATTTTCACGACCAGTACAATTTGCACATGCACACATATGCGCGAGCACGCACACTGGGAAAATATCATGCCCATAAAAGGCCGTTCTTGCCCCTCAAAAATGGATCGCCAGATGGAGAAAACCAACGATTTGCAGTTACAACTCCAAATCCCATGGGCCAACCCATCCGTATGGTCTTCAGAACTATGCGCCTCGACCATGGATTGGATACACCATGGTGTTAGGCTCATATCAGAGAAGAAACAGTGAATAGAGGAAAGACAAAATTCACCCTATAGAGGGTATTCAATGAGACTATCAACGTGAGTCAGGACGAGCTCCGATTGAGTAATTTCATAGGTGTTGGAAAGGTATCGGGAAAACGAGATGATAGAACTTCTAATTTTCACGACCAGGTACATTTTGCACACACACAGCGAGCATGCACACGGGAAATATCATGCCCATAAAAGGCCGTCTATGCCCTCAAAAATGGATCGCCAGATGGAGAAAACCAACGATTTCGCAGTTACAACTCCAAATCCCATGGGCCAACCCATCCGTATGGTCTTCAGAACTATGCCTCGACCATGGATTGGATACAACATGGTGTTAGGCTCATATTAAGAAGAAATGAATAGAGGAAAGTACCAAATTCACCCTATAGAGGTATTCAATGAACTATCAACGTGAGTCAGGACGAGCTCCGATTGAGTAATTTTCATAGGTGTTGGAAAGGTACGGGAAAACGAGATGATAGAACTTCTAATTTTCACGACCAGGTACAATTTGCACATGCACACATATGCGCGAGCACGCACACGGGAAATATCATGCCCATAAAAGGCCGTCTTATGCCCTCAAAAATGGATCGCCAGATGGAGAAAACCAACGATTTCGCAGTTACAACTCCAAATCCTATGGGCCAACCCATCCGTATGATCTTCAGCACTATGTGCCTTGGACCATGGATTGGATACAAGATGGTGTTACGCTCATATTAAAGAAGAAATAGTGAATAGTGGAAAGACCAAATTCACCCTATAGAGGGTATTCAATGAGACTATAAACGTGAGTCAGGATGAGCTCCGATTGAGTAATTTTCATATGTGTTGGAAAGGGTATCGGGAAAACGAATGATAGAACTTCTAATTTTCAACGACCAGGTACATTTTGCACATGCACACACACGCGCGAGCACGCACACGGGAAATATCATGCCCATAAAAGGCCGTCTATTGCCCTCAAAAATGGATCGCCAGATGGAGAAAACTAACGACTTTGCACTTTACAGCTCCAAATCCCATTGGCCAACCCATCCGTATGGTCTTCAGAACTATGCGCCTTGACCATGGATTCGATACAACATGGTGTTAGGCTCATATTAGAGAAGAAACAGTGGATAGAGGAAAGAAAAATTCACCTATAGAGGTATTCAATGAAACTATCAATGTGAGTCAGGACGAGCTCCGACTCTGAGTAATTTTCATAGGTGTTGGAAAGGTATCGGGAAAACGAGATGATAGAACTTCTAATTTTCACGACCGGTACAATTTGCACATGCACACATACTGCGCGAGCACGCACACGGGAAAATATCATGCCCATAAACAGGCCGTCTATGCCCTCAAAAAATGGATCGCCAGATGGAGAAAACTAACGACTTTGCAGTTACAACTCCAAATCCCATGGGCCAACCCATCCGTATGGTCTTCAGAACTATGCGCCTCGACCATGGATTGGATACAACATGGTGTTAGGCTCATATTAGAGAAGAAAGTGAATAGAGGAAAGAAAAATTCACCCTATAGAGGGTATTCAATGAGACTATCAACGTGAGTCACGAGCTCCGATTGAGTAATTTTCATAGGTGTTGGAAAGGTATCGGGAAAACGAGATAAGAACTTCTAATTTTCACGACCAGGTACATTTTGCACACACACAACGCGAGCACGCACACGGGAAATATCATGCCCATAAAAGGCCGTCTATGCCCTCAAAAGGATCGCCAGATGGAGAAAACCAACGATTTCGCAGTTACAACTCCAAATCCCATGGGCCAACCCATCCGTATGGTCTTCAAACTATGCGCCTCGACCATGGATTGGATACAACATGGTGTTAGGCTCATATTAGAGAAGAAACAGTGAATAGAGGAAACAAAATTCACCCTATAGAGGGTATTCAATGAGACTATCAACGTGAGTCAGGACGAGCTCCGATTGAGTAATTTTCATAGGTGTTGGAAAGGTATCGGGAAAACGAGATGATAGAACTTCTAATTTTCATGACCAGGTACATTTTGCACATGCACACACGCGCGAGCGCACACACGGGAAAATATCATGCCCATAAAAGGCCGTCTATGCCCTCAAAAATGGATCGCCAGATGGAGAAAACCAACGATTTGCATTACAACTCCAAATCCCATGGGCCAACCCATCCGTATGGTCTTCAGAACTATGCGCCTCGACCATGGATTCGATACAACATGGTGTTAGGCTCATATTAGAGAAGAAACAGTGAATAGAGGAAAGACAAAATTCACCCTATAGAGGGTATTCAATGAGACTATCAACGTGAGTCAGGACGAGCTCCGATTGAGTAATTTTCATAGGTGTTGGAAAGGTATCGGGAAAACGAGATGATAGAACTTCTAATTTTCACGACCAGGTACATTTTGCACATGCACACAATGCGCGAGCACGCACACGGGAAATATCATGCCCATAAAAGGCCGTCTATGCCCTCAAAAAGGATCGCCAGATGGAGAAAACCAACGATTTCGCGTTACAACTCCAAATCCCATGGGCCAACCCATCCGTATGGTCTTCAGAACTATGCGCCTCGACCATGGATTGGATACAACATGGTGTTAGGCTCATATTAGAGAAGAAACGTGAATAGAGGAAAGACAAATTCACCCTATAGAGGGTATTCAATGAGACTATCAACGTGAGTCAGGACGAGCTCCGATTGAGTAATTTTCATAGGTGTTGGAAAGGTATCGGGAAAACGAGATGATAGAACTTCTAATTTTCACGACCAGGTACATTTTGCACACGCGCACATGCACACGGGAAATATCATGCCCATAAAAGGCCGTCTATGCCCTCAAAAATGGATCGCCAGATGGAGAAAACCAACGATTTCGCAGTTACAACTCCAAATCCCATGGGCCAACCCATCCGTATGGTCTTCAGAACTATGCGCCTCGACCATGGATTGGATACAACATGGTGTTAGGCTCATATTAGAGAAGAAACAGTGAATAGAGGAAAGACAAAATTCACCCTATAGAGGGTATTCAATGAACTATCAACGTGAGTCAGGACGAGCTCCGATTGAGTAATTTTCATAGGTGTTGGAAAGGTATCGGGAAAACGAGATGATAGAACTTCTATTTTCACGACCAGGTACATTTTGCACATGCCACACACGCGCGAGCACGCACATGGGAAATATCATGCCCATAAAAGGCCGTCTATGCCCTCAAAAATGGATCGCCAGATGGAGAAAACCAACGATTTCGCAGTTACAACTCCAAATCCCATGGGCCAACCCATCCGTATGGTCTTCAGAACTATGCGCCTCGACCATGGATTGGATACAACATGGTGTTAGGCTCATATTAGAGAGAAAAGTGAATAGAGGAAAGACAAAATTCACCCTATAGAGGGTATTCAATGAGACTATCAACGTGAGTCAGGACGAGCTCCGATTGAGTAATTTTCATAGGTGTTGGAAAGGTATCGGGAAAACGAGATGATAGAACTTCTAATTTTCACGACCAGGTACATTTTGCACACGCGCGAGCATGCACACGGGAAATATCATGCCCATAAAGGCCGTCTATGCCCTCAAAAATGGATCCCAGATGGAGAAAACCAACGACTTTCAGTTACAACTCCAAATCCCATGGGCCAACCCATCCGTATGGTCTTCAGAACTACGCCCGACCATGGATTGGATACAACATGGTGTTAGGCTCATATTAGAGAAGAAAAGTGAATAGAGGAAAGACAAAATTCACCCTATAGAGGGTATTCAATGAACTATCAACGTGAGTCAGGACGAGCTCCGATTGAGTAATTTTCATAGGTGTTGGAAAGGTATCGGGAAACGAGATGATAGAACTTCTAATTTTCACGACCAGGTACATTTTGCACATGCACACATACCGCGAGCACGCACATGGGAAATATCATGCCCATAAACGTCTATGCCCTCAAAAATGGATCGCCAGATGGAGAAAACCAACGATTTCGCAGTTACAACTCCAAATCCCATGGGCCAACCCATCCGTATGGTCTTCAGCTATGTGCCTCGACCATGGATTGGATACAACATGTGTTAGCTCATATTAAGAAGAAACAGTGAATAGTGGAAACAAATTCACCCTATAGAGGGTATTCAATGAGACTATCAACGTGAGTCAGGACGAGCTCCGATTGAGTAATTTTCATAGGTGTTGGAAAGGTATCGGGAAAACGAGATGATAGAACTTCTAATTTTCACGACCAGGTACATTTTGCACATGCACACACACGCGCGAGCACGCACACGGGAAATATCATGCCCATAAAAGGCCGTCTATGCCCTCAAAAATGGATCGCAGATGAGAAACCAACGACTTTGCGTTACAACGCTCCAAATCCCATTGGCCAACCCATCCGTATGGTCTTCAGAACTATGCGCCTTGACCATGGATTCGATACAACATGGTGTTAGGTCATATTAGAGAAGAAAAGTGAATAGAGGAAAGAAAATTCACCCTATAGAGGGTATTCAATGAACTATCAATGTGAGTCAGGACGAGCTCCGATTGAGTAATTTTCATAGGTGTTGGAAAGGTATCGGGAAAACGAGATGATAGAACTTCTAATTTTCACGACCAGGTACATTTTGCACACACACAATGCGCGAGCACGCACACGGGAAATATCATGCCCATAAAAGGCCGTCTATGCCCTCAAAAAGGATCCCAGATGGAGAAAACCAACGATTTCACAGTTACAACTCCAA